>JAOUQW010000038.1:6984129-7006270 GCA_028565825.1 Olivaichthys viedmensis | reverse complement strand
TCCCAAATTTGATATGCCTATATGTCACATGACTTTGAGGTAGCCAAACAGGAAGTAAGGAGAAATCTCAGCAATGATTTTGTGTATTGACACCAAATTTAATATACAGTACATGACTTTGAGGTAGCCTACCTATTTTGGTGCATGTATCTCAATAGGGGTCACTATAACATTCCAATAACTGTTTCTCAGGAATCGTTTATCTAACCGAGTTGAAATTTTACACTAAATCAATGTGCCAGTCTGTAATTGGATTTCTATGAATGACTTAATTACTTGAAAATTATGGCCACCATCGGCCAATCAGTTTTCAGGAGGAATTGTTACTGGGTTAGCTTTGGCCTATTGTCACAAAACTTGAATGTATGTCCATCTAGCTAGCCACTAGTATTCTATGTAACCTGACAAAAATTGGCCCATGGGGGCACTACTTGCAAAGAAGTGCTTGGACCCCGATGATTGCCGCTTGTGGCTATATTTTGTCATTGTTTTTTCCTATTGTATATGGTATATTCTGTACAACCAAGATGTGCCATTCAGTTTAATGAAAATCAACAATTACAATACAAAACAAACTAAAGAAAAAAAAGTTACTATGTCATCAAATCATATCATATAATGCACCTACTGTAATGCTACCAGTTGTTTTTTGGTCAATGTGCTCTGATTGACAAAGTGTTCTTGTTCGAAGAAACCTAGCGCTGGTGTTTTGATGACTTAGTCTATTTTAAGATGTGTTTGTGGTGTTTTGGTAGTTGTAGTGCGTTTTAGTCATGAAATGAACTGATGTTGCAAATTGTTTGCTTGTTCAGAGAGATCTGTTTTGAAAAAGTGATCTTGGTAGTGAATAATGCTTTTTAGTAATTGTAAAAAACTGTAATAATCTCTAGTTCCAGTAGCCCTCCTTCAAAAAAAACTACAGTGTTTAATGTCTCCAAAAGCTACAGTGTGTTCCAGCAATGAGCTCCACAATTGGGAAGCCAGCTCCAAAGGCACTGTGGCCAAGACAGTCCTGTACAGCTACCCGAGATCACCATGGTAAGCTCTCCCATTAGAATAACCCAATGTTAAATGTCTGGCTTGGGATGCATACAGCCATTACATAAATCTCCTTTCAGAACTTTCGTCTTTTTTTCAGCCAAAACCCCTTTCTATAGAAAAGAGAGTGGAGAACTTTCAGGCCTGAGTATCACATCTGCTAAAGCGCTAAAAACGTGATTACCAAAAAAAAGATATCTTTACTGTATGATGATATTTCTATAACTTCCCTTTTATTATTGGGTTTGTTTTTTTTGTCCTTAAGTTTGCAGTGTGTATTACACTTATTCAAAAGATTACTGTCATATTTGTGGTTTCATTTGTTCGCCCAGTAAAGTGGTCACCTTATGGTTTAAGAGGTTGATGATGTAATTTTGGTTGTTTGGCTATTTAAGGCTATAATTTGGAAGGTGATTGGGTTGTCAGATATCATTTTTGCTGTTTACAGGGATTATATTAGCATTATAGTGGAGCTGAATGACTGTAAATGTTTAGGAATTTTCTTCTGTGTCACATCTTCGGTCCTAAAAGATCACAGGTCACAGCATGTCTACAAATATCCCACAAAAATATGTGTGAAGTAAAGTAACTAAAAACAATGGAGGATCCTGGAGAGATCATTTGGGTTGGACAAGGAGTTTAGTGATGAACACAGACAAATTCAAACAGTCGTAGAAACTTGAAAACTTGAACCATTGCCCTAAAGGGCTAAGTAAACCTTGTGCAAGATTTCAAGGTGCGACTTGCAACATGCCAGACTGCTGCCCAGGAGGGTGGCCAGTCCCAGACTGCTTCACTGCTGGGATTTCTCATGAATCTGCATTCTATGGGAATAAGGCTGAAGCACCAGGATGCACTGGTATGGCAGCAGCCTTTAGAATGGATGGAGAGGAGAGAGGCAAGATGTCTATAACTGTCACTTGGTCTATTACTGTAGTAGCTAAGCAGATATCAGCCGAACTTCTGATTCAGCCACCTGGCCAGAAGCTAGTCAACAAACATTAGACTTACCATTACATCCAAACTTTCCATGAATGCTTATTGATGATGTAATCTGGGAGCCTGTTGTGCCAGACTGCTGAGATAACTGATGGAACGGTATACGGTATCTCAGCAGCCTGTAATGTGGTGGGAAATCTTGACCATAGATATACAAAAAAACATTTAGATGCCGCATTAGCCGCTGTTGCTAGCTACCCCTATACATCAATGTGCCCACTACATTGGTAGGGGAAAGATCCAAATGTAAGCCAATGGAAATCTATAGAATTTTTTATTGAGTCTAATTGCTGGAAACTGCCAGCAAAGCAATGAAGTGAGTGGCTTGTGGTCTAAATGTAAGGTTGAACAAAAATGATCATAAACCAAGATAAGACCTGCCAGTCTTGAGCGCGCGTTTTACTGTTATTGATAAATTTAGTACAGTAATCTACTACGGCACTTATAATAATAGACTAATAATAATTAATCACAGTAGAGATTCCATGGCAGTTATTTTTTAATTTACATAATAGATATCAGCAATAACAATTTTAAATAAGAATGACATAAAATTGGGTCTAAGTAATGGTGCTAGGGTAGCTGCGGTTAGGTCATGAAGCACCTTGACCTGGGTGCATACTGTGCAGGAAAGGATATAGTCCTGAATGTCCTTGTTCATAGAAGGCAACCAGTACTGGGGGTACAATATTTTTGTTGCGTGCAGACAGTCCCAGGGTGTCCAGTGGCTGGAGAAGTGTGCGCCCAGATGATGAGTTGCGCTCGCAGTGACTATAGCACGTCTTGTTGGGATGTCTATCAGATGGCCTGCTAAATGTCTCCAATTCCCAGAGGGCAGGAGTGACTAAGAAGATGGGTTGGATTTTCAGACTAGTACTGGAGATCCTTGTGGATATGTGACGGTTCATGTTAGATGTTCTTTGGTCTGAGCTGGTAGTAAATGCTTGGAGGACCTCATTAAGCCACAACACAGAACACAGCTTGGAACACAACACAGCTTGGAACACAGAAGGGGCATTGGCAAGGCCACAATGGATTACCATCTACTTGCAGTGGCTTGTGGTGGAACTCAAGGCTGGATCAGATTAAAGATACAGCATAAAAACAAGTTTGTATAAACTTAAGCCTCCTGCAGCTGTTTGAGGGTTGTTGGTCCTAGAGGTATGGGGATAGCGGTATTTCACTGTGACTTTTCTGAGCCCACAGATGCTGTAGAGGTAGATGATCTGATAAACCTCTGCTGCATTTCCTTTGTGACGTACTCCTCCACGTCCACCAAGGTAGCTGCTGACATTGTGAGTCCTAGGCGAGATACAGGATACACTGCAGGAGGAGGGTATGCCTCAAATGTAGCACTCTTTCAGTGCACTTCACTACTGCAGCTACCAGGGGTTCAGGAGTTGAGTTGTTGCACCAGCATATTTAACTTATATGTACGATGTTGGAGATGTTCCTACTGTTGCTGCTCCTGTTTTTGTTGATGCATCAGGGTTTGCTACAAAACCAAGCTTTTGATATTGAACTAATTGTCTTATGCTAATACACAACCTCGCAAGAGTCAGCTGGACAGTCCTGGATTATTATTATTAGTTAGTGGCAGGAAGTGCCAAACAGGTGTATAATATTCTGGAGAGATGGAAAGAGGTGCAGCAGGTGCAGAAGCGGGGGAGTGGCAGAAAGAGTATGATGGGTTTTTCATTTTAGTAGATGAAGAGTAACTTTCTCCATTCTTGTCCTCAAAGAGGAAGTACTTCTTCCACTCCTGTACTCATTGATAAAATGTTTCTTCTTCTTCTTTAATAATTTAGTTGGTTTTTCATTGGAGAACTCCCAATGGCACCCAGTGAGATTTGCATCGTGATTTATTTGTCATATATCCTTTATATCTCTAAATTCTTTATACATCTCCAGTGGCATCATGCATCTTTCATGACTTCCTCAACCGTGTTCGCAGCCGGATCCAAACACATTTTACACATCACGGTGCTACCCTACCTCACTTATTTCACCTTGAGTGTGCAGGAGGGATGAAAAATGCAAAAGGCAGTGTTAATTTATTTTCTTACCACTCAGTAACAGTCAGGGTCGATTCCATTACATGTTTCTGCCCTCTACCAAGTGCTACAGAACAGAGACATGAGCAGTCGGGCCCAAGAAGATAAAAGAAAGAATAAGAATTGTAAATAAAATGGGCACCAGCTCAATTCTTTAAATGGCAACTGTGAATTTCAAAATGGATAATGTAAGATGCATCAGCGCAAGTGAATGCATAAGAATGCACAAGTGGCAGGGAAATTGTTTTCAATTCACACTTTTACTTTTATTTCCAAAGACTTTTCTTCCACTTAAATTTGGGATAGTGTCAGACAATGAAAAGAAATCCTCTCGGATAAGGTTGTTGAATGGTGAATGTTACAGTGCTTTGAACTTACGTCACAGAGAATGAACCCATAAGCAGCAACTCAGAGGGATTTAGATAAACATGTTTGTAATGGTATATATTTAATATTCAACCATTGCCATGGTCTTTTTCCAATCTTCTTCTATGTTTATGCTTGTGGGGGTAGGAAGTAGCATTCCCGAGTGACTCTCGATTATCCCTCCTTCTCTTTTTGTTGACATGCCGTCAGTCTTTAAAACGTTCCAGTAATTTTAATTTCACTGACATAGGCACAAGCTAAGGCAGTACATATGTGCCGCAATGTGCACAAGATGCAGCTTTTCTTCAGATTTGATCAGGGGCTCGTGGAGACAGATTGCAGTGCCGGAATGTGCCATTGAGCCTTACAAAGCCCATCTGTTTGGGCGACCCAACGGAGGGGGGAGAGGAGCGGTCGGCGGGCAGGATGATGGAGTGCCTATTAAAAATAAAGCAGGCTGTGGTGGTTCACCTTACTGGGTTGCTATTCGGGTTTGGAGATGGGGATACACCATCAACGTTCACTCTCTTTTTCACCTTTGTCTTGTTCTTCGTTCATTTAGCCCCCTCTATTTTTCCTCTTTCTTTTTTATCATGGGGTGATTTTTCCTTTTCACTGGAGCCCCTTTAGAGTGGCTGAAAGAGTCATATCACAGGTTTAAATATGAGCCTGTCTGTGTGTGTGAGTTAGTTGCTTTGGAATTTTACCACTCTCATATTGTGCTCAGCACATGTGAATTGGTGCTGTGTGATCCTGATGCTAATTCCACCTCTTCTCCAGCAAGGCATCGGTGCCTTTCAGCTTGGTGACAGCTTGATAACTAGACACGGCAGAGGTGTCTCTGTTACATTTCCCATTTGCCGTCTAATTCACACATCAGAAACATATACTCACAAAAGTGAGACTTTAACAGAGTAAAGACATCACCAGTGTGGATTCACTAGCAGCGCACATTAGGGAGAGAGAGAGAAAGAGAGGGACAGAGAGAGATGCACAGTATCAATGTGTGCTAGGTGAAGGTGGTCAATGTGAACAGTGAGAGAGAGATATGAAGAGAGAGAGAGAGCTTCTCTGTCACATAATTGCATACCGGGCAAAAGCAGGGCTTGCCTGGAAAGTCATGTTGTGTTATTTTTAATTCATGCACTACCACCTGGCTAATGGGATTTTTGGATCTTCCAACTCTTCCAAGCTGAAACTTGGCGTATTTTGAAGGAGCCAACCAACCAACCAAAAGCATTAAAATAATTCATGCCTGCTGCATCACTAGCCACTGATCATATAATGTAGAAATGTAAAAATGAGCAAATGTCAAAAGACATTAGATTGAATTGATAACAAACAAACATGTAAGTTATTGGAAAAAAAGGAAATCTACACTAAATGAATGTCTGACTTTTATGGAAATTTCTTGATGCTCTGAATGAAAGTTGTTGAAACCCTTTTCCCTGTAGATTACATGATCTTTGTAGTCCTCCTGTAGATCTCAACTCATTTCTCACTGACCCAGTTAAACCTTAGTTAAATCATTGAGCATTTATTATTAAACTAAACATTTATTGTTCAAATCATTATTGTCATTTGGTTGGACTATATAATGTATTGTTAAAATATTTTGTAACATGCCACTATCTAACTCAATAAGCTGGTGCTATGGTACGCCCACTCCCAAAATTAAATGTTCACAGGCTTAAATCTTAAAATCTTTGGTTGTAAAACTAAAGTTGGTAACAAAGAAAGCATTCTCAGTAAATGAGTTTCTAATTACTGCTCAATTAATTGCTGTGATGTTGCCTGCTTTACTGTTGTGCTCTTTTGTGAAGTGCTCAACTACAGGTTTATAGAGTTAATCACATCAATGCCTGTTTGAGTGATCCTATCAAATTAGACTTTCGTGGAAGCATATTAAACAAAATAGTTGGCTTTATCTTTATATCTGCAGTGCAGTCTGCATCGAATTGAAATAAATCAAACGTCACATTAGTAGGTGCTGTCTGACATCACTTGGCATGCTCTGCATGGCTTACTGTGCTGAGATCAGAGATGCCATGCAATCTAATCACCAGGAGCAAATTAAAAGATTTCAATACTGATAGTGCACATAGACACATCACCATCCCTGTACCTCACTATCTCAGCTTGACAGGAGTGCATTTCAGTACATTATTCCTGGATGAATGGGGGTTATGAATCAATATACTTAACTAAGATGTAGCATTATCTTGATCAAGGCTGAATATTAAGGAATATCTGAGCCCTGTAGGATAAAGTTATTGACCTAAGCAATTAAAAACCAATCTGTGTTTGATCAATGCAGCCTTTAATGAGAACAAAAAATAGGAGTAAAGATATTACAGCTTTTCAGGAACAAAAGGCCTGGCTCTTTTTTAACAAGGACATGCTATCAGATTTGTTTGTTGAAGGGAGTGGAAGTGGTTACAGAGATTAAAAAACAACACAAGCATTCTTCCAGGATTCAACCCCTTTTTTGATGAGCCACTTGTGGACTTGTTTATTCAAATATAAAAAGTTATCCAGTCATATGGAAGACATGTTCAGTGCAATAGTGTAACAAAAAAACAGCAATGTTGATATGCATATTTACCAATAAAAGGCTGAGTTTTAGTGTTGAACAGTTATAAGAGGATTAGAGGACTTTAGTCACTGCTCTGACAAGGTTCGAGGCTCTTGGCTTTGGGTATAATTGTCATTGTTCCTCTCTTACAAGCTGAAATCCCTTTGTTCCTTGAAGCAGCTCAATACTCAGCCAAATGCGCTAAAAAGGTGTCCATTTGTAAGAATTCAGATTGCTTACGCATTATTTAACCTTCTGTGTTTTTTAAGTATCACCTCACTGTTGCTGTTTGAATGTTCTGGTTTGCAACATTTTCAAATAATTTAAGTAACTACAGTATAACATTTGTTTTGTGTAGCAGCAATATTATTGTAACCTTATGAACATCACTAGAGACTTCCCCATCACATTATCCTCTAGTGTAATAAAATTCAGCATTCTAGTAATAATATCTAACTTTTCCTCAGAATCTCAGATTCTTTGCATATAAGTAATCTATACATGTGTGTTACTCTTTGAGCTGAACACGTGCACTATACAGTGGGATCTCCATCATCTATCTCCATCCAGGCAAATTTTGAAGTTGTGCATAAAAAAGTCGTAATGGAATCACTAGAATTTCAATAAAATACCTAAATATGATGAATATTGCTGCTCGGCTGAGGTGGCTTATCAATAAAGAGAAAATGTGACAAAGAGTGATGGATACCGAATAAATAGTGAATGTCTGTGTGACTCTTCTGATTAGACCTACATCATTCCTCTTTAGAATATTTACATAGTAGTTTATGGAAACACACAATGATTTGTATTTTATTTTGTTGACTTTTTATTTTTGCTTAAAATTGGCTGAACATTTGGATAAAATATGCTACCTTATGGGCCACACTGTATGGTACATTTGCAAGGACTCAGTCAAGATGTCTGTGCTCCTCTTAGCAGCAGCCACGCTAGCGGTGGAGGAGGAGGCGAGGTGGCTGGAGATGACAGATTTTTCACCTGAAGGCAAATGCAGGCAGAGGAAGCTGTGAGTTCAGTAGGGAGCCGCCTGCCTCGCCTCAGCTTGCCGCACCAATCCAGGAAGCACGTCTCCTCCGTTATTCATTATTCATCCAGCCTCAGAATTAGCTCCTGTAATTCACACATCTGAAGATTTGGGGTGCCATAAAAGAATATGCAAATGCTTCCATTTATGTATTTATTTCCAAGTTAAATGTGCTCAATTGGTGTTTATTTGTTCAATTTGTCACGGCCGTAGGGAGAGTGAAAGATTCTGTGTATTGTTGTGATCTCTAATCGTCCTAAATGGGATGTCTGAAGCTACCAGCATTTATGCGATGATGTTGTGTTTTTAACTATAAATGTCTGAACATGGTTACAAAAACAGCATAAAAATATTTTTGTCATATTTGACCTAGTTGTGTCAGTGGAATGCTGAGAGAGTTTTTTTGAAAACACGTTTACTTTTTAAGATAGGGAACACTTTCTTTCTGGTTTTGACTTGATCCACTTTTATCAGTGTGCTGATGCATTTCATGGCAAATCAATCAAATTCTCTATCGTAACCCATCGCTGTTGTAATGCTTTTCTCACACAATATCAGATACAGACAATCAAGTCAAATATGAAAATACAATTTTTTGTGTAATTTCCCTTCAATGCTTGCCATTTCGTTTTAGTCCATTTACTTTGATAATTGTATTACTAAAACATTACAGATCTTAGGGACACTGAGCTCAGCACCACACTCAGCTAGATGCGATTTCGGTCTCTAAACCTGTGCAGGCTCTGTCTGTCTGTGTGTCTGGGGCAGGGAACAAGAAATGCAGAGCAAGAGGAAGAGCATCTGTTTCAGATGGATGCTGGCACATGGCCTGCTCTGCATGCGGGATATGTCTGGGGTTATGTACTGGAACCCCAACATCAACCTACACGCAACACTTATTATAATCACACATCCACAAACAAACAAACACACACACTTCTATCTCTCTTTTCGTCTTAATAAGACTACAGATATTTCAACATGCTTTATTTATGACATAATTTTCCATTTTCTTCAGTGCTCATAAAATGTCTTGTAATGATGGTGTCTGATGAAATGGCCCAGGCAACTTTAATTTGAGGACACATTTTAAGAAGAAATGAAAGGCACTATACTCCTTATACTCTCCCTATATCAACATAAAACATAAATGTAATCTTAGTCGACACAAAAAAAAATCAACTTGTATGTGCTAATGCCCAAAATATCACCACCATGACATAATCCACTGCTAATGAGAAATCTTTAAAAAGCATGGGCACCCTCTCTTCCACCAGTGTCACCCTCAGTGCCACACATATTATTTCTTTTAGACTAATATTATACTTTCTTGAAGAACTTTCTCTGCCTTTGAACTCAGCCATGGGGCAGTTCATTTTTCTCTCTGGATGGATACAGAATATTGGAGTTTTACTGTTGTCTCACACGTCCTGTTTCTTATTCTTTTATCTTTTTTTTGTCTTATCAAAGCATCATTTTATCTTAATAAACTTTAATTTGATGAAATAGCAATTTGTTTCCCATATCTGCGATCGTCTTTGATATCCAGGATGTCTGGCAGCTATCTAGATTTCTTAGATATAAAGAAAAAGTTGATGCAAAATATATCTTGCAGTGGGAGCCATCTATTTTAAATATTAGGACAAGGGAAGATTTTGAGTCTGTTCCAGTTTAGTTTCTGGGATTTAGTCAGTGAATGGCATTTTAAATGATGGACTGGGGTACGCCCAGTCATCTGTTCATCCTTCATGATTATCCTTTGTCATTCTTCCTGCATGACCACTTTTTCCATTTTGACCTATTGTAAGAAAACACATTACTGCATTCAGCAAAAATTTGATATGACAGTCTGGCCGCAAGTATTTAAACTGTTTCTAAATCTATTTACAAAGGAGTATGTGAACTATGGAAACATGTTCATTCATTCATTCTCATTCAGTGTTTGCAAACCCTTTATTACAGGTCTTGTGTTTATTAAATGAAAGTTAAATCCAAAACTTGTATATGTGGCTCCTTTAGTATAGAAAGTGAAAAGATTTAGTTGATTAAGTCTATTTCAAGGTGTGAAGTTTATGAAAGAGGCTGTTCTTTAAGATGTATCTTGTTAACCGTCACCTACAGGCTTGGCTCATGCAGGTGATTTGCTAGAGCTTTAATTGGGGTATGTGTGGGTTTATTAGCCTTAGCTGCCCCCCTCATGTTGACTTGGACGTTGAGCTGCAGTTGCTAAAGGGCTGAGAGCCCCATCCTCCCGCTTCCACTGATCCAACACACCAGGTTGAGTCCTTTTTATTTGCGAGGGCGAAGCAGCTGCTGCACAGGGAGACTTTGGGTTAAACAGGGGACATCTGTAATGAAGGCCAGAGCAGAATGTGCGTGTGTGAGTGTGTGTGCCCAAATAGCCATCTTTGGGCTTGACCTTTCTCTGTGAATATTCATTCAGGTGGATAGGAAGCTGGTTCTGAAAGTTTTGTTTGCTTCTGATCCAGTAATTTTGTCAAATTAAATCAATGCTTGGGAGAAAATTGCCTGTGCTTGAGAACTTTGTTTTTCTGTTAATTAGAAATTTTGTGAGTGGTGCTAACTTGCAGAAATTAGCACCTTTCTGGCTCTGCAGTAAAACCCTTCTCAAGGATTTTTAATCCTTGTCCATTCTCACACAGACTGTCTCTCTCCTTATTCTCTCCCAACTTGACATATGTGGACTGTCTCTCTCCTTATTCTCTCCCAACTTGACATATGTGGACGTGAAAACAAGAAAACAAAAGAGAAGCTCCCATTGTTCCATCCTGGAAATAAGTGTGAGGGACAAAAACAAAAAAGGCCCATTTCAAGAGAGACAAATCTTTATGAAGATGAAACAACAATTGAAACTCAGTCCGTTGTTGTCAGCTGAAACAAAAGAGCCGTTCAGTGCCCACCGCCAAGCCGCGCGACTTTGATTGTGCTAAGGGACAGCTGTGTGTGTGTGTTTATCGAGACAGGCTGATTGTCTGGCTATATCTTGACTTATGCATTTGGAGGATAAAGGCCTATTATCCTCAGTCACCTTCATCTGTGTCAAACACATAAAGAGGCTTTCACAATAGTTAAAAAGAAAAAGTCATCACTTAAAACCAATGTGTTTCAGAGAGAATGCCACGCAGCCAGTGCGATGCTGGCAAGAAATGACAATGTTCCTTCTTTTCCCCTCCTTTCCAAGTTAAGTTTTCTCTTTCTTTCTATTTCTTAGGTGTTGTTTTAGTTCTTATCTGTCATCGCATTTGACCTTTGTGATTTTTATTGCTTGCAATCACGCTGCTTCAACCTCCTTGACTCTCATACTATGAAATGCTCACATATTTGGAGCTTTCTTTCCAGCATGTGTAAAATACAGATCAACCAAGTGTCCATATTCAAAAATCTACCCTTTCTAGTCAGTATTTTTTTACTGTGTTTGGCCAGCAACAAGAGAGAGAACTATCTGGAATTTCTGTTGCATCCCTCGTCCCCTGGGAGGTACTGCTTATCTATTATAAATCTGCTGAACTTAAATTCTTTGCCCCCCTTTTACATAAACAAGTTTTTCTAATCTTAAAATGTCAACCTTAAGTAGGATATAAACGCTCTCTAGAGATGCACAATCTTTTGCTCTAGTAATGCACCAAAATGCCAGTGCAGGTATTTAAGTTGGACTCGCACGAGCCCATTTGCCTTTTTTCCACTGTAGGGTGCCTGGCACGTGCTAGTATAGCATTGTTGGTGATGATTTTTGTTGGTACTGTTCCCTTATTGTAAAATATACCATTAAGAATGGTGTGATTGTTAGATTACTTTTTTTCTGGAGGGGTGCGCAAATTTATCAAAGCCCTGATTGGCTTTGCTGTGGTTAAAAAGGTACTGTTGTGGTTAAGTGCTCAAGGTCATAAACATTTTTGTGGAGGTTCCAATGGCAGTACGTGCCCCAGCTCTTTTCGAACTAACATGTAGTTTCTAAGCCCCTCCGACAGCAGCAGCTGTGCCCATGTCCTTCAGCTCAGGGCTAATGATGGAGCCGACTGAGGTGATTATTATCAGCTTTCTGTCTCCAGCTATCAGCACGGGCCAAACGGGCCAGACACAGTCAGGCTACATTAATAAAGAGCCAAACTGATAATGACTTAAAGATTGAATAATTAGCCAAAATGTGTCTAATTGGAGATTTCGCTCCAGATTTGCAGCGGTTGTTAGTGGTACTTGTCACTGGTAGTACAAGGCTGTTTATGTGCGTGTGTGAATGTGTGTGTGAACATCACCTTCATGGTCTTGGTATTTAAATTGCCCACAGTAGAACAAGCAGACACTCTCCCACCTATTCCAGAATGGGTTGGGAGTGCATCAAAAATGCAAAGTTAGTGTGTGAGAGTACATATTAAGTATTTCCATATGTCTATTATATGCAGGTAGCTGACAGTTTGAGTAAAGCTAGGATTAATGAGGGTTTCTGCTGCAGCAATGAGTACTGAGGTTGCAGTCTAATCAGGCCTTTTTAAACATTTCTTCATCACTTACAAAAACTGACAAAACATTCAAAAGACAGGTGTATATTCAAAGAGTTCAATATCAATTTAATACCATCATTAAGGCATCATTTTGTAATATATCTACACTGCACTAACAATTAACTAAGTGATGAACAGCCTAAAACATGAAAGCGAAATGAATGTAATACTTTCTATCCTCCTGAATGTGACGTGCTTTAATTTTTTGATTATTTCCCTGAAGAAGCCATTCCAGCAGCCCACCCTGCTGCTTTTAAAATGCTTTTTAATCCTTTGGAAAATTACTCTCGAGCTAACGAGTTCTCCTCAAACCAACTCCAGACATCATTAAGGGTTGGCTTTAGCCCGCGGCTGTACACGAACCTTTTCTTTACACTTTATCCATAATTCAGCTATCTTTCTTAAATTATTCAAGCAAATAGTAGCGGAAAATAATGGACTTCACTGAATCTTACTTACGCATAAAACAATTTTAATGGCAATTTGAATGTGCAAGACTCCTTTTTAAAGAACCACAGGCCTTCTCCTGTTCTGACCCCAGCCTGAAAGTACCCATAAACACATCATCAAAGATCCAGAACCCTGGCCCATCAGTGTGTGTGTGTGTGTGTGTGTGTGTGTGTGTGTGTGTCACAGACAGAAAGAGGGCATGAGTCTTTAACTATAGCAGTAATTATTACCTCAAAGCTTGATAATTCAACTGTTGCTCTACTGAATTCATATGCCCTCATTTTTATTGTAAGTGGGCAGTTTTTGTGTAGTTAAGCATTTACTGTGTACTTACACATACTGTGATTACTTTTGCTATAGTTTATTGGTAAGCACCAATTGACTACATGAAATTTGAAGTACACGCACTGTACCCTCTCTGTACTTCACAGTAAAAGTACACTGATTTCTGTTTGTGTGAAATTAAAAAACCAAATGAGGGGACAGTAGTTACAAATATATTACGCATTTGCTTGATACCTTCTTAATTGCATAACTCGTATTCAAATTTCCTTATTACACATTTGGTTATTACCAACTCGTTATTTCTTGGTAGCTACATATAGGTAAGTACTTGTAAAATGCAAGACTTTTAACAATTTGCATATACATTAGAATTACACTGTACTAAAACCCTTAGATAATTAATTAAGTACCTTTACAGAGTACTTAAAGTAACTCCCTTTCGGATGGCTGATTTCGTTTATAGAAATTTGTGTATGGGTCATATTTTTTAAAACAAATAAATACTAAATACTAAATAAAATAAATATAAATTAAGCCCTGTGATGTTGCATGAGCAGCAGTTCGAAAAGATGCGGTAGCTGGCTTCATGTATCTCGGCGGAAGCATGTGCTAGCCCTCACCCTCCCTGTTTGGTGGCTGTCGTGCAATAGGGGAGAACTAGCAATGACTTGGGAATCGACAATGACTAAATTGGGGACAAAATGGAGTTTAAAAAAAAAATCGCCAATTGAACAGAATATTGTTTTTAGTATTAAAACATACATTTATAGGCCTACATTTAATTCTAAGAATACAAATACCAGCCAAAATGCAGTGTATATTGCTACCCTCCTGATAGTGTGTACTGCTGCATACTGGAGAAAATCAAGGTACTTGCACATTGAGTGCCTCTTAATACAGCACAAGATTTAACCACTCCAGCACACTCTATGGCACTATATTAAAATCCTGTTACCTATCTATAACAATGCTACTTACGATACAGTTTCAAATAAGGTTTTTGTAAATAACCTCTTAGCCCCATCTGCAGACTGACATTTAACTTGAATTTGAAGGTCTTCTTTCTGTATATGTAATTAATTATTGCACAGTTTTGGAAAATCCAAAATACAAACTATATTTAAAATGTTGGTGCGTTGCACTGCGCACACAGGAGCTGATATGATCGGATATTGCAGCAGCACACCTAACCACACCACTTCATACAGTCATTGGCTGCACTGCTCATTTATTTGAGTGCTTTGCACGCCACATGACGCAGGGAAAACTGACTCAACTCAAGTCAATGGCTGAAGCACGCACAAAACCTTTTTTCCATGATAATGTAAATTCAGAGATTTTTTTTTTCCATGCCTGCTGTGGTATTAATGTTAGTTACAGTTAATATATGTTGAATGTTCTGGGACATTTGTTGTGTGTGTGGTATTTGGTTGTTTTGAATTGTTATTAACGCAGATTATTGTGTGATTAGGGTTTTCATGCCTCAAACAGACCGATCAGATGAATTTATGCACAATATCCCAAGGGGCTACCAGAACCTTTAACTTTCCAGTAAAATTTAGCATCCTAATCCAGCCCTGGTTGGGAGTTACTTTAAGCCTCACCTCTGGCTACCACCCACAGGCTAATGGGAAAGTTGAGAGGACAAACCAGAAACTCAGGAGGTCCCTGAGAAGTTACACAACCACCAAGGTGAGTGGGTTTGTTTCCTCCCATGTACTGACTACACCTACAATTAATTACGGCATTCCTTAGTAAAATAGTAAGACAGATTAGCCCAGAAGCTTATCGCTTGGCTTTGCCCCAATCTTACGGAATCTCAATATCATTTCATGTTATCTTTTCTCAGGCAGTGGTTCCTGGTCCCCAAGCTTATGCGGTGCCCTCTAAGACCCCCTCTTGGAAGTGGATGAAGCTCCAGCGTGTACACAGCTCATTGGGGGGCTTCATTTAGTACCTGGTGGGCTGGGAGGGGTACAGCGTAGCGATGTTGGGTCTCAGCCACAGACATCCAGTCCACCCCTACTCCTGGCCGGGTTTTCCAACACTCCACCTCCGACTTACTAACCCCTGCACAATGACCTGCACCGGTTTCTTCTTAGCTTATTGTACATAAGCTTTGTTAGACTAGTGCCTCTAGTCATACCATTGTTTGAACGTGCAACTTCCAGCCTTATCTTATGTGTGTTTTCCATTTCCCAATCCTCTGTTTCTGCCTATTGGATTTCACAGTAGCCTTTATGTTTGTTTTTTAATTATTGACTGTTTTCGACTACACCTTTGGATTGTGGACTGTATCCTTTGCCTCGCGTTTATTGCGACATTGATAATCTGTTATTTTATTTATTTTTGTTCATTTTACCAGTAGCATCTGTAAATTAACACAGGGGTAGAAAGTGATATGACAAAATGCCCAATGGCAGAGATGCCATGAACGGCACGACCATTCCACTGCATATGACTAAACCAACCAAAAAAAAAAAAAAAGAGTTGTCACTCTAACATTTCTTCTATATCAATGCAGTGCATATTCTTTCACATGAAAATATTCAGAATTAGTCCCATCATAATTCTGCCCAAACTTTGATTTTTGCATGGGTACATCTCAGGTTATATGAATTATAACCTCTATTTATAATTCTGAAGAAGAGATGGAGCCATATGGCTTTAATAAAAGGAGTTCCATCTGCATAAAAGTGAGTGCACCCTTCCGCTGCATTGTATACAGTGTTGTCTGACAATAGCTCATGTCATATTAGTGTGGAGGAGAGGATGTGGTTCTGGCAGGCTGAAAGGCGGCAAGGCGCTGCAGACAGTGTGAGTAATATTTCTCAGTAGGACCAAGACAGCCTGTGTCTGAATGAGGCAGCTTCTAACTAATGGCCATCTGTGTGCAGCAATAATGAAAAATCTAGCTCGTGTATGGCCACGGCAGCTCGTTAAGAAGCCTCAGCGGTGAACAAAAATAAAATAGATGATGGGCTCCGGCATGTGAGAGCCATCCTGCTAATCTTTCCCTGAAGGACAGATCCTGAGAGGAAAAAAACGATTGCTCTGAATTATTCTCAGGGATATACAGTATATGGGGGCTCCAACTAATATGTGCTTATATCATTCTCGGCCATGTCTGGATGCCAGGGTCTCATCCGTGTTGCAGAGAACTAAACAAAACGTATATATCATCCATCATGTCTGTTTCACCAGTGTCCTCTAGTTTTAGCACTCTGTTGACTACCCAATTCTTTGCAGAATGCATATTTTAAAATGTTATGCTCTCTGTCTCTCGCTCTATCAACTGCACTGTGCTGTTGTGTTCTGAGCCCTATCATAATGTCTCACACATGACTCCAGCTGCAGAGGAGCTGTGTCTCCCTCACACGGAAGGGAATCAAAGCGCTCACGCTCCTTTGGTCCCAGTGCATGGGTGAGGGAAGTGAGGAAAGCATTCAGAGATAAGTGTAGCCCCTGAACGGCATGACTAATTTGACACATATCTCTGTGCGTCCTCTCTGACTGTCTGCCACCATCAACACTTCCTGGCTTACCAGCCTGCCACGGACATCATCCCTCCGAGGCCTGGCGTTCTGCTGGAGTCGCCTCTCATATAATGGACGAGAGAATCTTTAGCCCCAGTTTTTACTGTGGAAGAAAACTAATATGAAATTTGAGTTTATGTGTATTGGTAAAAATGTATCTCTGTCTTTCTTTCTCTAATACAATGGTATTCAAACTTTTTTTTTGGCAGAGCCCCCCATACATCTGGTAAATTTTCTTGACCCCCTCCCAAAAAATATTGACTCTCCCTAACAATACAAATTATAAGCACATAAAACATAATACATTTATTTGGCCCAATTGGCACAAATCATACAAAAGGGCCAAATCTCTCTGTTGACAATAACTGATGTAAATATTCTTGGTAAGCGTTGTCATTTTCTTGCTTTGGTTGTTTTTGTTGCTTTTTTAACTGAATCAGATTTTTGCTTTCCAACAACAGTTGCTAGAAAATTTCTCCATGACTGTAACAAAACCAAATAGTGTAGCCAAATAGTTAATGTACATAGTCTGCATGTAACTTTCCCGTGGTTATCTACTAAATATGGAAATAACAGTGACTGGGACTATTACATATATTTAAAGTCGTCTATGCTAGAAATTAGTAATAGAAATTACATATACATTAATTTGCGATATTTCAAAAGATTACATTTATTATCATACAGGTTCAACTAAATATCCATTCCACTGTTCCTCCCCAGCACTTCCCTTGTGCCCCCCAGGAAGGGGTGGGGCTGACCCATAATTTGAATACCACTGCGCTAATACTACACTTATCAATAACCACAAGATACTTGCAATTAGTAAATAATATTACACATATCACACACTCATAAACATACATATACTGTATAGGCATTTAGGCACACATAGAAAATAGAGTTTTGGAGGAAAGACAATGGTTATGGGTTGAGTAGATTGTAAACTTCAGAAAACATGAGTTTTAAGACAAGTTTTGGAGACAAGTTTGTGTTTTACCTTTCGAGGGAGTTCCAGATATGAGGTATTTCTCTTGTAGTCTTTTATGTATCGCTTTTATATTTCTTTTAACTTTTTTAAAATTTTTTATTCATTTGTCCCTGTTTTTGTCAGCAACTTTTACATACACATACAAAATACACTGCCTGTCAAAGTTTAGGAACACCCAGCTTTTAAAAATCCTTTTAATAAATGAGCAGTATCTTTGTTGGTTTGCAATAACTTAAAATATTAGACTAATCAGGTTTATTTTTAGGAAAAACTATTTTGAACATAGTGACAATAGCTAAAAACCAATTAAAAAACTATATGCTCAACAAAAAATATTTTGTACCTCCTGCACACACTTTTTTCATATGAACATTCAGTTTTTTCAGGCGTTCCTCAGAGATGCTCTGCTGTGCCTCTGCAGGACTTCCTAGAGGTTTGTGGAGATGTTTGGACACTTCTCTCAAATCTTCCGATTCAGCTCCTCCCACAGCAGCTCGATTGGTTTAAGGTCGCGTGACTGGGCAGGCCATACCATTACAGACAGCACTGCCTCCTTCCTCCCCAAATATATTTTACATAGCTTTGAGGAGTGTTTAGGATTGATGAAATTCAAATAAATAAATAAAAAGTTAAGGTATCCCAAAACTTTCTGACAGGCAGAGTCTCACATCTTTCAGAACATACTGCTGTCATGGGCATCGTCTCATGTTTAGTAAAGCAATGAAGCGATGCATGCTACCATTATCCTTCTCATCCTTAACTCTGACAAGGTATGTAGTGAAACTAAACAAAGATCTTTACAATCCCACCATTACACCACAGATGGCTAAAACATTGGTAAAACACTCAAACGTTTGCATTATACTTGATAGATAATAGAGAGTCATATCATACCCTGTTGAAATCTTAATTTCTCTCACCCTGCCCAGCAATAAAACAGGCCTTGTCTTCTTTAATGAGATGTTCTGTGAAATGTTAATTACACACCAGGCTAGGAGCGTGAGCTGCTTCCTCGAATGATCCCATTTTCATTCTTGTAATAACAATTACTCGAACTAAAAGTGAGTTGGGGGAAAATTAAGCCACATTGAGACTTTTCTCACTCACAGAAGTGTAAGAGGAAGCCCACAGAACACGTTTATAACACCTAACCTAACTTCCAATGTCTTAACGGTTGTGAAGTTTTGCACACTAACTTGGAATAACACTTTCCTATTTTTTTCTTCCACACATGAATATTAATGGATGCCAATACAATAATCAACCTTCTGGAGATAACACGCGTGGATCGGTTCTTACACGCCGACCTCTCCGTGTGTGTATTTATAACAGGCGTAGATTGACAGTTGATTTAAAGCATTTCTCCAGTTTGGATATGTCTAAATGCAGAGTTGCTCCATGGATCTGTCCCCGTGTGTGCAGTGCGCCGGCTCTGTTATGAATGGTCGTAATTGTTCGGTCGCTCTCTCGCTTTGTGCTGCCGCCAGCTGGCACCTGCTCTCCCGCGCATCACATGACACTCCAGCTGTGTCCACATGTTCCCCGGGTCAGCACGTCGGCTCGGATAATGTGCGCTTTTGATCAACCCCCTCTGACTTTTTCCCAGTGATCTCAGCATATTACTGCAGATTGCTACCTATTACCGAGAGATACTTATTTAGCAATTTAGCTACAAAAAATCCTCAGCTCTGGGGCTAATTTCAGCGGTGACATTTTGCCACACTGCTGCTGAACGGACAGAGGATGAGCGAGAGAGTAATTAATGCTAAATGTAGCTCTCGCTTGGTTTGTGTGTGTAGGTGTGAATTTATACTGTATGTGTATCTGTGTGTGGGTGTCCTTTATTCTGATTCTCTGAGAGAAACAGTTATTTGTTTGTGTCTCATTGACCCCGATGCTCTTGATCCCTCATTTAAACAAAAGAGGACACAGCCGGGAGTTTAGTAAACACAGGAGACGTGGAGCATAGTGTGCTGTTTGGTGGGAAATGAGGTAATTGCTCTGTCCTGTATGTGTCTCTTGCACAGCCTGTTACCTCACATATACAAAGAGCCTTCACTCACACAGAAAATAGCAACACATGCATTTATTGTGCAGCTTCATTCACTGTCTTTCACTGTAATTTACAGAACTTTGTTTTCGCAGGCACACACAGTGCATTGTTGTGCTATAAAAGACTTTGTTACTTAACGTCTCTGTTAACATGATTTTCCTGGCATTGCATGACACCACTGAAAGAAGCAAGAGAGAAAGAGTGAGAGAAAAAAGGCCCAACGTAGTATTACCCTCCTCTCTCAGCAACATGAAGTAGCACTTTTTCTCTTTGCCAAACTTAATTACACTGCTGAATGAATGATCTGAAAGCATGATTGATGTTATTGTATGACTTGTACCATTTGTTCTCCTGTTTTTTATTTTTATTTTATTCCTTGTTGAAGACCACGTCGCTATGCTGAAAAGGTTTGATGACTATATTTTGTGGACAGTAAGGAAGGGAACTCAGCCAAGACAAAGAAGACTTTATTCTTAATATTCCCCCTTCTCTGTACAAGGTGTTTATACTTCTACAGGGCCCAAAACCAGAGTGCACAGAGTTATGAACTTATCTGCATTATGGACTGACTTCAGGATTTATGGAAAAGGAAGTCAAGGAGGGGTAGTAAAAATGAAATCATGACATTTAAATATGCTGCCTATTAAATGTATGAAAACAGAAGCTCTCCCTGCCAGAAATAACTCAGTGTGGCCTGGTGTCCAAGACGAAAATATGCTCCATCGATTAGGCTGATGGATATTTTGCCATATATCTCCCATGCTCTGGAAAAATTGGGGAACCTATTATATATTCAGAATATTATCTATTACAGGGGTTGAAAGCCATGAAATATCTGTCATGTAAAAAGTCCCAAGGGATCAAAAAGAATGGTGTGGCTGCAGTTGGAGGCTGCTGCTGGTCTGGAAGAAAAGGCAGGCAGAGATACCATTATTAGATATAACTCTGCATTAGTGAAAGAAAAGCAAGGGAATGATTGCTTAATGATGCCACTCCTACAGGACCCAGCTGTGGTTAGGGCCAGAGGATTGGCCTTTGATGAGCTAAAGCCAGACCACTTATTGGCCTGCACTCTGCAGTAGAAGCCAGCCACCAAAACATATATGCATAATGGAAAAATAATGGAATTTATAATAATTTGTTTAGCCGGAGAGAGAAACAGAGGAAATTAGAGCAGCTTGGCGCTGCTGCCTGCAGACTACATGCACCTCTGCCATAACAAGATTAGAATTTAAACTATGGGGCGAGTGGGCCTTTTCTCCCCGGCTAGATGAAATATTAAAATAGGCCATGCCTCTGCATTGGGTTTCTCCCTTCCTCTCTCTCTCTCTCTTGCTCTCTCTCTCTGTGACACTCCAGCTCTGACATATGCCTGCCAGTCAAAGTGATTGACACTGAACATGACTGAATCAAAGCACTCTATGTCAGCAGTTTGTTTCTGCATTGTGCTGTGTTTAACATGAGCAGGAAGGGCATTGCCACCAGATTTGGCTCTTTTCTTTGCCATTTTATAGGTGTTGTACAGTACAATAGAGCTGCCGTCTGCCCAGCTCACAATATACAGTGTATTCTGTAAGTATCTGGACAGTGACACAACTTTTATTGTGACTCTGTACTCCAGCACATAGGGTTTGAAATAAAGCAATGACATGTTGTTAAGGTGCATAATCAGATTTACGTTGAGGATTTTTCTTAATGACTTTTTTATGCATACACTGTTAACCCTTGCTGTATAATATGTGTTGCATTATGGGGATTTTTTGTGATGTCATGCCCAAATGACAGTATATTACATTTTATTTATAATTACAGTAAATTACTGTATGGTTTATTAAAAAACAAAAACAAAAAATACAGTCAACTACTGTATTGTTGCCTAACGGACAAAAATATGCACGAAAAGCAGACAACAACCTAGCCTACAGGAACTGCATTAACACACACACACACACACACACACACACACACAAATATTGCTCAATCGTCCCCTGCTGCTACCAGTGCAAAAAAAGAATTGAGCGAGGCCATTGTCACTGACTGCACCTGACCTGCGAGAGAGCGAGAGGGGGAGAAACAACTAACAGCATCTGTCAGCGAAAGAATCATTTTAACTAACATTATCCTTATTTCCCCCCATGGATTGACACTTGATATACTTGGTAACTTATACTAATATAGATACTAAGTAGTTACTTAGCAAAACCTGTACTCACTGAAGTGCAAAGCTAG
>JAOUQW010000038.1:6971073-6984029 GCA_028565825.1 Olivaichthys viedmensis | reverse complement strand
GTAAAATAAATATGTTTGAGATCCAGAGCGGCTACGCGTTTGTGTCCGCACCCGCGCACCTAGAACACATCGTGACACAATATAAAAACAATAAATGTCTACACTAGTATAAATGGTAAGCACATTACAGCAAACTACATTACTGTAGAACATAATTACAGCTTAAATACAGTAAATATACATACCAACAGTAATATACCAGAATGACTAATTACAGGTATACTGTAAATATACAGTAACATACCAGAAGACCTAATTACAGTAATCAGTAACAAGTACAGTAGGTTTACTGTAATGGACTAGTTACAGAAACTCACTGGCAACAGTGTTGTCAGTATATTACTGTAAAAAAGCAGTGAAAAGTCTAAGTGTAGTTTCCCATTTCTTGACAACGTAAGCAATTGACTGCTCAGTTAAGCTAACAAAATGTCTGGATTTAAATTCTAATTGTGGCATTTCAATCTGGAGTCTGTTGTTTCCCAGTATAAGAACCAAAAAAGTGTTAATGCCAGTAAAGCTAGTATGCCAGTAAAGCATCATGAAGCTGAAAAACACAAGGTGTGTCAAAAACAACTGTTTGCTACATTGTTGAAGTAACCCTGAAGGTGGCATTTTAAGCTTTTCAAAGTGATCTATATTGATTAATATATAAGTTGGTGTATTTAATAATGCCCAAGGAGCTAAAAATGGCCTAGGAGTATCTCTACACATTTAACCTCATAAAGAATTCAAGGATCTATAAGTATGCTGTACATGCCCTTCTGCCATCCATACAACACTATTACAAAATGTCAATAGGCAACATTGGAGAAATACAGTCTAATATGTCTGAAACTCTGGGAAGATATTTGTTTACTAAAATCAGGGAATTGTTGGCGTATCTGAATGGTCAATTCAGTTATTGACTTGTGTTTTCTGACATCTTACTGTTACTGTACTGTAGACAACGATGGCACATAGCTAGGCAGCTAGTTCACTTCGAGTGAACCAGCTTGCTTTTGTCACAAGTAGACACAACTGGAATTTCAGTATCATTTTTCATATTCTCAGCGATTTATATAACAGTAGCCAAACATCAAAATATATTATAACAACATTAGCTAAGCTAGCTAGCTTAGCCCCCATGTTTTGTTGCTAAAAGTTTCTAGTTACCATGTCATTAACTTCTAATAATTAGAGTGTAATTGCATAGGGCATCTTTAAGAATTAAGAACGCTCTGGTGAGCAATTGCAAACAACGTGACAGACCACGGAAACCCAGAGTAGTGAGTAGTGGATGGTGAAAGAATACTTTCAGACATGAAGAAAAAATATTATAAATAGAACTATATAAAACAATTTAGATCAAGAAAGCATATTTTTTCAGAGGGTATTCCACAAGTGGCAAACCACTGGTTAAGCCTCAAGAACAGAACGGCCACCTTACAGTTTGCTAAAAAGTACTTAAAAAGCATGTACTTTTTAGAAAAAAAAGAGTTGTGAGAGAAATTAAACAATGATGGTTGAGGAAAGGAAAAATAAGGAACTTCTCATGATTTTTACATTTTAGGATGGCCCCTTTTTATACCACTGCAGAGCCACAGCCATTTACACATAGTATGTATTTACCTTTCTATTAATAAACAATATATCCTGAGTATATAAACGCATATTGATGATACTCTCTGTATATTGCTCCCAGATGCTTCTAATTGTATGAATGTGTTTTGTCATGAATAATACAGGGCAGACTGGGTTTACTGGGTGGGCTGCTCTATGTGTGAATGTGTGTGTAGATTTCACAGGGAAAGGGGTTAAAAGGTTGTCAGAGTCTTCTCCTGGGCATCAGGCTGACAGTGAACATGTGTTTCCTCTGTGTGATCTGCTTGCCCTTAGCCTGGGTGCTGTGCGGCTCGCTCAGGGGCCAGTCAAAAGGCATTTCGATCTGGAGAGTCTGAATGATTCAGGCGGTGTGTGTGTGTGGCTGGAAGCTGAAACCCGGTGGTGCCTTTAGAACTTCCCTAAGTCAGCTCCCTCAGCATATCTGTGCTTCAGCATGGGGAAGGAAAGAGAGTGGTCAGCTATAATGCAGGACCAGACTGTTCACTTGTAGCGTGTAATGTTAGTCAAGGTCATGAGTGGTACTGTCTTGTGCATACTGACTCTGTGATTGTGCAGAACTTGGCTAAGCTTTAGGCATTATATTAGATATTTGATTTGCTTATTTTGTTGCAGATCAGCAATGAGTTTTTGTCAACATAAATTAGCATTTTAAAGAGGAGTCAAGGACTATAAGACCTTCCTGACTGTAATAGCCACCAGAGGGAGCTAGGATGGAAGATTTGGGGCAGCACTTTTTCCTGTTTAGAACCAAAGAACACCACAGTAGCACAGTGGTATGCCAGTGACCCTGACCTAAGATTTGTATATATATATATATATATATATATATTTCATGTAGTGTCAAGAAGTGTTGCTTTACTTTAATACATTATGACAAATTTTTAATTTGCTTATAATGATAAATATCTAAATGTCTATACAAATTGAGGTTTAAGAGAGCATGCCTCATGGTCAAGCATGATCCAAGTTCAATCAAGGCTTTAAAAGAAAAACTGATTTACCTTAATTTCTTTTTTCTAATCTCACCTCATATTTGCCATCAAACCATCAAGGCATTAGTCATTAGTGGAGATAGCCAGGCTGTTGAATTTCCCTGTAGTGCACTCCACGTGCAGGCATGAAGAAAGCAGAGTTTCTCTTTTTTCATCTGATTCCAATTTTGATCTAAATTGGAGCCTGATGTCCATCCATAGCTTCTTGTTCATGTGTAATCACAGAGGAATCTGTGCTGGCTTTTCCAGAAAGCTGTTTAGCAGGTGCACAACAGAGCGGACCAATAGAGATATCCCTCGATCACTCATATCAGATGTGTGACACACAAACACACACACACAAACAGACCTGAAATGGACACTTTCCAGCTGCCATCTTTTACTCTACTCTTCCATTGCACCCTGGGTTGCGTGTAATCCTCAATTCGGCCATCACATCTGCTGGCCGAGTTAAGGATTTCCCCTAATTGGGGTTCGATAAAGCCAAATTTATTTATTGTGCCAATCAATAATTTAACCTAAGTGTTTGCTTCTCATAAGTCAACTTCAGGCTTTGTGATTTGTAATCCCCCTCTCTTCCTCCTTGGCGGGTGAGATCAGCACTACTTGGCTTGGGGGAGTGGTACAGATCGCCGGTTGAATCAGAGGGCCGGTAATCCCCTATTCAGGATGCATTGCGCTGGGATTTAATGGAACCTCTGTCTATGCATTTCATCCCTGTGGGGCAGAGTTTAACACCAGTGTCATATTCCAAAATGAAGCCAATGAGCTTCTACAGTTGCGACAAAAAGCATTTGGAAATATCTGGATTGATAAATGACTGCTAAAATGTGATCTCCAAAAATTGTCCTAATTTTATTAAAGAATCTTTAAAAAAACAAGGATGCAAACCGTTAGCAAAAAAATAAATCAAAAATAAATATATATATATATATAAATTTGGTCATGTGTGCTTCATAGCAAGTTTTTTTGATCACAATATGTCCTGCTTAAAAAGATTTCAGAGGACCTCAGAATAAAAGTTGTTGAAGCTTGAAAAACTGGACAGGGTAACAAGGGAATCTCTAAAGACACAGGCTTCCGTATGTTCATAGTCAGTCAGACTAAAAATGGGCGTAATTTAGTACCGTTGCTACTTTTGCTAGGAGTGGTTATCCCAAAACAAATGACAAACAATCTTAAGTAGACAGCTAAGGATGTGCAAGCATTGGTAAAATCTGTGTTTATGGTATTATTATAAGAATAACAAAGAACAAGAGTGGTGATCCTTGGAGGTTAATACAAAACTGGGAAAGTGATGCTCTCCAAAAAAAGTTAAAGACCACCTGGATGTTCCTCAGCAATACTGCAACTAAAAACAAAACACTGCATACCAACACCAAAGCATCATCCTAACTATGAAGCATGGTGGAGGAAGTATAATGGTTTGGGGCAAAGCCCCAAAGTCGTATTAAATTCTACAGCAGAATATCAGCATGTCTGTCTGTGATTTAAAACTCAAAAGAAATTGGGTCATACATCATAACAAATGTTCTAAAGCAAAGGGGTAAATCAACCACAGAGAGTTTTGTTCAGAAGGAATTATATTTTAGAATGTGTACGGCAGAGGCTTGGCCATAGATACTGTATGATGTGTGTGATTTGAAACAGGCTGTTCAAACAAAACATCCCAAAAATTCACAAATATCAAGAGGAATGGGGCAAAATACTTCATGCTTTATGCTATTCAAAATGCTTTTGCTGATCAGCAGTTACAGAAAACATTAGCTTGAGATCATTGCAAAGGTTTGACTAATTAATACATTTAAGGATTTACATACTTTTTTCCCATTAATGACGTTTTGTTCACTAAAATGTGCCATTACCAAATAAAGGCTGTCTTTATTTATTATAATTTGGACAATTTTATGATGATTTTGACAAAAATCAGATCACCGAGCCATTTGTGATCCATACAGTTCACATATGTAATTTGCTTACACATGTATATACATTCCAGAGCTTGAGAAAGGCAACTGACCCCATAGAATTATATTGCAGCTATGCAGTTGGTGATGGTTATTTTGTTGATTTGTTTTAATGTGTTCATCTCTTTAATGTTTTATGCACAGCATTTTATGCACAGGTTCACAGTAATTCACAGCATATGCATGCTGAGGTCACTGAGTGTGCATTATATTGAATGTGTGTGTGTGTGTGTGTGTGTGTGTGTGTGTGAAAGAATGAGCAAGAAAGAGACAGGGCAGCAGAAAGAGATGGAGCATACAAGAGCAGGAGAAAGAGAAAGAGCGACATGCAGAGTTAATGAAAGCGAGATGATTCTTTCAGGCGCTGCTCTTTTTCTCATACCCCTCCTCCCCCTCCTTCTGTTGCTCCATTCTGTTTGGCGCCAAACAGTCAAGATGTGGTGTATCGTTTCCTGCAGAGAGATGACATCCACAGAGAGAAAAGAAAAAAGAACAACAGCAAAAGAAAACAGTGGAGAGAAAGAGACTGTTACCAAAGGGAAGCTTAGTGGTGTCAAACTCAGGAAACAAGAGTTTTCAGATTTGAGGGGTTAGTCTGAATGTGTGAGAAGGAAGGACCAGAGCGACCATGAAGTGTGTATGTGTGTGTGAGGTTGGGATTTGGCAGCTGATGTGGCAGAGCGAGACTGGGCAGGCTCCTCGGCCCCTGGGAAGTGCCATGCTGCCAAAGTGCCCTGGCAGAGCCCTATGATCCACAGGAACAGAAGAGCCTTTTTGTGCTCACCTAGCCAGCAGAAACCTTGCTCTGCTTCCTCTCGTCTCCTCTTTTTCTTTCCTCTCCTCTCCTTTCTTTTTGCTTCAGCTTATCTCCCCATACACTGTGCTAACTAAAGTCTTCTGCTAGCAACGTGCTAGCCTGCTAACCCTTGAAACACATTAGAGCCAGAACCCTGCTGGGAGAAAGACACTGACTGTTCTCTGGAGACAGTTTCCATTTACCAATATGAGAATGAATGTCTCTAACATATGCATTCCTGTGCTTGTCTGCTTAGTGGATTTAGACTTTGCTGCATTACCCACGCCTGGGGAAACACACGCTCCTGCCTTGATGCATTCTGCATCTTGCCCCTATGTATGTGTGTATGCGTGCATGTGTGTAAGTGCGTTTGGGATGGCCTCGGAGGTGGATGACAGAGGAGTCAGCTGTCTTGTCAGCTCATTAAATGAAATCCCATGGCCCGCATGGAGGAATTTAAATTAGAGCCCGTGTTTGATGTTTCGGGCTTCCCCCCTTTCCTGGCCCACTGAATGCGGTACTGCCCACTCAGAGGATGGGTGGCAAACACCCTGTTTAAGGCACTGATGGGTGAAGGTCTCTCGGGCTGACCTTGGGGAACTTAGCTGAAACTGTATATGTGTAAATCCACTGCAAATCCCTAGCACTCCCCCTTTTTCTTCTTCCTTTACAACTCCACTCCCTCCAGAAAGTGGCTCACAGCACTGTTTACAAGACCTCATGATTCATTTGGGATAAGGGGGCTTGACAAGGCAGGCCCTGGGTCACTGTTTGAAAAGTTGGTAACCTGAGCCTAAGAGGAACAAAAAAAAGAGTCACCTCAGAGTGTTTTAATGAGGACATGAGGTAAACGGTATGAAATAATTGGATTTCAGTCCCGTTGTCCGTTGTTTACCTCCTTGACTGGGCTGAGAGAGAGACAAACAGACAGGCAGACAGAGAGAGAGAGAGAGGGGGGGGGGATGGATGGTTGGCTGAAGTGATTTTTCTGGTGTTTCCTCCAAAGGATGACAGAAGTGAAATAAATAAGGTGCAAATGTCCAAGACCACGAACTCTCCCAACCAACTATTCATAATCTGATAAACAATTTTGAACAAGTCATAAGCAACATTTTTCACTGCGGTCCTATTACACACAGATGTTGCATACAAGTTTTGTTACAGACCATTACAAACCAATGGAGCAAATTTCCTTAAAATATTACATCCTTAAGATTGGTTTGCATAAACGACACTCTTTAGCATCTTACAATGATCGAAGCACTATAATTGTCTTGAGAAACTTACATTTGGTATTAGCCCTTTCCTACATCTTTTTTTTATTATTTCCAAAAATCTGCATCACTGACCCTCTGAAGACACAATCAAAAGCATTTTAATTCACTAAAACAGATTTGTACTTATCTGTTTGTTTCCAATTGTATCTTTGAAAGCTAAATCAATCCAAGATTTAATTTGTATCTGGGGAAATTTCCAAATTAAGTCTACTTGGCACTCATGTATGTTGGTTTAGGTCCAAAGAAGTGAGTGCACCTCAATTGAGCATCTTAACTCAGCTCGAGTCCAGCTATACGCTTCACCCTCCTTCCAGTGTTTTCAATCTTTGTATCAGGTTTTGTCAGGGATTTGCTTCTCGAATCCTTCAAATCAACAGTGGATAGATGCCCATTGTGTTTAATCAAAGCACTTCCTCCCCATAATCCCTCAATTTGAACAGGAAGAAAGGGGACATGACGGGGAAAGCTATGAATGAAGCCCATCAAGGACGATATTATACAGTCTTCTTTTGAATTTGCCAGCAGTCTTTACCCAGGGCTTCTCTTCTACTTGTTTGATGATGTTTTATTTACCTGTTTTTTTGTGTTATTGTTAGCATACTTGACATGTTCAATTATGAGTATGTGTGAGCTCCCGCATTTTTACCTCCATGTACATTTGGGGAAAATAATTGACATGTCTCCTGAGGAAACCTGCTTATAGGTTTAAATCTGAGAAACCCTGTTGGCAGAGACGCTTGGCAATTCATACGCATACTGTTGGGTTTCTGCATCAGTCAGATGAAAACAGTAAACAGTAATGCAGTCAGTCTGTCGTAATCCTGTACAGCTAGGAAATAAGACTAATCCTCAAGGACTCACCTTCTTTGCACTTTCTCCCATAATCCCTTAGGGCAGAAGACCCTCTTGACCTACACATTACCCAGTGTGTTTGTCTTCACTCAACACTGATCAGTGTTAGTGAGGTCTGGGGGAACTGGAAGTAGAATTTCTTGTGGTTTTATGAAGCTTGTACATGTACATGAAAGTTTGAATTATTCTGTTTCCTCAAAACCAAGACACATTATACTTCAACCCCTGAGTCTGGTATAAATCAAGATATGTCTGTTTCAGAGATAGGCATGATGGGATGGATCAAGGAGGAGGGAGAAGTTGTGTGGTTTAAGTTCACACGACATGGACTCTTGGTGGATTTTTTTCTTTACTTTGCACCACAAGCCTGGGCTGGCCTCCAACCAGATTCAATCCCTCAGCCAAGGCCCTTTCCACTGGCTGCAGTCCTCCTGAGAGACAGGTATCCAAACCTTCCCTGCTACACAACTTCCCAAAGCCTTTCTACTTAAGTGTCGGGTCCCACGTCTACACTCTGGCTCCTGGTGTTACAGCAACTGAGAGTGCTCATTCATCTGCTGGAGGTGAGAAAAAGAATATCAGTGTTGGAGACAGAAGTGCATGAACTAAGCAAAGGTCTTTCCATCTTTACCATTGGACTCAAATGCTTTCAGTAATATTACATGTACTATTCAGCTTTGTTGGTCATTTATAGGTGTTCAGTTTAATCAACTATGAACAACAATATGCAATACTGCTTACAACAAGAACATGTATTTAGATTTATATGATATTGATGCAAAACAACAAAATTCCATCAAATTCTATTGAAGAATGTTATAAAGGTTTGTAGATTGATCCCATGGTGTATCACGTGTAAATTTATATTGATGATCAAAGCAAACAATTGCTCATTCGTGCTGGCCCCTAAAATGAACGTTTTGAGCTGAGAAAGCCAACACTAATTAATGGAGTTAAGCGTTAAATCCCGAGAGCTTCATTAAGGAGCTGTAGAGATTCCAGCAGCAGCTGCTCTGTCTTTCCTTTCCTCTGTTTTCCTCTCAGCCCCCTCAAAATATCTGGCACCAGCTAGTCCACTCAAACGCAACCACTCAAATGTGCCTTTGATGGCAAATTCTCAGAGTTTAACGGAGTATTATGTTGAATGTTTAGTGACCATTAACCAATCAACCAAATGGCCAATGGACGGGAACACCAAAAAAATTCCTCATGTTATGTGTTTATAACTGTGTCAGGAAGAGACAAATGTTGTCCTGCACCTAGTCCTGGAAGATAGATGATGATTGGTAGTAATTTAACAATGGTTGTTTGCAAGAGGAACAGCCTTTGGTGAATTAACGTTAGATCTTCTCAGAAATGGGTATCCTTCCATGAGATATAAAGTGGGAAGTGACTGCCAAGGCTGAAATGTATAGGAGGAAATGTCATTGCATGGGCTCATGCTATGAGTCTCATGAGTCTCAGAATAGTAGCCACAGGTTATATCAATAAATATCAGTAATACAAGAAATCGTTATGATGGAATTGTGTTTAATCAAGCCTCTGGATACAGCACTGTGCAAGTCTTAGACACCCCAATTTCTCTTATAGTTTGTCTTTGATGTTTGTTTTATGTTTTCTGCATCAATGTGTCATTAGAAAAGAGCACATTTTAGACTTCCAAACGTTAATTTTTCCAAAAATTAAATGTTACAGAGAAAGTTTTGTATGTTGTTAAAAATGCAACATTAAGTTATAGACCACTGGTTCAGATAAAAACATCATAGAGGCTGCCTAGGACCTGCAGAGACAGAAGCAAGTGAGAGCCAGAGAGGAAAAACTGCAGTTCTCCAAGAACAACCTACCAGCCAATTTCCTTATAAAACTGCATAACAGTGTACATAAGAGAACTGATGCTATTTTAAAGGCAAAGGCAGCAAATATTGATTTGATTATTTTTTTCTGTTTGCTGTTCTTAATAGTATTTTTTTTTAATATTCATTATTTTGAAATTATGTGTCTAAGACTTTTGCACACTACTGTAACTATTGAAATTTTCTGAAACACAGACCTTGCCTCATTCGTGCTTGCCTAACTAAAACATGCTCAGAAAGAGGATTTGCTCAGTAAAATAACTGTCCATAGGTTGATGGCCAACATTGTTCTGGATTAATCAAAGTCAAGATTAATGACTATGAAGACTTTGTAGTGGTGTTTGATCTGCCATCCCAATTTGTCTCATGTGTTATTCAAAAATGCAGTATATATTCTATATATCAGAATCAGAATTCAGAATATATATAATTTTACTTGCAAAATAAAATATAGTTTAAATTAATTAACTGTTCCATGCTTCTGGCATTATTATTTTTCTGTGATTTAAACACATCACCAGTGTTCCTGTGACTTTTTCTACAACTTCAGAGAGCGGCATTATCACAGCATTATCCCCATAGTGTGTGTCTCTTCCTTCTGCATGAGATTCTGTCAGTTTACCTTTCTTCACCAGTAGTTGTATCAGCTATAAATATTCTTCTCTTCTCAAGGGTATGCTCCCCTTGTTGGCATGGTGGGAGCGCACCATTTTTCTCTTTCGTCTCCATGGGCCCTGGAAATGGCCCAATCCCTTTCTCAGCCATTGGTTCCTAACCCAGATCAAATGTTAGGGTTTAAAAAGCTAAAGTTTGATGTGGATGAGCAACTGCCTATAAAACACTTTAATCCCTAATGCTGTAATGTATTTAATTTCACACTCTCTGATGGTGTTGCCCCCTCTAAGGATTATTGAGAGTGTGGGGGTGTATGGGGGTGTGTTGGTCTGAAGGGGGGGGGGGCACTAAAGTCGCAAAGGCAGAGAGAGAGAGAGAGCATGCTGTTCTAAAGCTCTCTGCAGAGCTGTAGCCAAACAAAAAGGAAGAATGCGACTTTACTATTCAGATGCCTATATGCAGATTGGAAGTGGGGACTTTAGAGGCTAGAAGAATGCAGTGATATCTGCACTGTCATAACCCCTGCCTGAGAGACCTAGGCAAATCCCATTGAGTGCTTGTGAATATAGAGCTTCATAAAGTTGAGGACCAATATAGTTCTGCCTTTATTAGATGAGGCTGTGCTCAGGCGGATGGGATATTGGATGCAATAATTCCTTGCTAGAAGTGCACACATAGCCCCTTTTATATCTTCCTCTAATATCCAATTTATGGGCACAAGGACTTCAGCCAGCCAAGCTCACTAAAGTAAAAAAGTCTTCAGCGTGAGATAGAATTAAGGCCAACTTCTCTTTTGCTCTGTTTGCCAAAAGTTTGAGGATTCAAGAAATATGCATCTATCCTCTCCCAGACCAATTCCACTAATCCATGAAATGGACTTAGTGGAAAGCAACAACTAATTTTATTTGAAACTAACAACTTTAAGGTTTTGTTAAGTGTTTGGTGAGGAGTTCTATCGTTTTTGGCAAAATCTTGCTTTGAATGTATGGGCATTAAAAAGCCTTTTGTTAAGGAAATCATAAATGGATGTCGACCTAATGTAGCTGTAACTATGCACGTTTTACACCGTAGAATCTGATTAGGCACATTTAAATAAATAAATGAATAAATGAAGCATTTGCTTTTTAAAACAATATGAAGCAGTTTTCAGTGTATACACAAATGCTTAAGAGGCATTGTATTCAAGTTCTCTTGTTCACCAGATCCTTCCTCCAAAGAGGTTTCACACACACACACACACACACACACACACACACAGGACCAAACTCCATGCTTTCCACACTCCTTAGTCTCCCATGAAGCCAGATACAATCACTGCCGCCGGATGTATTTACTCATAACAAGGGCTTAGCCATAACCCCCTAAAATAAGAATATATGGTGATTTATACGCTAAGCACCAAGGATTGTGTTGCCCTGGTGGTTTAAGCATTTTACACTTTGCTAAACTCAACCGAGGCTCACTGCCACTGCAGCAGCTAAAACCCCTAACTCGGCCCTGCTGCTCCCTTTTAAAAAGAAAATACATGCACCATGCACTGCTATTTCTGAGAAGACTAACAATGTTTTGATACTCAATACTTTGATACTTATGTACCTCCAATTTTTTGTCTCTGACTAATATATATATATATATTTTTTTACTTTTTCATTTTAATATGAATAACAAAGTAATATTAAAAACAATTTGCACAAGACGGCTGTTGGATTAGTTATTTTGAATATTATGCCAAAGGTTTCCCTGGAGTATCATCAACAATACATCTACATTTGGTCTCAATATACCAACCAATCGGATCGTCTAGTTTTGTGATTTAAATCATAGTAACATGTCTGTAGTGAATCATTGGCATGTACTGGACTGTCTTTGAGGTTCCCATTGTGTTTGATTGGCAGACTGTTTTAGCTGTAGCACACTCACTCAAACGAAAATGGAATATATTACAAAATGTTGTAGATGCATTCCAAAACTTTAATAGAGCTGCTCTGTCTTTAAGAATATGTTATTTTGGGCCACCTGCTATGTCAATAATAATAATAATAATAATAATAATAATACATATAATCTATTATATTAGAAATATAACATTATACATGTCGTAATAAAATATATATATATATATATATATATATATATATATATCAATGGTGCTTACAATGAGTAAAGATATTACACATTATACACATAAAAATAAAGAAAGGCTCTGAGTGTCCCCTCTAACTGATACCTGCCCAGAGGATAACAGAATAAGGATAAGAGGCAAAGAGAGAGAAAGGCAGAAAGGCAGAGGAGGCCAGTGGAGGGGGCACTGTTAATTCTTCCATAACTAAGCCTCTTTGCTGAGACTCCCTTTGTCTTCAAAGTCCAAGTCATTAAAGAGTAATCCTATCACTCGGCCTAATCTGAAGTTGTGGAGCCTGAGTCCAGCTTTCCCCAAAATAGCCCTTTTGGTTTCGAATAGATACGGCTAAGTTTTGGTCAAGAGAGTCTGAAAGAGAGCCTCTCATCTGTTCTTTACCCCCTCTCCAGTGCCCATTCTCCATCAACCTGAATCCTGTCCAAACCACTAATGAAGAGCTATTAATGAATATTTTTCTTCCTCCCTTACTGGCCCCCATCTGTTCTTCCTGATTTAACAATGAGTGTTGTCCAATCTCCTTAAACTGGCATAGTATTGTTGCCAGACCATTATTAAAGGGACACTCTGGCCAAAATAAAAAAGATTAACCATAGACACATCTCTTGTAAACATGCCTACTCACCTCATAGAGTGGTGAGTCTCCAGTAGTAGTCTCCAGAGCGAGACGTATCAGTTTGAGTACAGGGAAAAAACACCTCCTGACGTTGCAGCATGGAGGTGGAAGTAACCTCCAGTTAAGTAAGTAAGTGGACCTACATCTCCTATGGACTGAAGACTATCCTGTTCTCATCCCAGGACTCTTATTTACTATATGTTCATACCAAACATCCTTTAAACACATTTAGTGCTGTTTGTCTCTATA
>JAOUQW010000038.1:6960147-6970973 GCA_028565825.1 Olivaichthys viedmensis | reverse complement strand
CCTGGAGCAGGGAGGGTTAAGGGCCTTGCTCAAGGGCCCAACAGTGGCAGCTTGGTGGAGCTGAGGCTTGAACCTACGACCTTCTGATCAGTCGCCCAGTGCCCTAACCACTGAGCCACCACTGCCCATTGTTGTGCTGTATGTACTCTATCGTTTCACCAACAGGCCTGATGTTTACAACTCTGTATATCTGATTCAATTACGGTTAAAGTTCTGTCTGAATCAGGAATCTGAATCATTTTACTGGTCAAGTGAACATAGCTACTTGTATGTAGAAGGAATTTGTCACGGTAGGTTCAGCGCTTAGAGGGACAATAGAAGATATGGAATAAAAAAGACGGAACCAAATGAACACAATTCACAGTCAAAATCACAAAAATGGACATCTTTACACAGTGGTCTGGTGATATTCTGCTTTTCAGCAACGGGAGGAAAAGCAGTTGGAAGCGTCCGTCGAGTCACTGATTTCTCGTGTCGCGCATCTGAAAAACTCTCTGCAGAGTTTCATCTGTAAGCTGGAAAATGAATATGACCGACTGACATGGTGAGTATGTGTGGCGGATGAAATGGGTTTGTGGTTCGCCAAGGTGTAGAAAGTAAAGACTTCCTAGTAAAGAACCTTCAATTACAATCGCTCTGGAAACAAAATTACTGCCCCTCCAATGTTTTGAACTCTCTGATATTTAATTGCAATTTGGGTATAATAATTCAGTCGCAGTAATACCTCATGTTAATATGATGTCATTCTGAAGTAAACTGTAGTTCACTAGTAACCCCAGTAAACAGGCTAACTACAAACTTGCACTATAGCAAACGCACATCTAACTTGAATAAACTGTCCATTTTTAACATACCATATTTTCCGGACTATAGGATACGTTTTTGCCCTCTAGCAGGTGCTGTGACTGTTTTTTAACCATATTCCAACAAATCCTGCCTCCTGCGCTACGATTGGCTGGTAGTTCTTACTCACAAGCAGTACGTTGATTGGACATTCAGGATTCAACATTCAAGAAGTAAATCCCATCACTGTAAAAACTGCTGTTACTTGGTTTGGCATTTGTGTGTTTTGTTCATGGCAGGCCTTCGGTGCTGGACAACTTTGCCCTATTGTCCGGGCAGCTAAACACCATCAACAAGCTGTTACGTAACGAGAAGACTCCGTCCTACCGGAACCAGGTCATCATTCCCCTGCTGCTGTCACCGGACAGAGACGAGGAGCTGGCTGTTAGTATCAGTCCTTTATTCTGTTCTAATCAGAACAGGTGAAACTGTGTAAAGGTGTTTTCTTTAATGAATCTGAATTACATGCTGAAATGTTCCCCCCTCTAATCCAGAAACTGACGGAGCAACGCGTGCCTGTGTTCAGCCACGAGATTGTACCGGACCACCTGAGGACGAAACCCGACCCAGAAGTAGAAGAGCAGGAGAAACAGCTGAGTGCAGAAGCTGTCAGGATTGGACAGGAAGTAGCTCAGGTAGTGCACTAGCTACAGTCAGCATTTGTCTGAGCCTTAATATATGAACATTACACTTCCGTTCAAACGTTTGGAATCACCTGTCATATTGTTCGACACTCATTATTTACTAAAGACTTTATACAATGTAGATTTTTAAAAAATTGCACCAGATGCCATAAGCAATTTTTAGAAGTATTTTTGGAAAACCAATAAGTTATTAAATGATAGTCACAGTGTATTATTTATGTACAGTGATTTCTCCTTGAGATTTGGTCACTGCTTTCCAAATATGAGGCATTCTGGATGGTAATGTTATTAAAACATCAGTGTCGATACTGTGCAGATTTCTAAAGATTAGAAAATCTTTCTAAAGATTATTCGAGTATTTGTTCGTTAAGTTGGTATTCTTTTCTCTATTTAGTATTCAGAAGCTTCGACTTTTTTAAGCCACAAAAAATGTAGCCTAAACTACAATAAATTTCAGCAGCAAAGGCCTTTAAATAGAACAGTTATTGTTAATATATGGAAATTGTTCAAAATAAATAAATTCCACAACGCTGTTCATTTTACACCAATGGCAGCTCACGCGTCAAGTATTCTGAGCGTGGAGCATTCACTTCTGTCATTGATTGCTTTCTTGCATTGGTTTAGTAAATATAACGTGCAAATATACACGAGCGGTCAAAAGTTTGGAGTCGCTGCTCAAAAGTTTTGAATCAGTGTTTTCAGTGATATAAACTCCATTTTGTTTCAGATACGTCTATAAATATGAGTGTAATATGATTCTAGTGTTTATGCACTTTGGTTTCAAATCATTTGTAGAAAACTGTAAAACATGTGTCCAGAATGATGACTCCAAAATGACTATGAAAGTTTTATAGCATCAAGAGTGACGTTAATATAAAAATCTTGAAGCGGATACTTAAATAATAAACTGGAATTATCTATGTATAGTAATTTCTCCTTTATCATTACATTTTTATTTCTTTTTTTTAAATGACTTTTAAATAACTTTTTCCCAAAACCTCTAAAAACACCTTTTGGTGTCTGGTTTATATTAGATATATTAGATCTACTACATTGTATAAGAGTTTAGTGAATAGAATAATGACTGTTCATAAAATATGACAGATAATTTCAAACTTTTGAATGCTAGTGTACATAGAATTGCAGGTTATTTAGTATTTTTTTGCATTGGATATCCCAATAGCCCTGTAATAATATCATAATCCTCCAGTCCAAAGTTTTGGCTGCACAATTACAAAATTTTATTCCTTCCTATCTATAGCTGCTAACCACTTTTTGCAAAGCTCTTTTCTGGGAAACGGTGAAAAACACCTTTAACATTTGTCTTTTTGTATTTACCACACTGGGAATCCTGCATTCTGCAGGCATTCTTCTACCAAATTTTTTATCTTTAAAGAAAAAAAGTTATCTTGTTCTGTCACACATTATGTTTTTCCACTCGTATCCTGACAAATGCTGCCTCCTGCGCTATGATTGGCTAGTAGTTCTTACTCACAGGTCAAAAAGGCATGAGCCTTGAAGGATGGAGCTATTAAAGAAGTGTTTCTCAACAGTCCTTGCTGTTCTAATTTAAAGTGTCGTCACAAGCCCTCTTAGATTCCTGGGCTTGTTAGTAAAGTCTGTCCATGGATACGAAAGGTGTCTCTTCTCTGAATACCTAGATACTTTTATTCCAGACGTCCAGTGAGTGAAAGTACTGCAATACTTTACTTGAGGGTCACATGACAATGAGGTATCAGTATCATTTGCTCAATAATTCTTTTACAAAAGTCATAAAACATACATTGACACAGTTTTCCATTCTAAATGCTTATCATATATAATTATTAAGAGTGAAATCTATTTTATTCGCAGTATTATTGTAGAGCCTGACATTTTTAACATTCATTTATTCATAATTCTCTGACATTACACTAGGTGCTTATTCTCTGCAACCTTGCCTATCTAGACCACTTTAATATTATTGCTTAAAAATGGTTAACTTGGCAAATATAAAATAGATACACCACTTGGAATAATCAATTTAGATAAGATTAGATTGCCTGGACTATTTTATTACCTTCATGAAACATTATGTCAACATGATGATATGTCACCTTACTGTGGGTTATGTTTTTGTAAGCAAGATCATTTGGGGGCTTTAGTCTGAATGTACTGTAACTATGTACATTGGGGATAATGTAGTGCGGTAAAAAGCAGATTTTCTCTTTGAAGAAGTGCAAGTGCTGGAGAAAGATACTTGCATTGTAGAGTACTTACTTTTCACCACTGCTGTCCCACGAACGTATTTTTCTGCTTCAATGTGAAGTTCTACAGTTCCAATATGTTGGTTGGTATAATAGCCGTAAGATAAAACTTCAGTAATCATGCACTGATGTAATACTGCTCTTGTTTTAAAATACTTTAATAATATAGGAGCCTTCTATTCTATTCTATACTTTTTCTGTATGTTTCAAGGCTCCTAAACATCCCTAAACACACACACACACACACACACTTACACAGACCTAATAACATCTCTGACATGTACCCACCTACACCTATCTCCCAATTATAAAGGCAAGCCTAATGTGACTTGGTTTTCATGTTTGCTGGGTAACCAAATGAAAAGCATGTGCAGTTCAAGTGCAATCACGGTGCAGTAAATTGGTAGAACAACAGAAGTGTAGTTTAACTGTGCCATAAATTCAGGTAAGAATCTCAGGTTGCACCAATGCTGACCTACAGACCAAGACACAGAACCACACTGAGCTCTGACTCACCATCCAATCTGGGCATTATGGCAGTATCCAGGGGTCAAGGGTCAATCTCTAAAATGTTTATGCACCATCCTGTGACATGAACCCCCCCAACTATTTGGGACTGAGCCACGGATTTCAAAATGACTCCAAATGTGTATTTTTGTTGTCAAGGCTTCAAATCCAAGGGTGCATTTATGGGTGTGTTTATGAAAACACTGTCTCTGATAGTCAAGATCAACTCCTGCTGCAGCTGCAGACAAGCAAATAGTTATGGCTTAATCACTTTGCCTAAAATATCTGAGTATATTGGCAGAAATTAGGTCATTACTTGGCTAGGGTTGGGGTTAGTTACTGCTAAAGTAATAATTTAGATACATAGGATAGTCTTAGGTTCATGTCGATATAAGTATATTTGCTCTGGATGGTTACATTTAGAGGAGTTTAATAAAACTTTACCTACACAATTGCAAGTATGAGTCATTATTACTATCAATAATAAATTATAATTGTTCCCAATTGGTTGAAATTGCTTTTCCTTAATGCTACAATATGAAGATTAACTTTCTCATTCTTACCTATATAACAATATCCTAAATGTAAACAGAGTCTTTTTTATTCCTAATTCCTCACATAGTCTTGACAGGGGTGTAAAACTGTGATAGCCTGTTATCTTTAAATGGCAGGCCCTACATCAAGCCAGCCTTACTCTCACAATGTAAATCGGTGATGAGAACTAAGCAAGCAGCTCAAGCAGCCATAGACAGAGGTGCTTTTTGTTGCAGTGCGCAGATTAATATCTTAAGCGTGTACCATTGTTCAGAGTTATGTCACCAGTGGCCATAATAATATCTTAAATTAATGAAGTGGTGAAAGCATTGAGGGAGAAGGCCTGTGATTTACAGGATGGCTTTTAGCTGATGCGCGTAGCCGTCCCTGCCGATAAATCAGCCGCCTGGAGCCAGGGTCAAATGAACAGAGGCGCGCATGAGTTTACAGTTCAATTAGCCAAGCGCAAGGACACCAGTGCATTGTGCTTCTCGAGACCAGGTGTTAGAATAAAAGGAAGGAATAAGCCAGGGAAAAAAGACGACTCCTTTTAATGACGGCTGCACAACTAACACGACTATTTGAATAATGGATGTTGAACAAATGCTGTTGATTAAGGTATGTGCAGGAATTACACAAACTTTTGTAGTTAATCTTACAACATTTCGGTCAAAAATGAGTTAACCACATAAGCTTCATCACTGGAGGATACTTTATTGTCCTGTGGTGTTATTTTTTAATTTTGCAAAGTCTTTGGTGTAATATTTGAAAAAATAAGAAGTTCTATCTCCAAACTCACAGATAAAGTTGGTTTTATAAGGTTCTATCTGCTAGCCGATCAGCATCCAGGATGAATACACAACACAGGCAGCTGGGGTCAATAAATATCCAGGCTTTATTTACACGCTGACAGAAAAGAGCAGACTCGAAACCTCAGTCTGGCGAGTCAGAAGAGAAATAAACTTTTAGCTGCAGATGTTTTGCAACGCAAGTGTACAAAACAGAATTGGTCTTGCTCTACCGTATTTGCTGGTCTTACGATGTGTAAACGTTGTGGCACATTAGAAAGTCTTCAGCTGAAAAATTTCTTTCTCCACTGAGTTATACCATTCATTAGTAATTTATTAGGATTGAGGGATTGATTTAATGAGAAACAGCTAGATAGAACCTTATAAAACCAAACAGTATTTGAGTTTACAGAATAATAAAGTTCTATCTGTGTTTGGCCACTGTTCAAAAATCTCAGAAGTGTCTCAGAATTTTGATAGTATAAATTTGAAGTAACCTTAACGTGTAGGATTTGTTGAGCTGTAAATCTATCTAGAATGTCAAAACTTTGAAGCCCCATATCTCAGAACAACTCTTCACCCAGATAGAACCTTATAATACTAAGATCATCATTTTTATTTTCAGGCAGTGTTGTATTTGATTGGTGACCAGGGAGCCACTGGTTGTAAAAGATAGAAATTTGAGTGACAACATAAACGCAACACAGAGTCCATTAAAAGGAACTGTTAATCCAGAGGTTTGTTCTGCACTCTGTTTGTTACTGCCAAGAGAGAGGTTCCCCGTAACACCAAATGACCTCCAAATGCCCTTAGCCTTTCCTGACTTTGCTAAGAAGATAAGCAGTGCTTGAGTAACCAATGCTACTCCTCAGAGAAACTAATAATTAAATTCAGTCATACATGGAGTGATGCCCTTCAACTGAACTGGTGCCGATTTTTTCCACTCCCCTCAAAAGCGATCTAACATGCTCTTTAGATTACATTATGCAATGTCATATAACATGATGCTTTGAGCAATGAAGCACCAGCTGCTTTGAATAGCTGGAGATGCCAGTGAAAGGATGTGTATTGGAAACCATCATTCCGAAAGACTGACCTTTGTTTGTTATTACAGCTCAGCTATCAAAAGGATCTCAGCCTCTTTGCTGAGTGTGTTTGTGTGTTTTGGGGGTGGCATGGAATTACCATGTCTTTGTTATCACCTGATCTTCATTGCATTGTTAACTGATGTAACAAGGGTTCAACTAGTGCTTTTGGGGTTCACCTCCCTCATGGCCATTGCTCCAGTGTAAAACACTGCTACAGTGCCATGACGCAGCCTCCAGCCCTTCAAACCATTTGTCTTCTGAAGTGATCCCACTTTCCCGCAGAATGGGGCACGTCTACTGGAGGGTGTAAATTCCATTGCTGTTAAGATCTATTTTAAGACATTTTGTCTTATGGTGTAATAGTGTGATCTGCTTTTGAACTTTAGTCGTCACTTTTAGTTATATGCTATTTCATATGCTGTTTTTCCCATCGCTATTTTATTTAAGTTACTATTTCGGTATGTATCGGTATGAGTTATGTATTTTCGGTATGTATCTTAATTATGTACATGAAACGCTCCATATTTGAGATGACTGAGAGTTCACACTACACTAGGGATGTCTTAAGAAAAGTAGGTCTGATTGTGGATCAGCCGCTATGAGATCTAGTAGAGGTGAGTGAGGGGAGTCGCGACTGAATGCATCACAGTGGCCTGCTTCTGTGTTAGAAGCCCTTCTTTCTGGGTTTTGGTTTCCTTTAGGGACTGAATGAGCCCCTTTGCGTCAGATCTTATTCAGGCCATTGTTAGTCGAGAGGGTCTGCAATCAAAGTGTGGAGTGGTTGGGTCAGGAGCCCCTGTGATTGTGGCCTACACCAGGGCAGCACTGTGGCCCCCAGGGGACTCTAACACTTGTGGCCGCTTCACCATTGCACTCAACTATCTTGTTAAAGAAACTTCCATGATAGAAATATTGTAGATATGCCTTTAAACATTCTGATTGAATTTCAAGCTGCGCTAACTGGTAAACACATGTTTCGATTAATAAAAAAACACAGATGCCAATTATTTTAGTCTTTTTAAATTAATATTGGAACATCTCATGTATCTATACAACTACATGCACCTTCCCAGTTGTCCTCACAGAGGTGGCAGAACATCATTTGGGCAGTGTATCCTCTTTATTTCACACGTCCTGGTGAATTAAGCAACACTCTCGTGGCTTCATTAGCCCTCCCTCACCGTGTTTGTGTGGGGATGAGGAAAAATAGCTACAGCCTTTGGTGATAGAAATGGCACATTCAGCCCTAGCACGTCATTTGCTCCGCGAGCAGGTGTCAGTGGAGCGCTGCGTTTGTTCTAGAATCAGGCTCTAATTCTAGAATGTGTGACGACGGGAGAGGGAGGGGCAGTGGCTTTGATGGACAGGAGGTGTGATCTGTCAGGAGTAGATGGTGTTATACCAGAAATCTGGATGTGCAGCCTGGGATCATTATAGCGTGCTGCCGCTGTCCTGAGTCCAGGCCTGGCTCCTCTTTGCGTCCTTGCAGGGAAATATGGATCTTCACACGTTCTCTGCAAAAGCACTCTTTGGCTCCTTCATTCTCGTGCTCACTTGTTCTCTCCCCCCCTATCTCTCACTCCACTCCACCCCACCCCCCCCACCCCACCTCACCTTCTCTTCTCCTCTCTCACTCTCTAAGGTGCTGATCAATTCACAGCCTCCTTAGGAGGTGTGAGACTTGTCCCTGCACTTTGTGATTGGCCTAGGCATTACAGGCCCTCTGCGGTGCTGTCGTGCTCGTTCTCTTTCTTTCCCCCCTCTTCCTCTCGCTCTCTCTTATCCAGGGTAGTGGTCTCTTCTTTTCACCTCTTGCCAGCCTGCGCTTTGCAAGCCACATATGCAGCCAGGACCTAAGTCATATGATCTCACACTAATTCAACATTCTCTCTCTGGCTCCTGCTCCCTCTCTCTCTTCTCTCTGTCTGTCTCTCTTTTTTCTCTTTCTTTTTCCTCTCTTGTGGCTGTGATCCCATTAGCACACCTGAAATAATACCTCAAGTGACAAATGTTTTGGCGCTTATAGCTGAGACACAGAGGGGGAGAGAGAAATGCGGGAAAGACTACACAAAGCAGCCAGAGATTTAGCTATTTTCGACTCACAATTACATTACAAAGCCCACAAACTTTCAATTTAGAGAGAAAGAAAGAAAGAAAATACAAAGCCAGGAAAATATTTGTTTAATTCCTCATTTAAATGTAATTTTAATGTAATTAGTTATGCTGGCAACACTATTATGACAATATACATATAACTACATATTTGTGTAGTTACAGTTGATCTACAGTGTATAATCACCCCTTTCCAAATGTTCTCTTGTCATGAGCAGAAAGTCTTTTGTGGCTACAGCTCTTCTGGTATGAATAATTAAGCCTTGTCTTAGCAGAGCCAAAGACAAGAAAATTTAAATCATCATTATTATGGACAAAGAAGCCAACCATTTGAGCAAGACTTTTATTTGATCTGATCTTATATAAGGTTTCAGTTTGATCTTCCAATGTGAGTGATAGTAAAACATACTATTTAAAACTGTAATTTTTACAAACCCAATCGAGATATGACTTATTAAATATTAGACCGTTACTGAGAAAATGATGTAAAACTAAACACACAATTGCAAAAATGTACATGCACAATTTTTATGAAATGGCATTTGACCGAATACAATAGGTTATTATTATTATTATTATTATTATTATTATTTTAAAACTGTTATTTAAAACATAGTGAGCAGGTCGAGAACAGACCGAAGCCTTAACCAACGTTTGGAAAAGAAATGGAATATAGCCTAGACAAAGCCATAATTACAATTTTTTTATTATTACTTTCATGCCTCAAATGCACTACGTTGTATTTTAACTTTACGTTGTTGATTTGGTAACTACACATGTCCCTGCATTTTTGACTAATTATGTTTTAAAAGTGTTCCGTTCCCATGTTTTATTTAAAAAGCCATTCCTCGTACTTCCAGTAGGGGGCGCGCATGATCCAGCTGAAGCTTCACAGCAACAGTTTGTCTTTAGGACCTTGTTTACTTTCCACTGCAAATCTAGGAACGCGTATTTGTGATATTTTAATGAAGTGATCTCTTCAAACACGATTTTCCGCTCGTCACATTTTTCCCCACCGACACATTTATCATGTTCTTTTCAAAATTCTTTGCAAAAATATATTTTGACAAATAGGCCCACAAAAAGCCTTGTTTCTTTTTTTCCCCCCTGCGTATAGTTATTTCACCGTCCATAATCCACCATCATTAAAAAAAAAAACTCTGTCAAAACTGTGATTGACTGCGACGTTTGTTTTTAGTGGTTTAATCACTTCATAATTTCAACTTCCAGCTTCCGATCAGTTCTCAAACGTAGTTTCCAAAATTCAGCTGAACTCTTGCTTACCCTATGATGATTTTTCTTAAGTATCTGATATTATTAGCCTGTTAATTCAATTATATACTTTTTTCGTGTATAGGTTACGAGAATTTACAAATAACATTTGTATAGGATAAACTAATTTAATGCTTGGGTTACTCTTTTCACTCACTTAACTCATCTATTAATTCACAAATGGTAGTGTTTATGAACGTCGGCCTAAGTAAAATACAACGAGAGGGCCAAATTAGTAATATTGATAAAAAAAAATTTAGATACTGATGCACGCACGAACAGTTCCCAGTAATTTTAGAAACAGTTGGGTGCTCACTGCAACACCTGCTCAATAACGTGTGTAATTCCCTCGAAGCACTCCTGATAATACTGTTATTTTCACATGTTTTTATTATTAATAAGAGTTTTAAGAACGAGACGCTAAATAATGAGGGGAAAAAAGAAGAAAAAAGAAAAGAAAAGAAAGAGGTTAAGGAGCCTTGGTGACTATTTAGATTGCAACAACAACAACAACAACAACAACAACAACAAAAAAAATCATAAAAAATTCCTAACAAAAGTTCTACATTAGGCCTGCCCCAAATTTCAAGCGAATTTGTCTGTGTGAACGCGTCACATTTAATACGTTTCACCACTTCACAATTTTTCCCGAGGCTATTTAAACTAGTCAAATATGGCATTTGCGCATTAATGATCAATGTAACAGAAAGTGTATATAACAAAAGTGTACATAACTTTGGAAGCTACACGTATAAAAATAATAATAATTTAATTTTTTTTTTTTAATTTCTG
>JAOUQW010000038.1:6920278-6951178 GCA_028565825.1 Olivaichthys viedmensis | reverse complement strand
TCGCCATGTACGCAACATGGCAGAGGACACTGGGGAGGCCATAAGGAGAAATTCAATCACTATTTCAGTGTGGGTTTGTGAAAAAAAAAAAAAAATATTGAAATGGAACCAAAGACTTAATGATAAGCGAAGACAATGCTAAAGAATAAACACACATTTGTAATCTGATTATTTCAGTATTTGGAATATGAATGGGTTTCTATCAACATTTGCTGCGCAACAAATATTCTTATGAAGCGCTCTTAATTCATGTCAAGTCCCATTTAAGTTTGAAAATGAAATTGTAAACCGTTTGAAAGCAGAACTCGCGCGCTATTGAAATCCACTGGCCTTTTGCTTGCAATGTGGGAATTTTAAAGGTGTTTACACCTTTACAGGTTTAGGCTCAGCATAATTCACATTGTGAGCACTTTCGCTGCTATCGTCCTGTCACTCTCACTTATCACGATGAAAAATTAACATTAGGTTTTCACATGAATTCGTTTAAGGCGACAGACCAAATTTTAGGCTATAAATGTTTAGATGTCCTACGCGTTCTGCTTTTTATATAAGCTAAAACAATCAGAACTGATGCACTGTGTTTATGTGACAGAGCGCATATATATAGTTTTACAACTATTTTTTTCTTGCAGTACAAAACAAAACGTTTTATTTGACCAACTGTACCATGCATACTGGTTTATTTGCATTTGTCATAATCAAAACGCACATACGTTAGATTAAACACAATCGCACAGGCAAATATGTGTAATGTTAATTGTTTTAGTCATCTAAACTACAGCAGTAATTACTCCAGCAGTAATGTAAACTAAAATGTACCTACATAAATATGTTGCCATTTATTACCCACAACAACTTGAGTTCACGCTTTGCGGATCACAACCTACCAGTCTGTTTTAATTTTGACAAACGCTTTTTCCCATCAGCTAAAGTCGGATAGAGGCGGACGATACACTCTTACATTGTAAAAAAAAAAAAATGCATTTGTAAAAAAAAATATATATATATTTATTTATGTTGCTTGAGAGAGAGGTAACTGAGCGCACATGGCCCAGTCGCTAAATGTGTGTGTCGTGTGCAGTACGAAGACTTGCCCCACTACGGCATGGACGGCGTCGGGATCCCGAGCGCCATGTACGGGGACCCGCACGGCGGCGCGCGGTCCATGCAGGCGGTGCACCTGAACCACGCACCGCCACTGCACGCGCACCAGTACCCGCATACTGCGCACGCCAACGCCATGGCGCCCGCAATGGGAGCGTCCGTCAACGACGCGCTCAAGAGAGACAAGGACTCCATTTACGGGTACGGCCACGGCTATGCGGCCCCCAAAACACACACACACACACACACACGCACACATACACACGCATTTCATTATCCGACGTGCCCATAGCACAAAGAGCACTTGCCACTCCACCATTATTTTGTGTCCGGAGGTTAAAAGGAGTTTCTGCAGTTTACTGATGCAATCTGAATAATTGCCCTTTCACGTCCTTTTCCACACGCTTTCTTTATTTGACTCGTTATTTGTTTTGCCTTGTGTGTGGTGCCGGTGCAGACTCGGCTATATTGTATATAGTCCTTAACCTAGTGCTATGTATTCAATTACGTTTCTCCAAATATATTTTAAACTTTTTTTGGTCGACCAGTTAAGTAGCAGGCCTACAATAATTTATTTGATACATTATATCAGTTAAACTCTCTGTCTTGAAGTTTAAGTTCGTTTTCTTAATTGTAATAGTGAGATAGCAATTCAGTTTTATGAACTTAAAAGCGGCGGTATTTTAGATAATTATTTCTAGACGCATCTATAAAGTTTATATAAAATCAGTATTGTATAGCCTATATTCAATCAAATGTAGGCCTATAGTTAATAATAATAATAATAATAATAATAATAATAACCAGTCTTTCATTATTGTTTTTGAGAGATGTTCACTATTAGAATATGTTGAAACATAAACTACACTATCGGCGCTCATTCATAATGAATGTAACACTTTCCTAAACACGGGCCTACAGAATAGCCTAGTGTGTGTAACTATTTGCGTGTTTGGCCTAGACTCGGATCGGCAGACTCTTTGACCTCTTTTTATAGTTGGCAGTCTATAATACATGTGTTGTATTATTGCCTATTTAACATTGTAGCCTATGGGATTTTTCACATGACACAATTTTATACACAAAATTCAAGGAGTTGAGCATTCACGCTCGCAGTCATTGTTTGCAAGCCTCGTAACTTTTTTTTTTTTTTCTTGTCTGTTGGCTGTAAAGCTTTTTGCCCTATGGTGACATTATGATTTTTCATTTATTCAGGCACCCCCTGTTTCCACTGCTAGCACTGATTTTTGAAAAATGTGAGTTAGCGACGTGCACGCCTCGGGAGCCCGGCGTGGCCGGAGGAGATGTGTGTTCTTCCGAGTCCTTCAACGAGGACATCGCCGTATTCGCCAAACAGGTTCGCAAAAAAAGTTCCCTTTGATTAATTACAGTTTTTGCAGTTAATTGTGTGATAATTACGCAATTTTGCTACATATGAACATAACGACGCTCTTGTTTAAATAATAAAGTGTTCACGGATTTGTTTGAGGTCCGTTTTATAACGCATTCATGAACATTTCACTCCAGATCAGAGCAGAAAAGCCATTATTTTCGTCAAATCCCGAGCTGGATAATTTGGTAAGTGCCAATAGTTTGCTTTTTTTCGGTGTTTAATATGTTATATGAATAATGCCACATTCATTTATTAAAAATGGGAATGTCGCATCGTCTCACTTTAGGAAATCCTTAGTTCCCTGTGTTGGACTGGTTGATTTCACGATAAGCGACCTTGGGGCCATAGCCTACTGGCAAAGCTCTCGCTTGTTTTCTTGTTTTCTTGTCGATGAAAAGTTTTTTTTTTTTTTTCATGCAAATGAATTTCACCATAGTTTCACATCCCCTGTACAAAAATTCGCTTACAAATTGTATTTGAACTAGCATTGTCATAATTAATTGTATTAACCGTAAATTGCATTTAAGCTAGCTGACACTAATTATTTTTGCCGTTGTAATATCTTGCAAATATGTCATGTTTGATTTGGCAGAAAGTCTTTATCTTTTTTTCTTTTCCAGATGATACAAGCCATACAAGTTTTACGTTTTCATCTCTTGGAGCTGGAGAAGGTAATGTCAACCAGAACGGATTGAGTCTATATTCTATTCACTTTCTTTTCTATACATATTTATTTATCTGTCCCTTTACAATTAGGGTCAAAACGTGCAGCGTTGCCTATTTTCTTTAATTGCAATACAGGGCTACAAACAAGCCTTTTCTCAATAAATCCCTGATTTCCATTGGCTGTCTTTAGCGGCACTTTTCATCATGTCGTAGCATTAGATTTATTAAGACGCAGATATAAGGCAACAGATTTGTTTCAGTTTTAGAAACTGGCAGACAGAAATTCCCGCTAAGTTTCTGCCTGTCTGATGGAATTTTGTCTAACTACGTCCTGGAAGGAGGATCAAGTTATTTAACCAACAAAATGGCATTAACATTTTGAATGCAAGATCACTTAAATCCAAACTCGTGGCTTATGTGATCCATACTGCTCCGATGGTTGGTACCCATGGGCATGTATTCCCAAATAAGCCTTCTGATTGGGTATGGCTCATATGGCCGGAGAGGCGGTATTCTCCCGAAATGATGCACTAATGAAATAACTAGACGCAATTAAAGACTTCACCTTAAATGTCACTCCAGCAGGTCATGTCCGTAATGACCACAGCCCCGGGAGCAGATGCATTTAATACGGGTGTTGAGTATGGTGTGTAGCTCTTGTCACTGTCAATTGTCAGGTGATATCTCTATTTTGTAGGTTCAAATAAAGTGATTCCGGATTGTGGATTTACTGGCTTTAGCGTGTCAGTAGGCGCTCTCGATGAATCCCTCAACTGACTGCGACGGCGCTTTATAGGCTAATATTCATTCTTTTTTTTTTTGTCTCCTTCTTCTCTTTAACCCCCTTCTCGTCTAGGTGCACGAGCTATGTGACAACTTCTGCCATCGGTACATCAGCTGTCTGAAGGGCAAGATGCCCATCGACTTGGTCATAGACGAGAGAGAAGGGGGATCTAAGTCGGATAACGAGGAAATCACGAGATCCTCGGGGCCGTTGGACCAGGTACGGTGGCGCCTCTCTCCGTTTCCCGGGGTCACTCCGCTTTCCCGCGCTTATTTGCATGCGATTAAGGCTTTTCGGATTTCGTCGGAATGAAGAGAGAAAAAAAATTTGAATAATGTAGCCATTATCGCTTCATTAGGGTTTGAGCCCGGATCCGACCTGAGGGGATTAGCTTGTGAAAGCATTGCCACAAACTTGACCTGCTTCGTGTCGATTTTAATTTAGCCCTCTCCCGTCGCGTTTTTATTATTTTTTTAAATTTTTTTTTATTATAAATCTTTACTCCTTTTCTTTTTTAATCAAGCCGAATAGTATTCAGAGGGCCCGGATATTATCGCATAACCTAATATCCAGGGCAGTGTGTGAAGGTGAACTCTCCAGAGAGCACTGGTGCGATTCAGTAAAGACTAGTGTGGGTTAGATGGCTCAGGTTTTTCTGCCGGTGTGCATGCTTCATTAGTTGTCTTGTCAGTAGCCTTTTTTTTCCCTCCTTTTTTTTTTTTTTTTTTTTTTTTAAAGCAGCGCGCGGTGCTTTTTCTCTTAGTGTTCAGCTCGATGTTGCGCGGTGAGCCGGGTCATTTCCGGAAAGTTGAATTGATACACCGACGCTTTACTAAATGACATATCGAGATACTGATATTCTATTTAGTAGGCTACGCTAGATGACATGCTGGCAGTGTGGCAGCACGCGGGTTTGGACCGTACGCACGAACTTGACTGACATTTCCCCCCAAAACTTTTGCTCTCACGATTGATCTCTTTCAAATCGAACAGTGCCGTTTTTAATAAGATGGACGGGTCCGGGGAGGCCTACTATAGATAAGGAAAGATAAGTGCGCATATTAAGGGGATTAGACAGATTCGCCAACATAAAAAAGTAACGAGGCGGTTTGGGCTAAATCATTTAAATCCATATGGTCGAGTGATGGAATAAGGCCCCTGACCAGTTGTAGCTCTGCGACGAGTGAAAACTCTGGCGTGCTGCTCCATTCATTACCGCCTCTATTAATGCTAACGAGCAGATGCGCGCACATCTTGCACGCAATTCCAAGTCCGAGTTAAATATATGTGCTTTTTCCTTTTCGTTCTTTTCTTTCTTTCTTTTTCTTTCTTTCTTTTTTTTTCCCCGAGCAGACCGATTTCTTTAGAGCTGATGACTTTCAGTGATCGAAATAGCCGAGGCCCATATGAACACCCATGGGTATCTAGGTATATAACTTGACAAGAGCAATTTATGCTGTGCTCGGGGGCACGAATTCAGATCTTTAATTGACTTTTAGAATTATAGATGTGGCCTATATTTGCCTCGATGGTGGGCTTGAACTAAATATCTGAGGCTGGCGTTGTGTTTACGCGCCTTTGTGAAAAAAAAGGTCAACGCCGACGTGACCACGTTGTCGGGCGCCAGGCTAACGTGGATGCACGTTTTTTTTCGGACATGCTTTTAGCCCGAGATAAGGAGACAGCTAATCCGTGTGCGGTTATATCCGCCGTATAGGCCTGCAATTAGGACGGCGTGCGGTTCGAGATGGCGCGTAGGCTATGATTCAGGTCTGAAGACTCCCAAACGGGCTGTAAACTTTCCAACTTAGGTTAAGGAGATGGTTTACAAGTGACAATGCAAGTTTTAACGCCTTCAATCAGTATCAGCTATAGCTATATATATATATATATATATTATTTTTTTATCGGCCTATATTTTTCTCTCCTCGGCGGTTGTTACGCGGTGACACCCTTAATAAATTTGCGTTGCGCGTCCATTCCCTCGCGCCATATGTATTTTTAATACATGCCCTCGGGCATAAAGTTGTATTGGACTAGGGGAAAGGTTCTTTCGTGCAAATTCTGCTCAAGAGGGTGCCTCGTTTATTCATAAACCAATTTATTCCGGCACGAAGACTCTTGCGAAAAGGCGGGAGCGTACGCAGAATTGATGAGACGCTGGCTTTTCGGTGTCTGTGCGCCCGTGCGTCGTGTCGGTGATGTCTCAGCTCCAGGCCGTCATTGTTTTGCACGGCCTGTGAGCAGTGAAAGAAGAGCGGCGCCTCCCGACAACACAAAAGGAGCAGGAGGTGAAAAAGTCCGATCTCGACCGGCCCATGAATGCAGCCAAGCCAGTTTGGAAAGTTTGGACGTTTTGCCGTTCGGAGCTCGCTGATAAACGCGAGGCTGCCTTCTCTCTCTCTCTCTCTCTCTCTCTCTCTCTCTCTCTCTCTCTCTCTCCTCAGGTGCTTTGCAAAGACTCCTTAACCCTTTCCTGTGCATTTCGGCAATCAACAAACGCCACAGTGTTGATTTCACACCCACAATGCGCATTTAAGTACAACTGGACCCAAACGGAGGCTACACCGTGCACTACGTGGTGTCACAACTCGTACAAAGCCGACTTTATGGAAAGTTATGCAGGCTAAAGTTAGAGGTGTTTATGGTCGCGGCTTTGTTTGTATGAAATTCAACGAAATAGCACCTGCCCCGTAGAATTCCTACGAATTTGAAATGATGTCCGCTGTGAAATATGAATTCAACTCTGTGAGTGAACACTAGGGAACTCGCCAGCACACGGTGCAGTGCCTATTTCGAGGGAAATCTGGAGTCTGATGTACATCTTGACAATGTGATTCAAACCCGTATCCGTATTGTCTTGTGGTATATCATGAAACTGTTTTTTTGTTTGTTTGTTTGTTTGTTTGTTTGTTTTAGTGGTGGTGGTGGTGCGAGGGGGGTCACTCTTGGTAACTTGTTAACACGTGAGGCCTTTTGTTTCATGCTGCACGCTCACTGTGGAAAGTTAGGCTGGGAGGGTGCGAGAACATTTGCATGGGCAGCAGCATTTGCACAGTTGCCTCTAATTGCAGGGAGCACTAGGAGTGGCTGTGCCATTTGCTAATTAACTTAGAGCTTTGAAAACAGTCTCTTAAGTTACGGCAATAGTACTTATGGGTTCCGTAGCCTCTCAAGGGCACTTTGGATTATTCCAGGCAAGACAAAGAGGGATTCAAATAATTAAACTGCTCACTGATGTCTCTTTTTTAAAGGTTTATTATTTGTGCATTTTTATTGTGAGCTCGACGCCACGATTTTGTTGCACGTTGATCATTACACATATCGGACGTCTCGGAAGTTATAGAATTTCCCCCTGGCAGGGCACTATTTTCATATGATTGTGCATGATTTAGCTTCCACTGTACGGCTCTTTGCTAAAACTGTGCAAGCGTATAAGTCTTATCTTGTGTTAATAATGTTTGTGCTTCCCTATTTAGAGAGTTCCTTTGACTTCTAAGTCTTGTGGTTGAGCTGATGTACTTTATCACTGGATTCAGTGAAAACGGTTCACCCAGAACAGGATTTGTCCTCATCAGTGACATTTTTTTCCTAAGTCAATATCTGCTGTTTGATTTGTATTCTGAGACTCTGAACTTTGATAGATTCTCGTCTTTGCCTACGTCTGCACTACGTCCTTTTATAGACCTTGCACAATGTTCGAACCGCTACAGTGATTGTAAATAACCGTAGGCAGAAATTATAGGTTGGGATCTCTCTCTCTTTCGCTGGGCAAATATAGGTTGCTGTCGGGGATTCAACAAGTGATACAAGGAAATGTGACTGGGGGTTTACTGCACTTTCTATAGAGTGTATCATGGGAATATCAATCATATCCTCTTCTTATTAACCCACAAATACATTTTTAATCACGTCTCAAAACTGATATGATGATATAGAAAGGATATGTACTATTACATAGTATTAATGAAGCTAACATTTAAATGGCCATTTATTGAATATACACATTTTTCTTTATCATAAGGCTTTATGCCACTTTTCCATGCATGTTATTCAAATTTCTTTGTGCAGTCAAAATTTAGTCAAACACACTCAGGTTTCTGTGTCAGATCATTTAGAGAAATTAAGGTTTCAGATTCCTCAAGCAACGTCTGCATGTGCAGGGACCTGAAAGCTATTGTAATTAAGTAAGACGTGTGCTTATCTTCTGGTGCCATTAAGAGTGACTCTACTTGTTCTAAAACTAGATATCACCCAAAGGCCATGCAGAGATATTTTCCTCTCTCCAGAGACCGAAACCAACCAGATTTCTTCAGCAATTATCAAGTTTTCCCCCCTTTCCCCTCCTCTCCCCTTTTTTTCCTCCCTTTTTGTATTGTGAGATTTGGGGAAGGAGTAGGTGTAACGGGGGAGGGGATTGTTCTAGCTTTCTCTCTTCTTTTTCTGGCTGTGCATATCATTATCAAAATCCTTTTTTTTCTCCAAAAATCCTCTAATATTTCAGCGTGGCGTGAGTTAGCACTGGGTCTGAGTTAACAGCCCCATTCTCTCTTATTAGCTCTCAGGATCCCACTCTTATCAACACATAACAGTAAACAAGTAAACAAATAAGCACGCATTAAGAACAGATTAGCTTTTTTTTTGCGTCGGCGTCCATTCAGCTAAACTCATGTGTGAATCCCGAGCTACAGCAGGGACTCTCAGAGGAGCTGGCGTTAGTCAGTTTGCTCAAGCACCCTTGCAAATCTCTTTTGGTGCTATCGGGGGGGGCAGCAAACTTCATTAGCTGAGTCTATTGTGATGTCTAGATATAGGCTGGTGAGAGAGGAAAACAAAACAATATGCAGTGACACCAGTGCTCTGAGGAAGCCCTATCGGTAATCCCTGGAAATGTAAACACGTGTATATATATGTGAGGCTTTTCTTCTTGAACTCTATAAAACCACAAGTAAGTATATAAGCAAAATTATTTTTAGCATTTTTTTTATTATAATAAATGAATTGGTGATCCAGCATTCTTTGCATGAGTGGTGGTGTAATGTGGGTGTGTGCTGTGAGAAAGGCCCAAACACAATGCAAATATAATGAATTGGAATGCCTCAGTGATCATAGCAGAATCAGAATTTCCAGCAAGGAAAATCTGTTCATGGCGAATTAAGTGGCAGAGGAAGAAAATGGTAATGAAAAAAAGAGAGAGAGAGAGGCAGACACAGATGACAAACGCTGCTCCCTGGGCTACGCGCTACAGATTTAAGAACTTTAGCTAAAGCCACGCAGAATAGAACGTGGAAAATTGAATTTACTAAACAATTAAGCATTGAATTAATCCGTCCTGCACGGGAGAGGGAAGGACCAAGAGAGAGAGAGAGAGAGAGAGAGAAAGAAGAATGTAGAGGGGGAGGGGAGAGAAGGAAAAAAGACTGAAGAAATCCCAGCTAGCTCATTAGAAGGACAGTGAACTATATCAAATGTGTTGTTTTGTGCAGTGGGAGTGTATCCGCTGCATCCAGATCTCCCACAGTCTACCAGCTACACACACCAGCTTCTCTCTCTGTGATGTTTTAATGGACTCCACCCTTTACCTCTAGCTCCTGTGTGTTCGTTCTGGTTGGATAGTTGGAAGGATGAAGTGCTCCTGTGCATTTGGCTGGTCTGTGATCCGGGCGTTTTCTATTAATTAGCTGTCAGATCTGCGGTGGCCAGGAGTGGCCGGCCCGTTATAAATAGACCGGCGCGTACCCTGGAGATGTCACTCACCCTCAGCTAAGACCCTCCCCCATTCCCAGGGGCTTCTGCAGCAAACCTCCCACAAGCCTCGCTGCTCTTTTGTTCAATTACAGTTAACGGCATAGTTTGCTGTTTTCTCCTAATTATATTTTCAAGTGGGATTTGTTTTGCACAAAAAACATGTTGGGGCACTGGGGTTTGTGAGCCTGGCGTTCTCCATCCCCAGGGTGCTGCGCCATTCTTTTCCATAAAGCTCTGAATAAACAAGTTCCCGCCATTCTTACTCTCCCTCTTGTTCTCTTTCTTTTTTGAAAAAGCTGGAGTAGTAGAAGCTGATTTAACAGATTTCTCTCTGAGCATATGTTCTAAATTAACTCTTACAGCATACACTTGGTATGCTGCAGAATACACCATTTTTTTTTCTTTAGACTTTTTTTGCAAATAGCATTTGCTTTTCATGCTAATACATTGTGAGTGGCAATGGGCTTTTTTGAGATGGAGGAGAAATATGTACATGGGACGTTTTGCGGGGAGTCATTGGAGTTTGGTCTTGATTGTTCAGCAGTTCCATTACAGTGTTATTGAAATAGTTTTTTTTTTTTGTCCAAGTGTGTGTCATTTTTTATTTTCCACAATAAGACAAGACAAACCCTTTAGCAACAACAGTATATTATCTGTGGAGCTTCATTATTCGTTATGAAGATGTGCTGTCCTTCACTGTGCTTGTTTTTCTCTCACATCGACGTTACTTTTTGCAGAGACACCCAGCGATAAGAGGCAACATCTGTTGTGTGTTGTATGGGGCGAGCAGACCCTGCATGGGGCTGAGGGCTCCCAGGCTGTGGTTTGTCATTGTTCAGGCCTCTTCTCTTTATCCTCACGTCTCTTCCATTTGCCACATAGCATCCGCCCGACAGCTGACACTCCTCACCCATTATACACCTAAGCGGAATTGTCAATAAGATTTCTCTGTCTCCTTTTTTTCCGCTCTCTACTATACAAGGAGAGTGGGGCTCTTATTTGATTTTGTTCGGGTTGAGGAGGCTTGCACAGACACACACACACACACACACACACACTTACACACCTTCTGCCTGGGATATAAGAGAAGCGCCTGACCGGCCCCTGTCTCTCACTGCTGTGCTGTGTGTGGAGGTACAGACTTTACGCCACTGAGACTCACAGCTCTAGCTGCATTCCCAACGTTGCAGTTTCTTTTCAGAACTATGGATCTTCTAACTGTGGTAATGTCAGATCATTGTTTACAGTGTTTTTCTGGCTCATAGTATCTACTTGGTCGGAAAATTGTTCCAAAGTTGTGGATGTTCACTTCAATGTAGTTTTAGTCTGCTGTGTTGTGAATTGAGAGCGCTGTTACAAAAACAGTTGTGGGCAAAAGAGTGTGTTGCACCTCGGGCTCGTGGGTTAGAGAGTGAGCATGACAGTGAGGAGTGCAGGGCATGGGAAGAGCCTGCTCCCCTGAAAAACAGCTAAATGAGGAACATCTGATAGCGCTGGCTGTTTTTGTGATGTGGGAGTGTAGTGAGCTCTTATCTGTGCACTGTGTCCCTGTGGTCTGATGCCTGACTATGTGCTCTCTTCTCTCTTTCTTTTACTCTCCCTCTTTCTGTGCAGACCTCTTGGAACAGAGACCATGATGACACAGCGTCAACGCGCTCCGGGGGAACGCCAGGACCCTCCAGTGGCGGACACACATCGCACAGCGGCGACAACAGCAGCGAACAAGGTAAGCTTTTTGAAAATCCCTAATGTATGTGTGTATTTATGTATGTAGATATACACACATACGCACATACTTATTTATATATTCGTCTGTTCTATAGTAATTCTACTGGCACTGGACCAGAACATGAGCGTATTGATGGGGACTGAGGAGATTTAGGAGAGTTAAAGCCAAAGCAGATGGTGCAGGGCTCTTTTCGCAGGGCACACTGTTTGAGCCCATCAGCTGGTTGTGATAAGTGTGTACGCAGTAATGAGGCTTCCTTCGGCTTCCTTCGGCTGGACGTGGCATTTGCGGAGCCGCTGGCGATGACGGTCCAAAGAAAGAAAGAGCTCTTCAATTTTATTTACTCACTTTTATTCCATCCAGGGGCTTTGGAATGTCCCTGTCTGGGCAACTCCAGTAGGAAAAGCAGACAAACGCTGCAAATCTTCTCTCTCCTCCAGCGACACAACAGTGGAAATCTGAAGCAGAACGTTCAGCTTCCCTTTTGTGGGTCTATGTAGTGCTTCAAAAGTCCATAATTAGTAAGCAAAGATGTGAGCTATATCAGACGATGAGTGCTGTGGCTGGCTAGCTGGGCTCTTTAAGCCATAAACACCCCGTTTTTCTGAGAGGAGGATCAGAGCAAGGAGCAGACAGGCTGGTTTTAAACGAACTGTAGGCAAAAAGCAACTTCATTTATTATTGAAGCCAATGTCAGGACAGCAATCTGAGGGCCTGGGCAGCCGGCAGGCAGAGCAGGATGGCAAGCAGAAAAGGGCCGTGTTACGTTTCAGATGACTGAGCGGCGATTCCTATGGCCTGGGTTTTCTTCTTCTCTTTTTTCTCCTCTCCTGGCTAGAGAAGGACAGCGATAAGAGAAGATCGGCGGCCGAGGCAATCAGATGACTGATGACTAATGGTCTGGGAGGGCCGCCTCGCTCTGATTGGGCCGCTTAATGAGCACATTTTGTGCGTGTTTGGAGCTGCCGCTCGCTGCTGACCTTTGCTCTTTATTGACCAAACTGACACTTAATTTTTTACATTCTTCCAATTATAGCCAGGCTTTTAATGTTGCCCACCGCTCCAGTTCCCCCACCTACCTTAATTTCATGGCTGCGTGTTTGTTATAGTCTTTCTAGTTTTGGAAAACATGGCCGTAGCTCGTTTCAAAGCTGTTGTATGTGTGTGTGTGTGTGTGTGTGTGTGTGTGTGTGTGTGTGTGTGTGAGCGTTTACGTATATGACATAAAAGAAGGTGTCAAGCCTTACTCACGCAGTGCATCACTCCATAAGTGTTGCTTAAAGCATTGGTGGTGGTGTGGGAGGGCATTATGCTAATGTGGGTTAATTACTGATTGTGGAAAGTAGCAGCATTAACCATATTAGCATGTTCTGTAAGGAGTCACTTCATAATCCCAATAAGCGCATTATTATCCTTTTGGCTGAGACACTCATGACCACTTTTCCCCCGTCCCAAGTGGCCTCCTCCCCCTCCCTCTCTCTCATAGATTGTTTCCTCACTGACCTTTTCCGTTTCTCCATGCTCTACCGCTTCCTTTCACTGCACACATGTCGGCGAGTTCCTCTTCTCTATCTGCCGGCATGCACCTAGTAAATATCGGTGCGTCTGTCTTTTCAGGCAGCATGGGCTAAAGAAGTGCCTCTGTATCCTGGTTTGAAAGACAAAACACATGTGCTTCTGTCAGGTAGATATCTACCATTAGCAAAGAGCTTCAAAAAGCATTCAAAAACATATAATAATCATGATGTAAGCATACCTAACCAAGAGAATGTTGACGTGGTTATTCATGATAGCCATGAAAATGTTGCGCCTTTAAACATGTTCTAAGACACAGTCACGAGTTATGATAATATATTTAACCATGCTGTGTTTTCCAAAGCCTTATGAAGTACCTTGTGCATATGGAGAAGGGAGAGCTTGGTTTTCTGACCGCATGTCTTACCTGGCGACAAAAGAGTCCAGCTGAGAACCAGTCCAGCCCTTCTTTAATTAGAGCGGTTCTATTAGTGAGGGTGGCTCGTTGTAGCACATACATGCCTGCCTTTGTTTGACTGCTGCCCTCTCAGGGGACTTGTTGTGGTATTGTATCTAAAATCTCACTTATTTAAGCAAATGCATGTAGCCTAAGAGGGCAAAAGAAAACAAGTCATTATTACGGGCCTCCTCAACTCTCTACCATAGAGCGGCGAGGGTTCTAGGCAAGCGCAGATTAAAAAGAACACCCTTGGGTCACACAGAGCAGAGAAGGGATAAGAATTTTAACCCTACTGAAAATGGGAAGGGCATAAAGAGAGGACACACAGAAAGCATGCTGAGTGTTTTGAGAAGCTTAGGGTTTCATCTGCCTCTTCAAATAGTTCACGGCTAAGGTGATGACTACAGGAGTTTGATACGTATCAGCAATTACCAGCACCCATTTGCAGAAGACCCCCCTCAACAAGTGTGCCAAGTTAAATAGTTCCTAGGAGGCTCTTGTTATTGTCTGCATACATTTAAATGCAGAGCGGCAGACTGAAAATCTGCAGGGCTGAGGATAGAAAAAAGCCTGCATAGGCTGTTCTCAGCAAACCACCAAGTTCGTAAACTTACACCAAACTTAGACTGCAGGCATTATTGACAAACACGGCTATTCAATTGTGTGCAAACAGATCAACGTACTGTAACTATTTCTAGGATGACGAAAAAAATCAGACTAATATTCATTAGTGCAGGCTTCTGGTGCTGAGTGCCATTAAATGTCTCTCTTTGCAGAAAGGAATATGCTACATTTCATTCGCTCATGACAAAGGTGTTTTGAGCACAGTAAAGTGCCCGATGTGTCTGATCATTATTTTTGATCATTACATTGATCTGAGCGAGTGAGTGCTGTTGTGAACAGATCACATCGACTCAGTTTGCCACGGGCCTCTATGAAGGTCAGCTCAAGCCAGAGTCCTCATTGGATCGTTGGCCCAGAGTCGCTGTGTCTGTGCGGGGATTGGTCAGATTTCAAAGCAGGCCAGCAGACAGGGCCTCAGATTTGATGTCAGTCAGCAGCACTGTGCTTCTAGTCCTGCCCACAAAGCCCTCGCCACTCATGCTCGTCAAAATCACTCGTTAATTGAAATGATTGTCCATCAGACCGGAAGAGCCTGCTTCTTTCTTTGTCTCTCACTCTTTCCCCCTTCTCTCTGAAGGAGCATGCACAAGCCTGGGCTCAAGGCTTCCTTTAATCGCTAAACACACTACGATTCTGCTCACGTTGTTTTTATAGTTTACACAGGGTTTTGGCTTTTAGCTCAGTTTCTGAGACATTAAGAGTTTGCATTTCTGTTTCAGTCTCTGTCTCTCCATCACCATGTTTCCCTCTTTAACGGTGCCTCAAGTGTGCACGCATACTGTTTCATATTGCTGCTCCAAAAGCCTGGCGTTGTAATTCAGACGAAGGCGGCCATGCTCTCTGTTGTGCATGCAGATGCGCATTGTGCTAGGAGCATGAGGCTGGATTTAATCTGGTTAAATCAGAGACCTAATGGCTGATAAAAGGTGTGTGGTTTTTAAAATGGCAGGGATCTGAAAGCTGGTACCAGGTGAGCAGAGTAGCTGCACATCAAACACACACACACACCCACACACACACACAATCACAGAGCAGAAAAGAAATGCTGTGAGAGAAAGAACAGGGAAGGGAGTGTTGAGGCAATGGTGGTTAAGCGCAGGGGGAGGCTTTATTGTTTGGGAATAAACGCATGCATCACACAAACAGGAACATCAAGGAACAGCGTGTGTTTCTTCCAGCACGTAGAGAGGAGCGCATTCTCCTCTAGGCTCCAGACCTTCTGATGATTTTATAAATCTTCCCTGCAAAAGGGCTAAACGTAACTTTAATAGCTCAGTGATGGATGATGCAAAGCGATATCAGGCCCCAGCAGTGAAGTTGGTGTTTGTTTAGCGGTTTTCATAGTGACGCCTCAAACCAAGACTCTTCCGGCTTGCTTGTTTGGTTACCTGGAGAGTCGATGCCGCATCCAATCTCAACCTCACACTCGGTTGTTAAACCATCAACTCTGGTGAATTGCAGTAGCAATGCATCAACTGACAATTTTGCTGAGAGTTATTGCTGTCGATGGCTTTATGGCCACATCATGATAAGGCCAGGAACAGCACCAGTGCTCTCATGCTAGAAAAGGGGAAACACTGCGGGTTCCCACAGTGCTGGACAGTATGACTTTGGGATTAGGCTTGGGCCCTCTGCTGTGTGGGAACAAAAAAAAAAAGAGAATGGGAAAAGTGAAGAGAAGATAAGCAAACAAACCCCTCCCACTTATACTCCCTATATATCAAACCTCTCTCATGCTTTCTCAGTCACTCTGTATAACTGGCTATTATATGGCTGCTTGAGCACCTTGTCTCACAGTAGATAATGATCATAAAGCTGCAAAGTTACACTGTCAGGGTGACGTTTGCTCTGGGATTTAGCGGTCACTGGGGAACTTCCTCCTGCCCTGTTTGGCCTGAGTTTGACTATGTGAACCCTGGCCATGGAACTAAGAGAGCTCCCTTTATTCTACTTCCTCCCCCTATTCTAACCCTTCCTCTGTCTCCTTCCCTCCCTCTGCTTCACAGATTTTTGGTGTGTGTGTTTTTTTTTTACTTGCTGATGCTGCATCCCTATGTGAGATCATTTGCCCCGTCTTAATGTATTAAGAATGTTTAGACTAGAGAACAATTCTGCTCCATGGAAGACAGAACCCATATTTGCTATGGGATATTCAGCTCGAGAGGGGAATCAAATGTTATATTTAGCCTACATGCTATAATTGTGGTGTGTTAATGATGTAGACATTTTGTATCTCTCTCAGGGAAGTCCTTTTTAAGCGCTTCTTCTTTGGCCAAGACCAAATTGCTGGTGTTTGCAAAAACACTGCTTACACAGACGTCCACTTGGTCCACTGGTGGTCTCTTAGACCTACAAAGCTCTAAATAGACATTTTTATAGGCAAAATAACCATTACATAAATTACATCAAATTACTTTCATATCAGTGCAGTTGATCAGTCTGATCTGGTTGAAAAAATAAAGAAGAAAAAAATATTTTCTACCCATGAAAATGTTTCATATAAGAGTTGTATAATTACGAATTAGGCATTATGTCTGGACTTTAGTGAACAGTACTCAGCAGCTAGAACATTACTCAGTCCTGCATCAGATACACACTGCTTAGCTCTCTAGGAAGAACGCTGATAACACCCAAGAGATACACTATCAGTTTTCCACTGGTCCGATTGGGGGGGGGGAGAAGGGCTATGGAGGGAGAGAGGGAGGAAAGACAGTAGGCCGAGAGAGGACCTACAGTCAACAAACAAGTTAACACTGTTCATTAGTCAGGCATTCTTGTTTGGCAGCGTGTGGCACACAGTTTATTTAGGTCTTTGATAAAGAGATTAGCAAAGACCTTCTCTGCCAAAGAGAGATGCTTCTCCACTAAGCTGGTTCTTTTAAAAACATTGCATATATATCGACCTGCATGAGAGGTACAGGCCCACTGTGAGGCAGGATGAGCATTTGAGAGGTTGTTTCCAAATAAAACTAGATTAAAATGTATTAGTCTTTCAGCAGCCATTGCAGGGAAAAACATTAACCCAGCAGGATAATCCTGCCATGATCAGTGCATGAATAGTCAGTCTCAGTCTCTCTCTCTCTCTCTCTCTCTTTCTGAGGAGGAGGTCAGCAGGCTTTTTATATTAGCAGTATCACAGTGGTTGGAGTCCAGCTGAAAGCCACAAACAGCATTGTGCTAATTTTAGCTTCCAAAGAGGATGAGGATGAATGGCCTGCTGCTAGTTTGCCATATGCTGCCCTGCCCTGATAATGCTGTGTGAGGAATATTTTCCTGTAGATAGTGGCTAAGGCGTCGTGCGTAAGGTCCTGGGCCTGCTTAAAATGACATAAGCATATATTGAAAGATAGGAGGAGATGTTTAGATGTCCATGTCTATGTTGCTGCATACAAGTTTAATTGTTCTTTCTTTCTTTCTTTCTTTCTTTCTTCTATGGTGAGTTTTGTTGTCTCTGGCAAAATCTTAATCTTGGTGATTCTTCTTTGCTTTTACCCCCCCAAAACATGTAAATCCTCCCAGCAGAATTTAAGGGAAACGATTCTCCCTCAAATTTAAAATAATAAAAATTGGATCCCTATAAATCTCTTTGCAGAAAAAGCTTTCTTAATTAAGCTCATGAAAAAAAGGGCTGCAAATTTTGCTCTGCTTGTTTAGAGACAATACCCCAGAAAGCCTCTTTCCTATGAACAAATGATCACAAAAGCTCCATATTTCGAGAATCAAACCTCACACTGAAGGTGTTAAAAACCCCACTTGACTTGTTAGATCTGTGTATTTACTGCTGGGAATGATGGAATTATTTGCTGCGTGTCGGTGGGGTGCAGAGGACAGTGGCCTGCGCAGATGGAAAGCTGAAGGCTGGCTGAAAAGGGCTTTTTTAAGGGTGGAGGGATGCATTAACAATTGGGCAAAAGCTTGACCTGGGACTGACCCTTCCTAAAAGAGCTCCGCGCCAGCCTTTTGACATGGATACCTGTTGAAGGATTTAGGGAAAAGAGATAAAGAGCTCTTCAAGGCTTTTTCTAAAGATTTAGGGAGTGAATGAAAAACAACAAATAAACAAAAGTGTGTGTGGTTAGGGGTGTGTGATTGGAGAGGGTGTGTTTACTTTAATGCGTGTTTGAGAAAGAGAGAGTCAGGGCTTTTAGCTGGCTTTGTTTACGAAAGACACACTCTGAGTGGTAACCCAATCGCTGGCTGGTGCTTGGAGCATGAATGAGTCAAAGAAAGGCAGGAGTGGGAGAGATTCCCAAGTGGATAACCTAAGAAATGTAAAGGTTGTGACCAATAGTGGCACACTGGGCCCCTGGAGCTCTATTTGCTCTTTGTGCCAAACGTGTGTGTGTGTATGTTGCTTGTGGGGTGTGTGCGGAGGTGTGTGTTGTAACGGTATCACTCGTGTCCAGCCGTCCTGAGCTGCTGCAGTCAGGAAGTAGACACTCAGGCCGACTACTTCTTTTCCAGCCCAGAGCTTTATCTCCTCAGCTCACCCCAGCTGATAGGACTACAATTCCCCCACATCCCCTCAGCACCATTTCCTGTGACATCAGTAAGCACGCTGGGCTAACAAACAGGATCTTTCACAAGTGGTTTAGCAAGGCAAAGAATAGACTCATTGATCTTATTTTTTAAGACCATCCTATAGAGTGATCAAAAAAAAAAAAATCGTGTAATTGTATGTAATTTTGCCTTACACTGGCCCCTCCATGTTAACTCTATTGGACAATTTCAATGGGAGCCGAGGGATTATTATTGGCAGTGAAACGTTCCTTTATTATCAACTGTACTCCGCAAAGGGGAAAAATCCCTGCCTATTAGAGCACTTATCTTTGCCTGTGTTATTTAGATAGCCACCATGTGGAAAATTATCTGCCAGAAGCCAATAATAAAGGCTTCTTAACTCCACCACAGGGCATTCAGTTCTGTTTAGTGACTTGCCACAGCATGCCAAAAAAGCACGATGTATCAATGCAAGTGGTTACAGAGAAAGCCTTGTTTCCATATGATAGTCTTCGGTCTGGTTCTGATATTGCCGAATTACAGGACTGCACTGAAGACTAAAAGATTAATTGCAGACATTTTGTTTATCATAAGTACATTCAACCCAGAGAACTCAGAGAAAGGCTTTCTTAACTTTTCTCATTGTACCACGTGTGTATATTTCAACATTCAACACTAGATAATGTGTTTCAGAACCTGCTTTTAGGAGATTAGCTTGATTTGAGCCAGATTGTTTCCAGTATTGTTGTTGTGCGAGGAGGCATTTAAGGGCCTTTAGCTTTTTGTTGCAAGACATGTTTAAAAAAAAAATATATATATATATATATATTTTTTATTTTTTATGAAAGACCTCTGTTTCTGGTCAGCCGGCCTGGATTGTTATCGAACAAAGCTGGCCTGAAGAAGGTGTCAAAAGCTGTCTGAGACAGAGGGCGAGAAAAGAGAATGTATAAGGTGTGTGTGTGTATATGTGTGTCTCAGTGGAATCGAAGGACTCTGAAAGTGTTCCCTTTTGAACCTTCGTGCCCTGCCTTTTCTTCCGTGTTATATCTTCAGATTTAAAAAAAATTACAAAGGAGGAAAAATCAATAGTTGCACAGTAAAAGTGCTCGACATGAAAGGGTAAACTCAGCGGCCTGCGATGCTATTCGACCATTTCTCCCCCCTCAACACAAGGACTGGAGAAGGAAAGAAAAGAAAGAGGGGAGGAGGAGCAGGAAGAGAGAGGGGGCGAGAGAGGAGAGAGTGAGAGAGAGAAAGAGGGGGCTTACTGAGTTAATGCTGTGTTTGTGCCCCTGGGCCCCGGCGCTTTTTCCAACGTGTCGAGGGCTTCAGTGGAAGTGACCCTTACACAGACATAGACGAAAGAGAGCCGTAACATTTGCAATGACATTTTTGCCATCACCTATGGGTATGTTAGGCGCCTGATCCCAGAGACCTGGGAATATGCATGAAGGGCTCACAGCGAGGCCTTGGCATGGGCACCAGCGTGTAATGAGAGATGGAACAATGCTAAATATGGAATGCATTAAACACACATTAAAGCCCAGGTTCCAGCACAGTAAAGGTGGGCAAAGAGACACGAGCGGTGATAAAAGGGTTTGTAATTACATTTGTTTTCATGTATCAAATTATGGTTTTACCAAGCCGGCGTCTGTCAGCATTATTTGAGGCTCTTCGGTTCTTTAAACTGTCATCATTTACCTTGTTATTTGAAATAGATCACCTTTAATTGCGGATCCTAATCACGCAGCTCCCCAGATTAGTGTTTACACTGCCGTTCTTTCCTTGTAATTATAAAAGGAAAAAAAGAAAAAGATCCTTGTTTATCTATTTTCAGCAACTGTATGTTTTGCATACATACGCAAATATACACACACCCAGGCAGGGCAATATAACAGCACACACTCTCAAGTGCTCTTCATTAAACGCATTATTATAAGCTGCAATAAAGTACTGTAATTAATTCTTTGATGTATAAACATGTTGAAACATTAGCATTACTATTCATCAAAAGCATCAAAAGTGAGCAATAAAGTGTGCAATTCACTCTTGAAATGTAGGTCGGGAGAGTGTCCTAGTGTCCTATATCTAGTGAAGTCATAAAATAATTAATTGTAGTACTTTATGAACATTATCAAGCATGATTACAGTTTATCAAAATGTTTAAAAAGCACTTTTGCTCAATTACAAAGAAGTGTAAGCTGAGTTACAAATATTCATGAATACAGGCTTCAGAGCAAGTGTTACCACTTCCCACCCCCTAATTTTGGCTGCTTATTTTGTGTTAGAAATGAGGCATACATAGGAGTGCAGAGGAGTCAGTAAATGATGGTGGCATAGGAAGTTTGGTGCTGAGGAATTAGTGTCTGTCTACTGAAAAATGCATGCCAGGGCCCTGGGAGTGCAGCAGCCACTTTGAGACTCTGAGCGTCTCTTGTTGAGAATTCTGCCAGAGGAATTCCTGCATGTTCTGAATATTTTGGAGTGGGAGGTGCTTGTGACCCATGCAAAGGGACTCCCCCCACCATCATGGCCTGGCCCATTCTGACCATATGAATGGGCCGCATAAAATAAATGCTGCTTTATCTCCTCTTTCCCTCTTTCTCTCTGTCTCCCTCTCTTTCTCTCTCCCTCCCTTTCTCTCTCACCCCCTCCCTTGCACTCTTTTTCTGTGGGCCTGTGTATGCGAGTTTGAGAGAAAGGCAGGGGTGTGTGAATGTGTCTGAACCGATGCAAAAAGCGACCCGTAGGCTTGGGTTTTGCTGGGCTGAGGAATCCGGAGCGGAGTTACGTGACCATAGTGTGTGTTTGTGTGTGTGTGTGTGTGTGTGTGTGTTTGAAATTCTAGGAGAGGCACAGGTCACCCCAGTCGCTGCACAGGCAGTGGCCAGAGGTGAGCCAGAAATCATCCATGGACTAAATGTGGTGTAAATTAAGAAGAAAAAACTCAAAATCTGTCTTCATGACTTGGCCCAATCCAGCAGACCATGGCCTATAAAATTTAGTCAAAACACTTCTTAAAAAGATTGAAAGGGGCAAACAGCTGTGCTCTGTGCTCTGTGCTTTGACAGATTGACTTATAACCATTGGCATGAAAAGTGACATTGGTAGCTTGCAAATCTCATCACCGAGATCATTTTTTCTCAATGAAACCCTCCTGAAAAAAATGCACGCGTGTGCGTTTTAATTCATCTGCTTAAGTGAATGTCTTATGTGATGTGAATGTGCTTGACAGCCAGGAAGTGCCACATAGCTAATTTGTAAATCATGAGAAAAATGTCTGACACCTTAGGGTTGTGTGCAAGCCAACAAAAGAACAGGTAGTGCCAATTAAAGTGTCCTTTTTGAGTAATCAGATCATAACAGATTACCCTAGATTCCTCTGATAATGTCAGGAAACGCCTTGAGTGGGTAAGAGGGTGGCAGAGAGAGAGGGAGACAGAAAGAGATGGGAGGGGACATGAACACAGGCAGCGAAAGAAATGAGGGTTGAGAGAGAGCAAAGAGGAAAGAGGAGAGTATAAATAGGGGGTGAGCCATTCAGGAGAGCTGGCTGACAAAAGCATGTTGAGGGGGAAGTGTTAACCTGATTTGTGTGGCAGGCAGGCAGGGAGAGCGATGTCAGCCATGTGAGCGTGTATGTGTGTGAGAGCGGATCATAAAAAATTCTCTCCCTGGTTTGCCGTGGGGCATCTTCCCCAGCCTCTGGCCTGCTCCAGTCACCGGCCTGCTCCCTAATTGCCACACAGACTCAGGCACACATGGGCAGATGAGATGACATTTTTCCCCTGACTGTCAGTGGCAGGCCGGCCTGCACACCGCCCCCACACACCCTCCGCTAGCTGCTAAGACACTGTCATAACCCATTAGCGGTTGGCCAAAGTTAGCCCGTGGCATTTCCTCACAGCATCAGCGAAAAGGCGAATAAATCTGCCACTGGAGCCTGCTGCTGGTCTAATGAGGCTGTGAGCTTGTTTATGGACCGGCATCATTTTTATGATTATTTCCACCTTTTCGGACTTGCCGCCATTCACGCGCCTTTCGTTGGCTGGGGAGAAGGAAGCCGAGGCTCAGCGGCGGCCAATGATGACGTTTTGTGAAAATATGGCTTGAAGCCACCGCCATATGGCTGGCTACTGTTGATGTTGAAGAGAAAAGATTCAAAATTAGCCCCAGACCTTGCCAAGGTGCATCAGTATCAAATTGCAGCGAAAATGGAAATGCCAATAAAATTGACGGCTCTGGCTTCTTTCTTTTCATCCTTTCTGCCTCGAAGGCCCTGGTTCTCAGAGGTCAGGTTTAAGAAAAAATACTGGGGAAAAGAGGTTAAACAATTCATAATACAGAGAAGAGGACGAGGAGGAGGAAGACTCGAGAGAGCACACACACAACAGAGTTACCTCCGAGATCACACAATCTCTGTTTCCCTCCGTCTCATGCCATCCCCCTTCTTCTTTCTGTCTCACTCTTACTTACTCTCCCTCGCCTCCTCTTTTCATACCTCTATCCTGATATCCAGCCTTCGCCTCTGTTTTGCTACGTCGCATGGGACAAGCCCTGGGTTTATTATTTTAAGCTTTGCCGAACACGAACTGGTCTTTACACCGAATTGAGAGCATTTGCTTCCAATGAAAATCTTGTCTTAGATTACAAACCAGCGGTGCCGCTTCCCCTCCCAAGTGGGAGCGAGGAAGTCTTATTTGCCTAAAAACAGTAGGGAGGACAAACTGCTGTTTAAGCCCGACTGTTTTTGGCATCAGTTAATGATGTAATCAAAGCTCACGTTTTTTGTGTGTGTACGTGTGTGATGTGAGTGAGTGTGTATCTGATAGCGCGTGGGGCTTTTTTTTCTGTGGGGGCAGCTTGGGAGCTCTGGTGACTCTCAGGAAGCATCTAAAGGGGAAATGTGCCCTTGTGTAAAGCAGCACCATTGTATCTACATAAGTCTCCACTTAAGAAATCTCAGCCTTTTCTGGAGCTGCTCTCATGCAGCAAGGGCAGGCGGTCTATATGGAACACAGAAAGCCTCCACTCTCCTAATGGCGTATATAATTCAGATGCCCGCAAGGCATGCTTTCAGAAATTCTTTTGCCCGAGGTAATGGGGAGCAAAGGCCATTTTAGGCCCTTCATTATTCCACTGAAGCTGGAAAGAAAGCTATCTCCAGTCAGATTACCACAGACATTTTCATTAATTATCAATGAGTTAGCCCCATGCAGGTGCTTAAAGGTGCTGGGAGAGAAAGAGTTAACCCATGCCATCTCAAAGGGTTTTCGAACAGCATGTTGGGAGCACTTCTCGTGTAATTAATAAATAACTGATTCCAATTCTGCGCTTACTTTAGTCTGCCCTCCCGAAGACGGTGCACAAAAGAGAGCTCAGCTGTTGAAATTCACAGCTCTCTGAGGTTGTTTACCTCGCTCATGTTTCTTTTATGATTTATTATTTAAAACGCCTGAATCAACGTCTTTTTTTCTCTTGAATAATGTTAATAACAGTTATAAAATATGACAGAGATGAGAGGGGGGTCTCTCTATTTCTACTATACAGAATTCATACAATAATTGGGCTTGTGAATAAAACCGGGCGCTCACACAAGCTCCATATTCATCAGATGCAGAGCATTGCCGAGCTCCAGCCCAAGTCCTCTCCTGTGTTTCCACTTGGGCCTGGCTCTGTGTAACTCGCCTTAATGGAACCTTATCGAGAACCCACAGGTTGCTGTTGGCACTCATGCCGCATTGTTATTAAAATTGTGCGCTTTGAAACGCCACCGTCTATGCGAGGAGGAAAAGCCACCGTCTGCACCCCCTATCCCCCCCACACACTTTTGTGTTGCTGTGTAACTCCTCAACTTGAGGTAAAATAAATAAATAAAAAAACGGGTAAATATTTCCCCCCTTCCTCCAGACGATAAAGACTAAATCTCTCTGTCAGTGCCAATTCTTCTCAGGCTCGGATGGCAGCAAAGAAATGCGACGTCCTTTGAGTGACTGTGTTCTCTTTCTGTTCTGTTTACTCTCTCTCTCTCTCACTGTCTGTACTCTGAGCTGAGTGTTTCTCATGAGCCTTGTGTGGGGGAAATGGTGGTGCGGGGTACTTCAAAAAGTATTTAAAATTTGTTTGTGAGTTTGTGACTGTCAGCTGAGGTAAACAGGCTCTGCTGACACGCCTTCTGTGTATGTGTGTCTGTTTTGACAGGCGACGGACTGGACAATAGTGTGGCCTCTCCCAGCACGGGCGATGACGACGACCCTGACAAGGAGAAGAAGAGGAATAAAAAGCGCGGCATCTTTCCTAAAGTAGCAACCAACATCATGCGGGCATGGCTCTTCCAGCACTTGACAGTGAGTGGAATGCAGTGATCTGTCTCTCTTTCTGTTTCTGGCTCGTTCTGTCCACTAAAACACTTTAATCGTCTCCATCAAACTGCATCATGCCTGGATAAGTTTTGAAGCCAAGGAGAAAAACAGCCTCGAGCTAGAGATGGTAGAGATGAGCATTATTAAGAGAGTACTCTGCTTTTTCTCCCCAATTTGCTCTTATTTGTGGAGCATGAGCGAGTTAATGAAAGGGGTCACTCTCCGTGATGGATCTATGTAGTGTGTGTGTGTGTGTGTGTGTGTGTTTTTGGTGAATGCTGGGGCCTGTTAGTTAGCATGGAGGCAGCCATGACAGCCCAGGTCACATGATCAGGGATGGCGCTATGGGCAGCTAGTTAGTGCAATGACTTTGTTTATGATTGTTCATCTGTGTGTGTGTGTGTGTGTGTGTGTGTGTGTGTGTGTGTGTGTGGCAGCCAGTGTTGGTATTTCAGGCACAGTGGTTAGCTGTCTGTGGGTGTCCCCACCTGCAATAGAGAAGCGTTAGGGAAGCACGCTACATTAATGTGGTCGGCTCTTCCTCTCATTCTTGATGAACTAGTTCCTCTATTTTGTTCACCGCAAGCTAATCTGAGTGTTGCAAAGACGCTGCCTATCTCCATATATCAACACCACTGACTTAACACACTGCACTCGCAAGCCCGGTGGCGACTCTTGCACAACCCCAGGTCTCAATTAAACACGGTGAAGTGGTTCCCTGTATGAATGTAAATGCCAAACAGATGACTTTATGATTTGCAGACTACACACCTATTACGGCCACCGGTCATTGTTTTGAGGTGTTGAAAGGCAATGTGTTTCCAACCTGAGCGGAGTCAGAAGGGAACCCATTTGATCATTTCCAAAGAGCGCCCACGTGGTCACCCCCATTCTCACATCTGTGCCACAGAAATCTACCCAAGGGGCCCCTGAAACCTTCATCTGCCCCCGGCCCCCCTTTACTCTCACACACACGCACAAAAACACACACACACACACACACACACTCACCATCACCTTTAGGGGCCCCAGGAGAAAGGTGTGTGAAAAGAAAGCCATTTGCTAGTTCACACACAGTGCACTCACTTGCACATACTAGAGCTAGGAGTGATTGGTGAGAGCATACTGTCTGGTTTGACCTGGTTTACTGGCCGTGTGGACAGTGCTGGGTTATTTCCTTGTGTGTGTGTGTGCTCTTTGGCGGACAGGCAGTGCAGCTAAATGTGGAGCCGCTGGCGGGGTGGCTGAGCTTCTGCCAACAGCGGCCCCCTCAACCACAGGAGGCCTCCAGAGCACCCTGAACTGAAAGACTGAGAGAGAAAAAGAGAAAGAGAAAGAGTGGGAGCAGTGGAGAAAAAGAAAGAGAACACAATAAGCTGGAACGCCATGCCTGCCAAAAGGGTGACTGTGCAGAGAGGGTGAGAGGTGGTGTTGGAGAAGGAGGGCTTGCAGGAAGAACCAACAGCAATCTACTCTACACTCTACACAGCATGCCATGCATCACACACAAAAGCAAAAAGAAAGCTCAGCGTTTCTGAAGCAAGCCAAACAGTGGACATTACAATCAACTCATCTCCTATCCCCACCTGCTTCCTGTACAGGGGACATTAACAGTCTCAACATGAGCAGAGAAGAAGAGAGGCAAAACACCAGAGGTAGAACAAATGCACAAAATGCATGATACGAGCAGCAGTAGAGCATCTGATGTCCCCTTTTCTACCGATTCAGTGTGCAAGTGGGTCTGGTTCTTGGAGATAAAGCCAGTGGCAATTAACAGGCCTCACAAACAATGCAGCTTTATGATAGCCCTAATCTAATTTCTTAGATTCCGCTGTTGTGAAGTAAGAATAGACATCTTCAAACCGGTACTGTAGATACCCGCATTTCAAGAGAAATGATGAGGCATCTATCTATGTTACATGAGTCTACCAGCGAAACCATTGTACAGAGCCGGAAACGTGAGGTGGGTGGTTAGACGAGATTACTCTGCCAGGCTGCGGAGTCGGGGAGAGGAGGAGGTGAAAGAGAAAGAGCATAAATAATGGGAAGGGGTACAGAGAGCAGACAAAAGTGTGTGCATATGTTTTTCTTTAGTCCATTACGGAAAATGATCTGTAGATCTATATAAGACTGTGTACTAATAAGACTGTACTAATTACTAGCCACTTCAGAGTGTTTTAGTGTGCTATAAAGCTCCAGTGTAAACACATTCCAGAAACTTTGCAGCCCAGAAAGAAAAACAAAAAACCCAAAACTCCTCTGCTGTTGCAGTTGTTCCTCTTCCAAATGTTGTTTGTTCTGTTTATCGATTGTTCCAGACGTCCTGGGGAGAAATGCAAGCCACTGCATCCTGCCTTCCTCTTTCTGTAACTCTTTCTTCTCCATCTCTTCCAACTTTACTCCATGTTAACTGCCTCCTTTTGCAAACTGTAGTTTCTTCTTTAATTGAAGCAAAAATGAGCTGCAAATGGGAGCCTCTGGCCTAAAGTCCCACCGCGCCTGCGGTTTTGCACTCAGCTCTCCAATGAAAAGGCAATTTGCAAAATTATGTGATAGAGTAATTAGATAAAAAACAGGCTTCAGATGGTTGCTACACAGCCGCAGCACAGCCCTGGCTTGTAACAGCAGGGTTAGGCTGGCACTTGTAGCTCTGTGCTTCCTCTTATTTGTACACAGAGTTGGAGAACAGGGTGCCTCTATCACAGCTCGTAAAAATCCAAACCGCAGCGCAACACGCAATCCCCTTCTCCTTCCAGTTTTTTTTAACACTTCATGTTAGAAGAAAAACTCGAAAGCAACAATCCATCCCTGCTAATGCTATTAGGACCTAAATTAGCACCCTTTGAACATGTACAAAAGAGTTCTAGTAGCATTTTTCCCTGGGCCGAAGCATGCTGTCGCCAAAAACCTCTACAGTGCTGCATTTTCTTTTTTACCAGAACCAGGTGTGAAAAGAGCTATAATTCATCTCTGCAGTGGTTCCTTGGGCTCAAGGCTGAACCAGCAGGGGGGGATAGGGGCTATGCCCTCTTTGGGAGGTTTCGAGGCGAATTTGTTCCCCTGCAGTTAGGGTGTGCAAAGCGGTGGGGTTTTGTGTCCTGGCCTGGTGATGATTTCCTACATTCGCTGGGCAGAATTACAGATGTTCAGCATATGACCTGCCTGAGAATTAAGCCTTGGAAAGCACAGTGGGGTTTTTGAGAGGCTGGACCTCTCCATTCTGCCTTAGAACAACACTGGCGGAGAGTCATTTTGGCACAGGGCAGCAGAGTTTCCAACGTTCAGTAAATTTTGATTTGCTCTTCACGATCTCACATTAATCAAATTATACCAAACATAGAATTTATGTAAAAATCTATTCTTTTTATTAACTATGTGTACTGAACTGGATATGCCCAACTGACAGTCAAAATTATGCTAGTCACTGAATGTCTCATTGTTTAGACCAACTCTAAGCATTCATGACTGATAGGATCTCAGAAGCGATTCATACTATACTTGCCAGGTGTGTCATGTACTTGGTAAAAAGCAATGAGAATCTACTCCATGCCCAAGTTCTACTACTTCCATAGCGTCCATTTTGTTTGCCTACAGGATAGCTGCCGCTAAAGTCCCAGGCAGTGTGGCTCCTGCCTGGCTCCTCCATGTCATGAGGAGGGGAAACCCTCGTAAACAGAGTTCATTCATGTGAGCGGTGTAGTTGGGGACTACTCCCAGCGGCCTCACCAAAAAAACCAAAAAAAAAAACCCCTATCCTGACCATTAAGGGTCAGGGGTCAACCAGGCCTAAGATGCCATTAGTCATCGATTGTTTTTTCTGGAGCCTGAGGATGTCAGCGCGCTGGTCACCCATGGCAACCCAAGGCACGCTGTGCGGCCCCTATCCTGGCAGGGAGGCCTTGCAGAGAGCCCTCTTTTCTTAGCTGCTTCATTGCTTTGTCCTGCACAGGCCAGACATCAGGAGACCTGGGACAAATTACAACTTAAAAGACCATAGTCACAGTCCATTTGAAAAAAGTCTGCGCCTGAGAATTGGATTTGTGGGTAGTATTGTAGTTTTATCATGCATTTATTTGTACCAAGAGCAAAAAGTCCATTCAGATTAATATTTGTAAATTGAATTTAGTGGCCTAAGGTCTCCAGTTATTTCTTAATTTCATCTAAGCACCCAGTCAGTACTGAAGGCGGTGCTAAATTAAAAGCTTCAAGGGATTTTTCAGACAGCAAGGAACTGACCAAGCGACCTGCCGCATTCTAAGTGTGGAACTATTTTCTCTCTCCCTCTCCACTGCACTTCTGCACAGTTTCTTTATAGCTTGTGTTTTCACTAATTGTTGCAGTTAACTGAGCATCTGTCCCCAACTGCTTTCAACACGTTTTGTATTTCACTCTTGTTTTTTTCTTTGGTACTGAGGGAGCTTGCGTGTGTGTGTGTATGTGAAGCAATGACTTGAGGCTTGTTACTTGAAGTTAATGGCAAAAAAGAACCCGCCAAGTCAATCTCGGGGCAAGGGTTATCCATTGAGCATGGGCGCACCCCCACCCCTCACCCACCTCCCACACCTTGTAATGAAAACATCATCAATTACCCCAGTGACAGGCCCCTGGGATGTGGGGCAGGCAACTCTTTGGAGCTTGTCTTTGTGGGATGGACGCCCTTGCCACCCCCCAAGTCCCCCGGAGAGGGAGAGAGCGAGAAAACCACATGTATCCATCATTTGCAAGCCTTCCAGGCTGACAAGTTAAAGGCACTGGTGTGTCTTTTGAAGAATGGATTGAATTGGCAGACCCCGCATGGGCCGCCAGCGGCCGATGGACGCCTCCCTGTCACCGATGATGGGGGCTTTTCTCTGGCCATCTGTGCCATGATTGATGAGCGGGACACTGCCGAGGCTTTCTTTGCTCCAACTGCAGCTCCCAAATATCTGCTGTGCCTAAACGTTAAACATCATTATGCTAATAATGAGAAACAGTCTTTCGTTGACCTCTTCCCTCATTTCTTGCTCTTTTTCAGGCTGTCCCTCTTTCTCCAGTATACTAGCTTTGGCCCTTGTGTGTAGTCCGCAAGGGCAGTTTTAATTCATACACCCTCTGAACCATTGGTGATTGGCATCCGTGGCCATTCCACAGCCTACCTTAGCACTTCTCCAAATCCAACAACTTTATAATGCTCAACCACTTCTTCTATTTCCCATGTTTCCAGGTGAATCTAGTTTGATACCACTCTCTTGGCTTGTTAACAGCTTCTGTTGGAGTCTGTACTTTCACTGTGTTGTTCGCTGGGCCTGACTGTTGGGTTTCATTATCACATGTGTATGAAGAGTCAGCTTGCCAAGGAGGGGTAGCCGATGGCTTTTGTGTATGATTGCACTAACCTCAGTTGGCTTGCGGGCCAGGTTGGGTGTTGCAGACCACACTGGCTTGCTTCATGCTGGTAAGTTCTGGTTTCCGTGCAGCACTCAATGAAAGGCCTAGTCATCACAGGCTCCCGAGGGGTGGCTCTGGTGTGGAGTTCCCCGCCGCAGATTTGCTGCTCACCGGGGCCAGCACAGCACATCATGCTGAGACAGCAGGCAGCAGTCCTGAGGCCTGCCATGTTCCATCTGGCTGTGTGCTGTAAAAGCCTATATTTGAAAGACAAGATGTAGGCTCCATAGTATAGGTGCAGCCAGGTCGGCAGTTACTGCACAGAAGCATGTTGTCCTTGAGATTGACTTATGGGGCATTGGTAATCAGGGATTATGGCAGGTGGTGGAATCCACAAGGGAAGATGAGGACACCGTGCATCTGGAGGCAAAACGTATCCAAAAAGGATAAAGAAGGGTTTATTAATATGGGTTCACTTAAGGAAAAAGCTGTCAACTCTGCTCTGATTAAACCTTTGGAGTGAGGTATCACTACTTTGGCATGTACTGCATCCAAATCTGTGTGATAATAGAATAGAATAGAATGCTCCTTTATTGTCACATATACATATACAAGTACAGTACAGTGAAATTGATTCTTTGCATA
>JAOUQW010000038.1:6900414-6913990 GCA_028565825.1 Olivaichthys viedmensis | reverse complement strand
GGTGGTTTTTCGGTTTTCTTCTCTGTCCCACATCATCTTGTATTGTTTTTTTTCTTTTATTTGTGATTATGCATCCTTTTGATCTCTCGATTGCCCCCCCCCCCCCTGTCCTCCTCCTCCTCCTCCTCTTCCTCACGCACTGTCTCCCATCCTGTCTCCAATCAACTGCCTTGTGCTCAGGCTGGTCACAGAGTAAGTGCCCCTCCACTCTGCTTCACGGAGGCTTCTATTGCAGATTAATGGTGACGGCTGTGTGTCGTAGTAATCCTGCTCTCTCTATGAGGCTGTCGGATCTGGTCTGAGAGCTGCTTTGTACACAAGTAACACAAGTAAAGATGTCCGCGGGCATGCTTGGTAACGTCCTCTCATCCATGTGTGTAGAGAGCTAGTTGAATGTGTGGTTATCTTGGTAAATGAAAAGCTTGTGTTTGTGTGAATTTGATGACGATATGCACTACGATATGGAAGCTTTTTTTTAGGTTTAGGGCCAGGGAGTGTGAATTTTATTTGATATTAAAGGAATAATCTGGGCAAAAACGAAATGGACACAATTTTTCCCCTTACACAAAATGTAGTCGATCAGCCAAGACATGTTTGGTCTTTAAAGTTAGCTTTTTTTATTGTTGTACTAGAGCTACAAGGCCAATGAAGCTCACAAGCCAGTTTAGCATTGTGCAAACTGCATGCCTAAATAAACAGACACTTGTCGAGTTGTTCAGTGTCGCAAACAGACTGACTTATGTGGTTTCTGGCACTGTATGACACGCTGTTATGATGCAGAAGAGCTAAAAACAGTCGTAGAGACCATCTTAAGCCAGAATCACTTTCTTCCTTTGTACATAGTTAGGTATCACTCAGGGTTAGGGTTCGGGTTAGCAAGCGTCAGACTCCGATAGGAGGCGTGGCCCAAAGTTTAAAGGCAGAATTGTACATTAGAAGTGTTCGAATGTAATTTTGTACTTCGTATATTTAAGACTTTTTCAGAATTATTAGGAAATATAATGAAACTGTTTTATGTACAAATGATATTACTAAGAAAAACGATGTCTTTTTAAAGCAAGTGTGTGATGACTAAAACATGCAGTTTGCACAATGCGGCACGGTGGCGCAGCAGGTAGTGCTGCCGCCTCACAGCACCAGGGTCCGGGGTTTGATCCTGTACTCCAGCTACGGTCTGTGCAGGGTTTTCGCATGTTCTCCCCGTGTCCACACGGGTTTCCTCCGGGTACTCCGGTTTCTTCGCAGCTCCCAAAAAACACACCAGTAGGTGGATTGGCTACTCTAAATTGCACCTAGGTGTGAATGAGCGCATGAACGTGTGATGCCCTGAGCATCCAGGGTGTATTCCCCCACCTTACGCCCAGTGTTCACCGGATAGACTCCGGATCCACCGCCACCCTGACCAGCATAAAGCGGTTACTGAAGATGAATGAATGAGTTTGCACAGTGCTAAATTGGTAGCTATAATCTTCCCTTACCTGTCAGCTACATTAGCCTCATAGCTCCATTTGGGCTACGGGGACAATTGTGTAAATTTCATTTTTTGCTAAACCATTCCTTTAAATTTGATAATCTGGCAAACTAGAACAGTTGAATCCCATTGCACATAGTTTTGAATGGTCACGAAGTTAGATTGTAACTCTGTAACATGTATGGCATTGGTGAACATTTTACACATGGAAACCATGTAAACATCTTTGATTCATATTTGGAGTTTTACAAACCGATAAAAGCAATAGCTTTGTTTATAATCTACTCTACCAATGTCAAGAGTAATATAGCGAAAAGGAGCAACTCATTACTCAATTTTAATCTCCTGTTCGAGAGATACGAGGAGAACAAGTTTAACTCTCTGTTTATTATACATCTCCAGTTGGTCCTTGTATTAGGTGACCTGCACATTCCTCACCGGTGCAACACTCTACCAGCAAAGTTCAAGAAGCTGCTGGTGCCTGGCAAGATCCAGCACATCCTCTGCACTGGCAACCTCTGTACCAAGGAGAGCTACGACTACCTGAAAACACTGGCCGGAGACGTGCACATCGTCAGAGGAGACTTTGATGAGGTGGGGGATTCTTTTTTTTTTTTGTATGCATGGTATTTAGTTTTCCATGTACGTAAATGGAAGTCTTGGGAAAGTCATTTATTCATAGCGGCTCCGTTTAACACAGTAATTACTTTAAAGCCGTTAAGTTCACAACGCACTGAAGCATATTCATACATTTTTTGCTTCCGACGGCAGAACCTGAATTACCCCGAACAGAAGGTGGTGACTGTGGGCCAGTTTAAGATCGGCCTGATCCACGGGCACCAGGTGATCCCATGGGGTGACATGGCCAGCCTCGCTCTTCTCCAGAGGCAGCTGGATGTGGATATCCTCATCTCGGGCCACACGCACAAGTTTGAGGCCTTCGAGAACGAGAACAAATTCTACATCAATCCCGGTTCAGCCACGGGGGCATATAACGCACTGGAGAGGTACAGCACTGACACTCGCCTCCTTCACGTCACCTCTGAGTAGAGTAGGATGACCAGGAGTTGAAATCCAGCTTCACCCTGCTTAAAGGTGCAGTTTGTAATGTTTAAAAGTGTTGCTAGACCTTTAAAATCCTATCATTTCAGAGATACCTTAAAAAAAAAAAGAAGAAGTTTTTGCAGTATTGCCATGTGATGGATCTAGCATCTCATTTCAGACTTCTGTTCAAATTTATTAAGCCCAGAAATTAGTTCCGCCCCCAGCCACAACATAGCTGCTCAGCTTAGCCTCTTTTCTTTAAAAAAACAACTCACTAGGCGTATGCAGCTTTAACAGAGGGAGTGGGATTCTTTGAGGCAAAGGGAAAGGTGTAGCGATGTTTTCCTTGCAATTGCAGTTTGCCTCACAGGCAGCAGAGGGCTTGAAAAATTACAAACTGCTCCTTTAAAATTTACTTGGGGGCGGGACTTGGCGGGTTGAAAGAAAGCTTTGGTTGTTTCTCTCCTGAAACTTAGGCGTGGAAATGAGACTGTAATGCCTTCTGTAGTTGTAGCAATCATTTATACATACTGGGATCAAATGCCTTAAAAGCGGATTTGTCTTTAATTTGTCTTTATTTTCTGCTCTAATAATGTCGCAGTTTTAGGGCTTCAACAATATGAAAAATCTTTTAACTTCACATTTTCAAAGATTGCAGCAGCAGTGGAATATTGTTTGGTTATGGAATCTGCTAAAATATTTTGTGAAAACAATCGGCGTTAGACTTCAGTAATTTATTTAAAAAAAATTATTATTTATTTTTTTAAATAGGCTTGTAGCATATTTGAGTTTTTTTTAATTTTTTTATGTTGTCACCTATACTGGAATATTACTGGTGTAAGTATTTCAGATTTTCCTATCACGGATGCAGTCACACAATTCAGCAGCATTAATGCCAAACCCATAATCTTGGGCCACTTTTATGATTTCTTCTTTAATTTCTGGGGCTTCATTTTTTTTATATATGAACACGACTTTAACCATCATTTTAACTGGCTCTTTATTAGCAAAGGGCCACACTGAGTCTATGGAAGTGCAGGTGAAACCTCATGAGACTCAGGATGCCTTGTACCAGGCTATTGAGATTCAGATTTGGGTACAAGCTCTCTAGGGAAATGAACATTACAGAACAAGGTTATGTAATTCCTTTTTAAATGATATGCCCATGTTCATATTTCTGTTCCCTAGAGAGCTTGTACCCAAATCTGAATCTCAATAGCCTCTGAAGTGGCCTTGTACATCAAGGCACCGGCAAATTTTGATTCCATCAGATTGAATGACATACTATTCCGTCCCTTCCTGGTGGAAGCCCTGAAATCCCACTCCTTCAGTCAATGTCTTCAAAATTTGCCGGTGCCTTGATGTACAAGGCCACTTCCCCACTTTTTTGCACCCACCTTTCACTCGACTTCATGATAGCCGCCTCATTGAATGTAACTGTGACTATACTGTAGGCACAAGCTCAAGAAGGGAAAGTACATTAAAGCCATGAGGCAAATAACTTACATAAAATTCACCAACCAGAGCTCCAACATGACATGGCAGAATTTCAGTCCAGCAATTACTTCCTGGGGTCAGTATTGGTAATAAGAGTCTGATGACAGTGAGGTTTAGAGATTAATCGGACGCTCCCCAGAAGGGAGCATGTCGTCTCTCTGTCTGCAATCTGGGTCATCCAGATCCATCTCTGCAGCGGGAGTGCGTGTGGGCCAGCCAGTTGTAGAACAGGCCACATTTGTGTTGTCTTGTAGCCTCTGGCGTGGCTTTTCCTAAGCTCGGTCACAAGGCCCATGTTCTCATGGCTGTCCCACTGCCTACAGCATGGTTCATGCAAATTCTCACCCACATCTTGATGCTCTCTAAGAGTCATCCTTAACTGACTAAAAATGACAGCCTCAACCCTGATGCCACATAAAATAAAATCCTGAACTTTGTGGAACTTAGTGGTGTTATATTGTTGTCATTTAGTCATAACATTAAGGTTCATATGACTATAAGAATGATGTCTGCCCACACCGGGAGCTTGGTGTTGTGACCAGATAGAATTAGCCAGGATATAAACATAACTCTGGACAATGGTGGCAAATGAGAGGGGAAAGAAAGCAAGAAAGAAGAGAGAGAGAGAGAGAGAGAGAGAGAGAGAGAGAGAGAAAGAGAGAAAAAATCTAGAAAAGTGGCTGGAGGCGACGTTGCAATTATAAATTTCTGCAAGAAATTAGCCACAGTTTGTTCCAATTACCTACAATCAGATCACATGGAGATGACAGAGCAATAAGAAAACAGCCCCCTTTCTCCGGGATTCTCAGTAAACAAACACACATGGAGCTACATAAAAGACATTCCAATTTATTACACTCACAAAAAGATGAGTTTTGGCGCCAAAAAAAAAGAAAAAAAAGTTGTGGTGCCAAAACATTTCTGTATGTTTTTTTTCTTTATTAGAGGCCTTTTTTGTTCTTGTCATTTAGCACCCAACACTTATTTAATTTAGCTTGTTTCTTGCTGTATATAGCCTTTCACAATGCAACTTATTGCTATATCTATGAGATCATGCTATTCATGTCCAGTTAGTTTGGTTCAAGATTGTCTCTGACTCCATAGTTTTCCAAAAAGCCATTTCAAAACAGCCTTTTTGACTTTATCAAGCCTAAATAAAAGCAAAAACAAATCACCAGCATGATATATCTAAAGTAAGGGCTCAGGTGTGTTGTACAGGTACAGGTTAGCATTGGTTCACATGGCTCTGTAGAGTATTGTCATGTTTGTAGTGTTGAGAGGCTGGGCAGTCCCCTGGCGTTGATGACTCCACATCTTCTGGCTGGGTTTAAGCCCTGGTGTGGTTTAATCCATGACAAGCTCAGGCCCTGGTAATGGGTTTAGAGGAGGTGATCAGCCAGCAAAGCATGGGGCAACCCACTGACCCACAGAAAGCAACATGTTCTCATGACAGCAGTTGTAAGAATTGGCATTAGCTAACTCATATGTAAAGTTAGAAACGGTTAGGATTAGAGCTAGGTCCGGGAATATTGGTCATAGGTTTACTTCAATTTCATTAGTTTTTTACAATTCCTATGAACATTGTACAAGAGCCTGCTCAGAGACTAGAGGTCTCAAAGCCCAATACCTGTATTGTGTTGATGGAACATAATTGGGAAAAAGTGACACAAGAAGAGGTCATTTCTTATAGGTGATGCTGTAAGGAGTGCTTTCTCTCCCTGTCTCTGTACCATAACTATGCTGTGGACAACATGCTCTCTCATCTACCCTTAGCATTTAAACGTGTTATTGATGCTACTGAAACAGTGAGAGATAGATAGTCTCTATTCCATGAAGAATATCTTCTGCATCATATATTCATGGAAGCACAGCCAAGGGGAGGTGCACTGGAATAAATTGTAGTGGGGCTGTACAGCACGGCACTCTAATTAATGTTTCTGTTTCTACACTTCACTTAACTTTATAATTGGCTTGCCTTTTTCACTGCCATTAATTACACGATTTCATATTCCATTAATGACTCTAAGAAAGAGACACACCTCGCTTTTTTGCACTAATTAAAGACTGTTTTGCCACTTTGTCATCTCAACGTGTGAGCCACGTCTCCCTCCTGCATTGCAGCAGCCCGCTTGCACGAGCAAACACATTCATTAATTGATTTACTTACGCACTCCGCTTTTGTGTGTGTGTGTTTTTTTGCAGCACCCCTACCCGTCGGAAGAACAGAAAAAACAGCTGGCCCAAGACACTGGCCTTACCATACTACAAGTGAACAACTGGTAAGTCAATTGTACCTTTTGTGTTTACATGCAATCAATACCCTCGCCTCTGGCAAGCAGTGTCTAATGATTTGAATTAATACACCCCCCAAAGCCTAACCTCCCTTCCCCTTTTTTCTCCCACTTACTACCTCATCTGCCTTCAGATCAATTCACCCAAAGGGATAGCGCCACTAAGATTTTTCCAACGACAATGCATCGGTGTTCTGAGTGCAATCCTAATAGCAATTCCCGTGAGAGAAGCGAATCTTGCATGTCTCTTTAAACCCTCTTCTGAAACCTAGCCTGTATTGCACACTCGCACATGACACGCTGCTCTTTGTTTCTGGCTAACTAGCTCCTTTGATTCCCCAGTTCCCACTACTTGAGTCCCATTAAATTTGGGGTGAGATTTCGGCCCGGGTTGCATGTCATCAGAGATGGCCATCAGCACGTACTTACTGTTATTAGCCGTGTCTAACGAATGGCCCGAGAGAGGCGGGGTAGGCCACTGAAACCAAGTCCAGACCGGCACTTTTGATGGCAGTCTTGTAAAAACCAATGCCACACATTTATTTTCCACAAGGTTGCCCGGTCCCAACATGAAAGTCCCCCCAGCCTGTGTGAAAGCTTTTTTCCTTATTCTATAACACTAGGAGATTAATATTGCTAAGGTTCTGATTACATGCTCTAATCTGTTTTGTGGAATCAACTGGCCTTGATGTAGGCAGAGCCTGTGTTTAAAAGATCGTCTCTGGATGTGGACACCAGCCTCGACTGGAAATATGGGAGACGTATTAAAGCCCATTACGCCAAATGTAATTTCTGACAACATAATCCATGCCATTGTTCAATTTGGTACCTTGGAGACGACGGACTACTCATAGTATATTTGCCTTCAGAGGATTCATTTTCACAAGTGCTGTATCGGCGAGGCACAGTCCGAATAACACCAGGGAATATTGTTGAGGTTATCAATTTCTGTGACCTCACAATCACCCATGGGAGATCAATTATTTGGGCCACATTAGGCCCTGGAGCACAGGTAGTCACATAACTAAGTTCTCCATTTAACCCATTTTTATGTGGCAAGGTTTGGCTGATAGTGGAACCGTAGCAGCACAAACTGAGCATGTATGTGTGTGAATGATGAGTCGCGGGTGGTTAATCTAAGGGGTATTAGCTGCTAAACCCTGCATGCTGAGATCTTTGTGCCCCCACATGTATTGTGTTCTACGCTGAGTGTGTATGTGTTTGAGTGTGCTAATGTGTGTCTAAGGGAACTGGGGAAACGTCGAAAGCATCTGAGGCGAGAGAGGGAGGGAGAGTGTGACGGAGAGAAGGAGGGAGAGATAGATATACACACACCACGGGTTAGTAAGAGGGATCTGGTGCTCCATAGGCCTGTTGTGCTCAGTAGGAAGCTCGCCATTGGGCGTCTCCATGGCAACCCCCAGTGATGTTACCTCCTGACCCACTGATTTTAAAGGCAATATCCTGAGCTGTGATTCTATTTATCAGGCAAGTCAAAACACAAGGCCAACACAGCACCGAGCAGTCCAAAAACAGAGTGATGAAATTCATCGAACAGAGCAAGCAACAGCAGCAGCCCCAGATTAAGCCAACATTACCCCCCCATCACAAATACACACACTTTATTCCCTTATTTTTTAGCCTGCCTCATTTGAAAATAGCCATGTGATTTATCTTCAACATCAGTGCATTCATTACTATCTTCTATAATGTCAAGTCATATTAATGGAGGTTGTTGTCATTTTCAAACCAATTGTGACCGTGTGGGGGTAAAGAAGAGATCATCTATGCTCCTGTAGACTTGTTAACACACATGTAGTGCTTCATTATTGATGAGGGTCCTGCAAATAGGCAGGCTGGAGATGAAATAAAAATGCTGAAGCAGGAGTGGGTGTGTGCTCATTTCAATCTGGATTTTTAAATTTGAAAAATCTGCTTTTTTTTACACGTTGAAAAAACGTTCAGGTTTGTGGGCTCTAGACGTTCCAAATCTGCATGGGAAAATCTAAATAAAAAAACATGTTGATTAAAACACATGGCAAAGACAGTTTTATTCACACCCATGCACACAGCCTTATGCTTACATGAGCACTGAAACAGAAACACACATGAGTGAGCAAACATTGCTGAGCTGAAACAGGCAAGCAGTGGGTGGAGAATGTGGATTGACTACAAGATCTATTTTTGGCAACTGCGTTCAGGTTGATTTACAGAGATATTGCGTTACAACACGGAATGTACAGTGAAAAAGACCTGTAGATCCACTACAGTAATGAGAGAGGGAGGGGCAGAGAGGCAGCAAGAGAGAAAGGGAGGGAGAGACAGAGGCAGAAAGAAAGGGAGTTTTAGTCTCTGATGATAACAGAGCAAGTGTGTGTTCTCAGAATGCTCCATAAAGAGCGCTGATGTGAAATCAATGGGCGGGTCATCGGGTTTCGCATGTCCAGTCCTCCCTTCCTGGCGGAATTTAATAATGCCCTTAAAGATGGTGTTTAAACCTTAGGGATGGATTGTTTTGTCAATAAGGCGGCTTTTATGAAAGTCTTAAAAGCATGGCGAGAAGTGTGGCGGCGCTACTTTAGAGAAATAGTGTCCACACAAACCAGGGATCCGGTTTCTCCGCCTGAGAGAAGAGAGAATAAAAGAGAGTGAGAGAGAGAATGAGAGTAGGCAAGAGGGGAAGAGATAGAGTGCTGGATGACTGGCATGCTTCACCTCGCCGACAGCCAGGCCTGCTCATGCTAAATGCAGTTGAAACTTGTTCAGAGTAAGCTATCGCTGATTGCTCCATGCTCAAGTGTATTCTTTGGCAATGCACTTTAGCCTTAGAGGGAAAATGTGACTTCTGGCCTAGGGGGTATCTCGAAGAGGTGATACACTTTTTAGTAGCTGTAAAAGCATCTTTTGCAAGGTTTTGTTTTAACACACTTTTGACACTGATTGTGTGCTCGTGTGTGTAATTGTATATGTGTGTGTGTGTGAGACGAAGGCATACTGGAGCATGTACAGAGCTGTGTGTGTATGTAGCACTGTGCCCTGAAGCAGCTTTCACACAGCCGCGCTTGTCAAGGTGCTTTAGCGTGAATCTCTGTGGCCTTTCAATGAAATACCAGCTCACCCCGGGATCACCCTGCTGAACAAAAGCCATATTTACCCCCTTCCCTCCACGCAAACACACTGCCGCACACCTCTCCCCCTGCCTCGTCCCAAAAACTTCAGGAACTTCAGCCAGCGCAGATTGATGAGGCTCGATATTGTTATTGTTTGTCCTTCTGCGCGCTGGGCTCAGTCAGTTCTCAAGTGTTTGCTAACAATTGTGCCATACTGGAATTTCTGCACTTGCTCAGACCTGATCTCTATCTGCGTTATGTCAACAACAGACAAGTTGGAGTAGTTCTGTGTGTGTGTGTGTACGTGTATGAAGGCATCTGAGAGTGCGCATATGTGCCTATGTTACTGCTGAGAAGGTGTCTCTTGCTCATGCAACCATATTTTATCATGTGCGATTTCGTTGTAAGCGCATGTGTACAAGGGAGTGTGTGTGTGTGTTGTTGAACAGTACAGGGACGCAGTGAGAACTGTTCCTTTGTTTCTGAGCTTGGGGATGTACTATATGTGCATGGACAGCTCTGTGGCAGTAGTTGTGGGCGGATATGATTGTGTGCATGTGTGTGTGTGCGTGCCTTCATTTGAACAGAGTCTGTGAACCATATAAGGGTACAACCCTCCCTCCCCCCATCTTACATCACACTCTCCCCCAGGCACAGCCTATATTTTTCTTCATTTCTCTCCATCTCTTTTTATCCCCTCTTTTGTGGTGGAATCTACACATGAAAGTTCGAGGGTGGATATGCAGCGCTGCGTTTGAAAACATTTGCTCGGTTTTCACTTCTGTTCTTGGGTCTGGATCAAAAATTGGCTGTAGAATAAGATTTCATTTTCATTAGGGGTTCATATAATAATAATAACACATTTGTCATGAACCTGACTTTGGCAGGCACCCTGTTCGTGCGGTCCTTAACCTCTAGCGTTTTTGGGAAAGTGTCATAAAAAAAAAAAAAAAAAAAGTTATACATGTATCCATTTATACTACATACACATCCATAAGTGAGTCCTATCAAGTTTGCATTCTTTTGCTGGCTGGTAGTGTCAGTACTAATTGAGGAGAAATATAGCGCACAGTTTGGCAGTTTGAGTGTATTGCCAGGGGCGGAACTGTGTGCACCTGCAGTGAGAGCCAGAGATGGCAGTGTCAGTGCTAAAGGACCTGGTGGAGACCACCGTGGCACCAAGAAGCACCGAGAAGCATAAAACACGCTGCCATGCAGTCACATCCTCTCCTTCACAATCAGCTGTTATGAGCTTTGTGCTAGCACACACACCTATGCCAGCCTACATAGCAGCTCTGTGTGTGCGTTTTGTCCAGACAGGGAAGGCGTGCTCCCTGGCCCAACCACTGACTCGGGGGCAGAAGCTGGACAGAGGCAGCACACACTTAAGAACCTTCCAAAGTTGAATTTGTGAAGTGAGAAGGAGGTGCTCTCTCTCTCTCTATGTTGCTTTCTTAGTCTTTCTGTTTTTGTCTGTCTCGCTTTCTCTCTCTTTCTAGGCTGGGTGGGGAAAGAGGGGTGAGAGAGCAAGCAGACCACAAGCTGCCAAAAATGACCTCATAGTCGCCGGCTCCAAGCGAGTGCAAGACCTCCTCTCTCTCTCTCTCTGAATCTTCAGAGCAACCATGCAGTTTTGTTTCTTAGCTTGGAGCCCTAATAGCAAACTTCAGTGAAAGGCCAATCAGTGAGCATGCTGCTGAAATGAAAGCTGCTTGCTCCTGATCACACTCCTCAGTTGAGCCACACTCTCAGTTTGCCACATGCGCCTCTCTCTTTCTCCTTCTTTCTCTCTCTCTCCATCTCTCTGACCAGCAGTGTGTTTATAAAGTGACTCCCAGGGGCACCAGGCAGCAGCCCCTGTGCTGTAAAAGCCAACTTCACAGCTCTGTTAATGGAAAGGTTTTAACTCTGTTTGGCGAGAGGAGTTGGGCCAGTGCAGCTAGTGCTGGAGGACAGAGGGACGTGGGGGGCTTGATGAAGTAATAGCAACCCAGCTGCTTGCGCACTGAAGGATTAGGTTGACCCCTTCCCTAAAAGCCCCTTCTACAACTCCACTGTTTTCTTTGGGCAGGGGAGACCTGCCGCAGAGTAGAGCCAGGTAATCCCTGTATTGTTTGTAGGAATTAGAGCCGAGTTAGACGCTGTTCCCCCAGGCGCAGCGCCGTACTCTCTGGTCAGAAACTCGCTTCAATAGTCAAGTAACGGGCAGGGGCTTGTGGAATCCAGGGTGGAGAGTGAAGTGGACATACAGGATGTAAGAATGTGTCACTGAGCCAGGTTTCCATGTTTTACAGTGTGCCAAAGAACCTCCGTTCAGCTCCACATTTATATGAAGTCAGGATGAGTAGAATGGCAAGCAATTGAAAGTACACAGATACATTAGTAAAACAGCGATAGTCTTTTCTTCATAGCACACAGACGAACAAAGAAGTGACTCCTATACAATTAGCTTTACTGATAAATGGCGTGTGCATGCTGTAACATGGTTGCAGTGAAGGACTACGTGTGCCGTTGCTCTGGATTCATGGCCTTCTTTCTGAGGTGTGTTTGTTAAAATTGTAGCCGAGCCTGTTTGTCTTGCTGAATTAAAACGTGTCTGTGTTTGCATGCCCAAGGTTGTGTTGTATGTGTGCTGAGAAGGCAAGAATAAGTGAGAGAAAGCAAGAGAGAAAGAGAGTGGGGTGTCAAAACTGTAAATAAAATCTGTGCAGCATACAGCTGGACGGGTTTATTTAAACACAAGCCGGGCTGAGTGACTGACCCCCGCTTGACAGAGGGGGGAGGAGCAGCCGCAGAGTTTTATGACTTTAAGCTTCAGATGAGAATAAAAGGAGTGATGCTCTTATTTCTACAATCTGCCTCCAGGCATACCAACATGTGACTGAAGACTAGAGTAACTAATTACTTAAATAAATGGATCTCTGGTCGAGACTTGGATAATAAAGTTGGCTTCATCAGAGGGGTATGATGTGGGGGAGGTGTGTGTGTGTGTGTGTGTGTGTATATATATATGTGGGTGTGTATAAAGAGTGAATGGGTAGAATACAATTGTTTCATGTGCACAACTGCCAATGATCTCATAACACGGTTCCCTAATTAGAATATCTCCATCTTTGTGTCAATTAAAGATCAACCTGATGATAATCACATTACATACGCAAACTGTACCCACTGTCCTTTGTTTCGGCGTGCAGGTTTTTGTTGTGATAACCGATGTATGGGAGAGTCATCATTCCCCTTCTCCGACATAACCAATGTGCCCTTGTGTGGAATTTTAATATACATGTAAATGTAGCAGAATGGGTTGAAATGTGATTTCATGAGTGAATTTGGTTGTCTGTAGCCGTGCACACGCCACCACCGTGCTCAGGTTAGATCTGGAAAAGGGAGTGTGGAGCAGGGTGAATAAAGAAGCCTTGCTGAGGAAAATGGCCTACTTCATATGCATTTAGATAGACACGCCATGATGTAACCTTTTGTATCTCCAATCTGGATCTTTCCCCTAATTGGTCACGCAACAAAGGCAGCTGATGAAAAAGACAATTTCTTGCTTTTAATTGGCCATTTCACGTGCCGTTTGGACTACACCTGGGCGTTTGTAATGAGAATGGGATATTATGAGGGCCCCAGCAGACGAGACAGCAATCAGTTCCACTCTTTCTATGGAAGAGTAAAGGGGCTACAAAAAGTATGAACAAACACACTTTTGGAGAAGTGGGACCAGAGGTGGTGGGGGAGAAAAGGCCGGCCTTCTTTCGTGCCTCATTTGACTCATAAGTGTCTTTAATTCGGTCATTTTTCTAAGCTCTGTGTTTTTTCCTTCGCCCTCTACTCAATTCACCCAACTTCAGAGGTGCCACCGGTGGCGTTTTGCTCCAAAATAGGCCCCCATTGTCCGTGACTGGGCTGAATAGCTGCCTTCATTGTGTGGCGATGGGAAGTTGAAACTGAACAGGCCATAAACGCGGCCCTATAGCGTGGCGGGGTTGCGCAGAGGTGAACTTTTTACTCCTAATAGAGGCCACGCTGGCTTTAGCCGGGGCCCACTGCACTGGCTTTTTCTCTCTCTGCCCCCTTTTCACCGCCTTTCTTACAGAACTTCTCTATAACGCGGCCCTGATGGCGGAGTTTCACGGGAGTTTCGTCTTCCTGCACCGAACATG
>JAOUQW010000038.1:6810952-6833719 GCA_028565825.1 Olivaichthys viedmensis | reverse complement strand
GGCTATTGTGTGTAGATGTTTGAGGCAAAAAATGAACTCAATCTACTGTAGAATAAGTTTGTAATGTAATGAAACGTGGAGAAGGTGAAAGGGGTGTGCAGACTTTCCGGCTTGACTGTAGACTGGAAAACAACATGGCTTTTACCTAGGAAGTTCCTTATCACAAATAAATAAAGTGCGGGAAGTAACTCTCAAAATTCTGCATGAATGTTATCCAGTTAATTCAAATCCTGCCATACTTAAAAGGAAAATGAATATCTTATGCTCTTTCTGTTGTAATTTTGAAGAATCTATCATTCATTTATTTTGGGAGTGTACATACAGCTATATTTTTTAAACTGACTTAAATCATTATTTAAATAAAAAATATTTTTCTCACTTTTAAGTTAAAAATAGAATATGTTCTCTTTGGAATTTCCCAAAGTGCCAAATTAGACTCAAGTGAAGCTTATATTATAAACCTTCTTTTAATATGATCAAATTGTCATATTCATTCTAGCAAATTAGCCAATCAAAGACCAAACTTTCTTGTGTTTACAGCATTATTAGCATCCTATTTAATGTAACCCAGTTCCCTGACGCCGTAGGAGGCATAACCCAGCTCCCAGACGCCGCAGGAGGCGTAACCCAGTTCCTCGACACCGCAGTATGTGTGGCAGGGCTCCCAGACGCCGTAGGAGGCATGGCGGGGCTCCCTGACGCCGTAGGAGGCGTAACCCAGTTCCGCAACGCCACAGGAGGCATGGCGGGGCTCCCTGATGCCGTAGGAGGCGTAACCCAGTTCCCCAACGCTGCAGGAGGCATGGTGTTCGACGCCGTCCTGCCTCCAGCCCCCCGGCGGGGCCTCCAGCCCCCGGGCTTCAAGGACGGCAACATTCCTCTGCCCCCTGTCCATGGTGAGGACGTCATTGCTCCTCCCCGGGCTTCGGGTACGGTGACGCCGCTCTGTCCCCCAACACCGCAGTGGGCAGCCCCCAGGTGTCCGATTCGGACGTGGACGGGCTGGTGGAGCTATTCCGGGAGCTCGCCAACTCGGGGGGAGGGCCAACAGGGACCCACGCTGTGGGCATCACCGCACCGCTCCCGGGGTTCGAGGGTTGCGATGCGGCTCCACCTCTAGCCCCCGTCGTGGACGTCCTTGGGCTTTGGGGATGCAACGAGCTGCATCCGGCCCCGGCAGAGCATGCCTTCTCTCCGAACCCTGGTGGCGCGGTGTGTGATCGGTCCCCGGGGCCCCTCTGGACTGCCTGTTTGGGCACTTCGGGAGCAGCGCTGTAGAGGGGGGGGCTCTGTCACACGCGCGGCTGTGTGCGTGACCGAGCATGGCGCGACCACGCACTGTTTTTGTTTAGTTGCCCTTGTCCCGTGATGTGATCCTTTCCACCTGTGTGTCGTTTGTGAGTAATCAGTGTATGTATTTAAGCCCTCATGTTCCCTGTCCAGATTGTTTTATGTCACATTGTTGCTTGTCATGTCGTGTATATGTTTAGTAGTAAATAAATGTTATATGTTGTGTAAAATGGCTTGTGCTGTCCCCTATCTCCGCCGCTGAACCGTGACAAAACCAATCGGTCATTCTTGAACAAGCATTTTACTGTTATAGATACTTTTAAATCTACTACTTCATACTCATTCAAATAACTATAATAATAGCCTAATAATAAATCAGACTAGAGATTCCAATAACTATTTTTTAATACATATAACAGGAATCAGCAATAACATAATATAGATTACATAAATAACATATATGCCTTTTACAACAACATGTATGTTATAAATTGATCAAGTAGCAATGCTAGCTAAAACTAATGTGACAGACGCAATGGTATGAAGAAACGCAAGTGCATAACTTCGGCGTGTTGTTTATTGGGGCAAATCCATGAATCGTCGTAATAATCCAAAGCTTTGAACACAGGCAGGTAAACTTAACATGGGGTAAACCATAATCAGAAACGTGATAAACGGGCAGAGGTCAAAACCGGGAAATATGGAAATAACTGTCTCTGAATTGACGGATGAAACACAACAATACTTTGCCAAGAAATTGGGAAACACAGAGGGTTTAAATACCCAAACTAATCAGGGGACAACTCAAAGCAGGTGAGCACAATCAGGAAACGAACCAATGACTAGACTTGAGTGGAGACAGGATCAAAACCAAAACAAAGCCATAAATAAAGACATAAACAACAGCACATGGCGCTCGTCGCAATGGGAACCGTAATGCCAATGGAAGGAGAAACCGTGACAGAATCTGCGGCTCCCAAAGTGCAATAACGGAGACAGGAAGAAGGTACTGGACCCCTGGACAAAATGTCCATGACCCAATGGAGGTTGGGAGGCTGACATTGCACATGAGGCACACTGACATTGCACAATGTCCGCAAGTGGCGGTAAGGGAAACGCAGAGATGCCCGTTGGCTGTGTCATGGGAGGCAGACGGACACAGATCAGCGAGGCAGGGAGGTAGGTCAGAGGGCGAAGTAATGTCCTTGGCACTGACAGGAGACTGTGAGACGCCCTCAACAGCATCAGGAGGCGAAGTTACGACGTCATCTGCGAAGGGAAATGGCGGAACGATGACGTCATCATCGCAGGCAGGGGGGCGGTGCGGCGATGTCCTCATCACATGCAGGATATGGAGTAAGATAGGCCTCTGCACAGGCCATGGATTGAATAGGCTGAATAGGAGAAGTTTCTGTGCTGGCCTCGAGCAGAGCAGGAGAGGCCTCAACGTAGGCCACGGACGTAGTCAGAGGTGTCTCGGTGCTGGCCTCGAACTGAACAAGAGAGGTTTTGGTGCAGCCCTCTGGAAGGATGGAGAGGCCTCGGATGGCACAGGAGAGGCTTCAGCACCGGCCTCGGTCTGGGCAGGAAATGCTTTGGCGCAGGCCTCGGGCTGAGCATGAGGGGCCTCGGCTTGAGCAGTCAGCTGGTTCACAAAGTGGGCAGGCGGAGCTGGTGAGTCCATGGCGTGTGCAGACGGAGCCTTCTCCGAGCTCCCACTGCATCCAGTCATGCTCCCCTCTTGTCCTTTAGCCTCATGATAACATTATCTCTGAGGGATGTAATTAAAGTGCAGGTGTGCAGTGATAGTCAAAGAGGTGTGGGACTATTCTTTGGAGACACCATGTTGGTAGGTCTTGATTAGTCCAGGTGGGTGTTGGGGGGGGGTGTTAAGTAGTCTGGCCACCTCAGGAGAAAAAACTGTTGCAGAGTCTGGTGGTGGTGGCACAGATGCTCCAGTACCTTCTGCCTTCTGCAGGAGGGTGAAGAGTCCATGAGAGGGGTAGGAGGGGTCACCCACAATGCTGGTGGCCTTGCGGATACAGCGCTTGTGATAAGTGATGTTGATGGTGGGTAGAGAGACCCTGATGATCTTCTCAGCTGTTCTCACAATCCGTTGTAAGGTCTTGTCTGAGTTGGACTGCTCAGTTCCCATACCAGACAGTGAAACAGCTTGGGGTGGGGTGGTTTGCGCTCCTCATCCTCTGCAGGTGAAGGTGAAGTGAAGACCCGTGTTGGGCAACAACTCTCTCCAAAATCTCAGAGAGAAAAGGCTTGTTGGAGATTGGACAGTAGTTGGGGAGATCAGAGGGGTCATGTGGTCTTAAGAAGTGGCTTTACAATGGCTGTCTTAAAAAACTTTGAGACATTGCCCAAGCTGAGTGACACATTTATTGTTTAGTAAAGGCTCCTCTATCACTGATAATAATTCCAAAAGTAACTTAGACGGTATTGAGTCGAGTACACAAGTAGTTGGTCTAGAGGACAGCATCAAGGTATAGAGCTCATTAAACCCAATAGGACTAAACTCGTTAAGACGTTCTTGGATTATGACGCCTCGTGAGTTATCATTAGAGGATGGAGTAGCAAATAATGGATTGCTGGCAGCCTGCTGCTGAATTTGAACCCTTCTAGTCTCTATTTTCTTGTTGAAGAAATCAGAATTTATTGATACTAAGGTTTGGAGGAATTTGTGAATCACAAATAGCCCGATCATTTGTTAATTTAAATACTGTGTTAAATAAGAACCTAATATTGTTTTTGTTGCTTTCTATCAAGTTTGAAAAATAGGCTTCTCTGGCTGAGATAAGGGCCTCTTATTTGGGCCATATACTGCAATGCCAATTTTGTAGATATGCCAAAACATATATAGTCTAGATTTGGCCCAAGTTCGTTCAGCCATGCCATATATTAGCCAAATGTATCAGATAACAGCCAAATGTTTCCCAAATGTGCATGTCATCTGAGTAGACTACATATAAGATTATATAAGATCTTATGTATGGTCTATGGCTTACACAAGCATACACAAGCTATAATTTTGTGGTGCAATTCAGGATTTTATATTGCTTCTGGTGAAGTTGAATCGGATGTACAACAGTTCGACAGTTCAAAAGAATAGGCTCTATAAATTGAATCAAATTTCCATCACTACTTTACTGTGATTGATATCAAATACTCCAAATGCAACACAGAGGGCTAATGGGAGGTGTAGCATTATTGCAGTCCCCCTTCCGGAGTTTCGATATAATTAAAACACTGATAATTAAAATACTGACCTCTACAGTGAAGACCTAAACCTCAGGTTAACCTTTGTGTTGTCTTAAGGGTCAAAAATGACCCGCCACTATGTTTAAAAGCAGAGAAAACCCCCTAAAGGATATTTTTTCAACTTGAAATTTGGGGACGTTTCCTAGAGTGACCCTAACATTAGAAAAAGTGAAACATTGCCTTATTGTTTATATTTCCACGAAAGCTGTACACCACCAGGGTACAAAGATTGTCTTAGGGTCATTTTTGACCCTTAGGACAAGGGGAGTATACAGAATGTTAAGACTACACAAGGGTTAAAAAAAATGCCTGACAGGTTTTATGTATTAAAGGAGACATTTCCACAAAGGAGTGAAGCAAATGGTCTGATATACCGGATAAATATTGGTAACACTTTACATTAAAGGTCACATACAGAAATTATTAAGGAGAAGCAGGTAACACCTAAAACATAGGGTAAGAAAAGTAGAACACTAAAGCACTAATAAGCTGCTAATTGTGCCAAATAACTGCTGTATTCACTACTTATAAGCACGTTTATTAGCTATGAATTTACAGCTCTAGCACCTGTTACCTCTCAATGATCTATCATCTCCATGATAATAGGGCTTAAAAAGTGAAAACAGTGGACATGTTGTTTTAGAAATAGGAGATTTTCTCATAATATCAATTATTGGATTGATATGCAGAAATTTAACATGTGTATGTACTGTATGTTTGAAGGGCGTTTGCTGCTTGTGTTTTGTGCGCTCCCAGAAGTAGGGCAGAAGCCATAACATCTTGGCAGACACAGTAACAGAAGAGAAGCATTCTCACCGCACCGACCTTCTGCTGACAGCATCACTGAAAAGCTTTATGTTTAAAACCCACAATTTTAGATTTCCACTTTCCACTTTCCATCTCCATCACTCCCTTTCTCTCAGTATCTCAGCTCCAGTTTTTGGGTTTAACAACATTAGTCACATTAGTTAGGACCAGTGTGAGCTCAAATCTGCTCCCTTCTTCAAAACCCTATTTTTACCCCTCTTGACAGAATAAAACACAAGCTTTTACATTTTAGTGGAATTATCCACTGCAGTGATGAATGTAGAACTGATGCGAGTAGTGTAATAAGCAGGCTTAGATTCTGAGGCAAAGGAAACTCTTTATAAAGTAATTTTGCTCGTAATGAGTTAGGCCTCTCAGACCACCACAAGCGGCAGCTAAAACAAACATAATTTACTTCAGGCTCCTTCTGTGTGCCTGGCTGTGTGAAAATGAGTGCTTATTCACTTCTCCCTGTACAAGAGTGTGTTTTCCTCTGTGTGTGTGTGTGTGAACATTAGCGCACTGGACTCTGTTTTGTTCATGGTGGCTAATCCATGTTCACTCGGTCCCTAATCCTCTGCTATTGAACATTCCCCCACTGCTTCCTCTGGCCCAGGCTGCCAAGGCACAAGCCACTTGTCTCCTGTTATCCACTTCCCCTCTGGGGTGCTCCACTCCCTCTCTGAGCTGTTATATGGCCCATATGTTGTTGTTGTTGTTTTTGTCGTTGTTGTCGTTGGCGTCAAAATTTTTTTTTTAATCCCAGTACAATTTGACATGCGGATCCATGACAGTGTCTCGGCTGCCATCCAGGACTCATGGCAGTTGTGGGTGAGTTCCTTTAGCCAGGGGGAGCAGGGAGGAGAAGCCAGCCATGACAGCCCTTCACACAGCCTGAACGGAATGGGCAGCCACCCAAACACACACACAGACACACACAAACACACACACACACACACACACACACACACACACACACACACACAAACAGCCCATCTGAGCTCAAGCAGCCAGGAATATTAGATTGGGCCACACTTGACATACACAACTGAGAACTGGGGAGTTTTCAACTATGGGATGCTGAAGGAACTAGTGCAAGATGCCCATGTCTTCATTGCATCTCATCACATGCAAACAAACAAATGTCTGCACAGAGAGAGACTGAGAAAGAGGGAGCTGAAAAGAAAGACAGAAGATCTGTATACACCGTCTCTAGCATTATGTATAAATAATAATTTTCCTTGTTGTCATGTAAGATAGTTCTAACAGCTATCACTCCATCAAGTCAATACATTATTCAGCACATAAGTTTAATTACATTAAAGTTTAATAATTTCCAATATAAGAATCACACTTGCAGTATTACAATGATTTTTAAATTCCTTTTGCCACTTGGCACTAATAGAGAAAATGAATATGTCCTCTTTATAAAACATCTGAAATTGCACCACTACTGTATTTGAGTGGCTTTGGTCTGCTGTGCCTGCTGATGATCAAAGGTGGCAGAAGTAAACAAATTCCTTACTCAGATAAAAGTGCAAATACTTATCTGAAACATGAAAAAATCACAAATGAGAAAGTCTGTACCTCAAATCACACAATTTGGGCTACTGATGTTAAATGTATTCCGTCTTTCACCAAGGTACCAACGCACTAAAGCTAACTATCGACAGCTATATCCCTAATCTCTCAAACGCTAGATCGCTGGATAATAACTCAGTACAAACTAGCTTTCATGCTAATAGCCAGCTGTCATGATACAAACTGGCAAGACAAATATGAAATCTAACTAACAATAGCTAGATATTTGTAGTGATAGTGATTCAGAAATTTACAATAAATACATTAAGGGATCATTCGCCCATCTTGTTCGCCCAAATTTGAATCAACTGCTTGAAGCTGTCTGATGTACAAAAAAAAGTCACCTTACGAATTCCAAAAATATAGACAATACTACCTCTGTATGTCTTCTTTGTCTTTTCTTTACTTAAATTATTTTTAGATGTAACGTAGCTTTAACGGGAAACTGCACACTGAATCTCGTTGTACTTGTACAATGACAATAAAGATTATCTTATCTTATCTTCTTATCTGTTTTGAAATGTCTTGAGTAGAAAGTTCAGATTTTTCTTTTAAAATATAGTGAGAAGTCAAAAGTCTTAAGTAAAAAAAAAAAGCTTAAGTAAAGTACAGATACTTGAAAACTGTAGTTAAGTACAATAACAAAGTAATCTCACCTCTGCTGACGATGGCGAGGTCTTCATATCTGAACATTGTCACTAGAGTGAACTTACGGAAATAAGCAGAGGTGAGCGTAACATAAACAGCATTTACATAATCTCACTATCTATGCCATAAGGGTGATCGAGTCCTGAAGGACTAAATTCCCATTATTTCCACTTGGTTGTGTTTGAGCAAATATTTAGCATTGGCATCTCATGAAAGATAAAGCAAGTATTGTGATAAGCTTCTAGATTGTATGTGTGATGCTCAGTTTCATAATTTAATGTGTTAGATTACATAATTACACTTCCAACAAAGAAGTGCAGCTGTGATAATTTCAGCTTAATTACATTAGCTAGCACATTTCTTAAATTTAAATAATTCTCCCAAATAACATATCTTATCTCTAGAGATACAGATGGCAATGATTCAATTACAGTCAGGGAGAAAAAAAACACAGCAATGAATAATGTGGCATGCTGCTTCCCCCTTTAGAGCATTTAGCACAAACCTCTTTGCCCCAGATTTAACTCATATTTTTCCCCTTCCTCATCAAATGTTCCGTTTTGTCTCATGGGATGGCACCAAAGGCGGCTGCATTTTTTATCGCTCAAACATCCAAACTTCTGCCTTGAAAACCACCCTTTTACACAAGCTCATGTCTGTGCAGGCAGCGGTTTTTGCAAATGTTCCCGTTTTTTATTATTTCAGGCGAGTTCAGATAAAAGCACTGTTTGCCAAGTCAAAAATGAGTGTGTCCCCGCAAAGTCTCGCTTGAGATGGCCGCCATAAATCAGTAAAGGAGACGTAATCTGTGGCGTCCGGAAAGCAGGGCCAGAATGTGGCGTATAATGCCACTGGTCCTCCATTGTCATTCAGACATGAGCTGCATCAGAACAAGGGGCTTGCATGCACCTGATAAGGCCCAGATCCAGAGTGAGTCATAATTCAAGCGAACCAGTCGTTATTCTGCTGATTTCACACAAGTGTTCTCGGCCACTCAATACCAGAGAGAGGGAGAAAGGGAGCGAAAGAGAAAGTGTAAAGTGATAAATCTGCAATTTGGCTCCTTATCTCATCTGACAAGATGTTTTTTCAATACAAAAGCCCATACAGGAGGGGTGGCCTGTAAATATGGGCTTGCTTTTATACAAATAGCACACACTATTTATCATTGTGGTTATTCGTATGGGTCAGTCTTGCAAGGACTGACTAATATTATGGATACATGGGTCTTACAAATTTTCCCACATTTTCAGGCTTTCAACTTTATATGAAGGGCTAATATATTGTCGCTATCCAATGAAAAACATGTATCTCCAAAATTCCAATTTTCCAGAACACAAAAAACACTTTTTCATATCATTAATCATACACAATAAATCCGAAATTCACGTTGGGATTTGTCAGCTTTTCATTGGTCATTTAGATGTTAACTGCTGTGGGGTAGCTGGAGGTTTTTGCCCGCATTCCATATATGATAAAAAGTAAAAAATGCAAAATGTGGAGACACATGTTTTTCATTGGACAGCGACAATATGGTTGTATCAAAATTCAGGCAAAGGGATAAGAAGCAAAGTACACTAGGAACCAGATAATGATTGACTGCAGTGAAACTGGATATTTCTTTTGCTTCTGCATAAGGATTTAGGACATGCGGTATGACATCATGCAGTATCATCTGCCTCATGTTCAAATTGTCTTATTTATTCTTCCTTTATAGATATAGCTAATCCAGAGTCAGAGACTCCTATAACTGCTCCTCACCAGCCCACTGATTTCTTCACTCATATGCTAAAAACTGCATCAGACCCTTTGGCCAAACACAGTGTGTGATGGATGTTAACACATGTAATCCTCTCTGTTAATGTAACCATGCTTGCGGATTCTGCTCATCGACACCTACACTCCCAAAGGGATTAGCCCCCCCAGGCTCAAGACTGCATGGGCAATAACACAAAGATGCTGCTTTCTCTCAACCTCCCCTCCTTCTCTCTTTACTATTATGCTCACAGAGGAAGTCCTACGGAAATACTAAAAAAGCCATGATTACAGATACAGTGCGAAAGTTTGCACACACTTAGGACTAATGTATAGTGTATAATAGTGTATGTCATTAAGATCAAATTAAAAAAATCAAAGTGATAAAAGTTCAAAACTTTTCATGCCCCTTTCTGAATGTGATATAAATATTCTCAAATAACATGAATTTGCCCATGCCTCCAACCTCTTTTGTATCCCCTGAACAGCTTTTGGATCCTCTAAGTTGTAATATTCGGACATGCCGTAGCCCACCCCCCACCACTTTCCTCCTGACATACTGTATCTGTGCTAACTTTGCCAGATGTCTTACACTGCCTTCTTCAGATCAATTCCGGAGACTGAGAGGGTCATGGCAAAACCTTTTTTCAAACTATTTTTCTGTTGATCTTGCCTTATGTTTTGGATTATTTTCTTGTTGCAGGATACACCAGTATGTCATCTTTAACGTCATGGAATTGTATTTCTTTGCAGATAATTTAAAATAAAAAGGTATATTTTCCTTTTTTAACCCAGAAACCATGGGAGATGCAAACTTAACCAGCGAAAAAGAGAATGGGGTGTTGAAATCTCCAGCAAACTTGCTTTGTTTGGAACCATGATGGCTCAGGCTGTCCAAACACTAGAACCTAACATGTTTGATAGTACCACAGAATATGATGTGAGCTCTTGGAAGACAAACTGGACAGTAAAACAACCACAAAATAGTAAAATGGTCTGGTGGCAAAATGCTACACTGAACCAACAGCAAAATAGTAAAATGGTCTGGAGAGGAGTTTTCCTCTAGCAGCCACTATAGAACAGTACAGCAGAGCAGAGAGTGGCACAGATGCCAAGTATCTGCCTAACATTCGCTTTTTCAAAGTCAAAACAACCGTGGGCCATGAATGATGCAATTGCCCAGGCGGGTGCGGATCTTGAGCCAATCTAAAGGCCATTAGCTTAAAGACAGTTGGAGAAGTCTTTAAAGCACTGTGACACCAGTCGTGAGCAAACTGGAACCTTCTGCCATGCTGATGATCGCGCATATTGCTTACAGTGTGAAAGCAATTCAGACATCTGACATAGATTACAATCGAACAGTCAGTGGTAATAAATGTTTCCAAATAACTCCCACTCTTCTGGCATTTTGTGTAGTTTATGTGCCAGTAATGAAATTTTAATAGGAGTCATTTACACAGATTAAAGTAGGCACAGTGGAAATCTACTGGGGTCACAGGCAACACAATATTCCAAAGTCAGGATGCTGTTACATTGCATCAGCCTGGATAATCCAACAAATGTGTTAATGTGTGTGGGTACTTTCATGCCACGCCAAGTGCATCACAGATGAAAGCCTGAATATCATCTCTTATATAATAAAATCCACCCTGCTCGAACACTGATTACATCATGTCTGCAGAGTTTTAACTCCCTGTACAACAGGCGTGTTCTAACGCTTCACTGAGTTTCATGTTCATGTATTCTTTAAATCACCAGAGACAAACCAATAAATTCAAAGACTTTGAAGGTCTTTTCTTTTCACATTTTAGTGTTGCTCTTCTTGTCTTTTCTTGGTTTCATTTCCCCTTTACTCTTTTAGATTCTTCTTTTATAATTACAGATGGCATAGTTTTTTGGAAAGGAACCCTATACTATACTCATTCTCTTAATTTGCAGTAATGATATTCCGGAGCTAGCTCAGATAAATAAACAGGAAATGTGAACCCTCACTCTTTTCTCTTTAACAAATTCTCTCCCTGTCTGCTCTCTGGAAATGGAGAACTAGGTGAAAACATGATGACAAGAACAAGTGCCCCTGGTGTTAAAGATCAGGGAAATGAGAAAGTAAATCAGTCGCAGGCCTCCAGTAAAATCTTTTTTTTTTAAACACTCTGAACTCGCGCCAAGTTCTTATACATGCAAATAATTTATGTCCACACCATTTCTTGTTTGCTCGCTTAAAACATTGGAGGATAAAGGAGACCATGTTTTGTCCCCTATTCTGAGTAAAGCCAGTCAAACACAGCATCTTAAGAGTAACATTAGACATATACAATTGTGCAAAAGTTTGCAGGTTGGATGTAGCTGGTAAAGCACCCCATGAACCTTGCTTATAACTCACACACTTCCCCTCCTTCAGCTGGCTCATGTGCATAGATTCTTGTATAGGTTTTGCCACCTCTCCAAAAATGTAACTCTCAGATACCCCCGAGCTTCTCGTAAAATGTTGTTGGTTGAAAAATATTTGAAATGTTTGAAAGATTCAAATAGTTGTGTCTTTTTAAATGAACATTAATAATCCTAAGGAACTAAGGAACTGTCTAAATATTTCAATATTACATTATTCTTTGTCACTTTTTATCAATTTACATTGCCAAGACAGTGTAATTTGGGGTAGAAGCTGATATAACATTTGTAGTTTTTTGTAACACAGAGTAAAAAAACTATTAAGAAATGCTATATCACTTTTAACATCTTAGCTTTCTTTTCTGGGCTGCTGTTGGTTAAAATAATTCAGACAAACTTTTAGCTAAGCAATTTTACTTAGTACTAAGGGCAAGAACAAGGGTTAGTGTCGTAATTTTTTCACCATGAAATACAGAAAAAAGTTCCCTTTTATTTAAAAGTTGACTTGTATAAATTAAAATCACTTAATTTTCAGGGGCACCATAGTGAAAAAATGTACATAATTATTTATTATGGTTTTTGAAAAACAATGTCTGAGGAGTAGTGAATAAATGTATTATCATTTCGGCTGAGTAGCAGCTAAGCTCAATAGTGCGTGTGAGTTTTATCGCAGAGCGACTCCTCTGAGAGACATCACAGGAACTGAGAGCCACAATGTAAACCCACTTTTATAAGGTCGTGGTAGAGGGAGGGCTTAATCTGGGAGCTTTATTCAGTCAAACAGCCAGTATGTAGAGGTAGACGTTGGATAGTCCTACGTACTTTCATAGAGAGAAGTGCACTCCTTCTGTAACAGCTGTTATAGGAGGCTTCGTATTTGAAGAATCACTAAGCTTATGATCAAAGACATCAAGCTCTGATTGCATCAGTTCTGCTTCTCTGAAAAGGAAATTATGCTATACCCATTACAGTTGATTCTAAAATTGGTAGAAATTGAGCAATTTTAAAAAAAAATCACTGATTAGCCCTGCCTAGCATTAGCACTGTCTAGGACGATATTGGTAAGTCATTAATCATGGCACTCTAAACTAGACTTTCCGCAAAGCACTGCTGTACTTGTGCCATGAGTAACTGCCCATGATAATCAGACTTGAAGTACAAAAAGATCTCAAACTCTCAAATTCTTTCAGTGTTCGATTACAACATCTGCAACAAGCCTTGTTCCACAAAGGGTTAAATTTTGACCCTTTGTCTGTTATACTGTAGTGAAAACTGTACGTGGGATTCCTAGACTTTGGTCCGTTAAATGCACCTTAATTATTTTGAAGGCTTTTTAAACATTTACAATAGAATGCCATTTGACTTAAATATGGTAATTTGCCTAAATGCTTTGAGCATTATTAACAAGGAACTGAATATATCTAGAAATTATGTGAGCTACAATGAATTTACTGTAATATTAGAATATTATGAAAGTCCTTATGTATAAAAAGTTATTTTGGAGATACAAGTTTTCCATACTGTTAATGATACGTACAACAGACCTACCTCACAATACCACAATATCCAAATTTGTACAGGTAAGATTATTGACACCACACTATTTAAGACTCAATAACTACTAACAATCTCTGTACCCTCTGCTTTTCAGAAGCCATTCCACACGATATTGTTTGCTTAGTTCAACTCGGCCCAGGGAGGTTCTAAGTCTATTTATAACCGGCTAGGTAACGGTCGCTGTGGCGGCATCTGGGCGTCTGGGCACAAACACTCCAGTCCCTCCTGATGTCTTTCTGGCTCAGGTGGTGGATGTGACACCCACAGCTTGGAGAAGAGCAGCTGAACCTGTGCCAGCTTTAACCCAGCAGGAGCAAAGCCTCAGAGTACAGAGAGGTTCCACACAGCAGGACAGAGTCTGTCACTGACAGCTACACTGGCCACTGCAGTATAATGCCATCTTATTTAGATGGACTCAAAAGTCCTGCACTGTAGGTGATTAAGAAAATACAAACTATATCTAAACCAAAAGATAAAATGTTTAATGCTTAATTCCCCACCAAATTTATAATCAATGTCACCCCTAACACTCTTTATATTGTTATTGAACTTGAATCTTCTGTCAATCTGGGTTGGCATTTAACATCCACGGGCAGCATTTTGTGCTCTAAAAAAAATTAACCGCAGGCCAGACAACTGTCCGATGCTTATGGCTCTCCTGTTTCATTAATTTCACTTTTGCTTTAATTGATCCTTATTTCCCATGATTATGATCGTAATTAAACACCAGAAACTAATTCCAACTCTGTGCCATCTGCCTGGGCAGCCATGCACCAGGAGGGCATATGGATTCTGGATTCCTGGGCATTCACTGGCAGCAATGAGCTTCATCTGAGCTTGCATTTGATTCATTCATCTTGTCACTATAAACACAAGGTTATATTTAAAGAGAAGACGTGAGGCTGGGAAATACACTGTAGGAAAAAAGGTGCGTAAGATTTGAAGATTTGTTGCAGCAAATGCTGAAAATTCCTCTTAAATACTGTAAACATTCCACCAGAAAATCCATAATGTAAAATTGTAATATTCCTCTCTGTGAAATCAGTTTGGAGCAATTTAGTCCGCTTTTTCCAGGCTCTCTGCAATGTGACAAAATAGAAATGAATTAGTGATTATTACATGTCTTTGTAATGCTGCATATGCCTGAAATGCTGGGATAAATTTTTTAAAGTTGCCCTTCAAAAACAATAAACCTATCTTTCCAAAAATATGAATGTGAATTTTTTTTTGATCAATGCTCTTTTTTGTCTCATTTTTGTCCAACTATAAAATGTTCTCCAAAAATCTCTTTATAGTCAAGAATCCCATATTTAATGGTTGCTGAATGAGACTTTAAGTTCCAATTCTATTTGAAACTTTGGGGCAAAAACTGGGACTAGACGCTGACTTGGTGCTCATGTGTTTGTTATGATGCTTTGAAACCTGCAAGAGTGATTAAATAAAAGCTGGGTCTGATTCTAAATATCCTTGACAGCCCAGAATGCATGTCCATAAACGATGTGACCTGCAAAACATAATTTTTGCCATTAAGTTCTCAAATTATACTCACTAAAGCCAAGCTATGCCCTCGCCAAATTCTCCTCTTTTGTGCCTTGTCTAAGTGAGGGATTATTTGATTATCCTGGCTCTGCTTAATGACCCAGCAATATGAAGTTAAGCCTATTTGGAGTTAAAAGGAGAAATCCCCAAAGAAGACTTCATTATAAGGTAGAAACAGTGCTATCAACTTTTGACCTCCGTAAATTGAATAAGCTGAGTTAGTCATTCGAGGAGTTGGGACCTGGCCTAGGTGGGTCTTATTGAAGTCCCTACTTACTCTGGTTTACATTACTAACATATGTTTGCAAGAGCAATTCCAATGAAGCAACAATTACATATTAAAGGACTGTGTTTTTTGTCTTTTAAAAAGCCTTTAAAAACATAAAAACATAAATTCTTGCAGGCAAATGAGTGCTTTTGTGGAATGAAAATGAAAGACATTAAAAACATCAACTTTACATTTAGATTTTTTGGGATTATGTCCCCTGCATTAGATTTATATCCATTTAAATTTTTATTGTTCTCACTCCATATGCCTGAAATCGAGTTATGAACTTAATCAATTGGTGCTCTGTCGCCATTACTGGTTTATGATTGGCCGAGGTCAGGGATTTTATTGACCCGATAACCCTTGATGAAAATGCACGTGCTCAGGAGTAGGAGAGTTGGCCCACGATATGGGGAGCCGCACATACATTGTCCCTCTCAGCCGCACACCCCAGTTATATGGTTCATAAAGGGCAAGGTAGCGTTTACTAATATCTTCCACAGATCCCTCTAACGCACCCTTCGCCGATCGCACCCAGGGAGAGTCGTCCATAAAGCCAGTCCACACAAAATCCTGGTCCAGATGAAGGACAAAAACAAGGAGAGGGTGATAAATGTTGTGGGAGTAAGAGGGTGAGCTCTCCGAGGCCTCTTCCTTCTCCTGCCATCTATGACAGACGGAGACACATTCTTGATCTTAAGGAGGAGGCAAGAAACCATTTCCTCTCATGAGCTATGATGAGCGAAATCACACTGACAGAGCGAAGGCCTCCATGAACCCAGCCAATACTGGAGCATTAAAAAACCCTGCTGGATGTGCGGAATCAGACAATCACACATCATTAGCTCAATTAGGCCCACTGTGGAAAAAGGAACAGGATGAGAGAAAATCCAGGCTTAGTCTAAGGAGTTAATGGTTTTTCGACTCCCAACAGCCTGACACTCTCTGGGCCAGTGTGGTCCCCTGTTGGGTAATTATGAAAATTGCATTTAAGCGAACTAGATTAGTAATGGTGCTCTTATTTTCCCCTGCTCTGACGAGGAAACGAGACGAAACTACAATACGATTTTTACATTCACTTCACTTAGTGACACTCATTCACTGAAACCCTACAACCCAGTTTGATGCAGTTCCCTTGTATGACTGTAAAAATGATCTCAGCCACTGCCTGCCCTGCTGCTTTTGGACATGTTTTCTTTCCACCTTTGATCAGTAAGGGATCTTCCTGGCAGGTTGTGTTGATGCCGAAGCCTGTCCAATTGCTGGCCAGCTAGAGGAGATGGCACGGTGGCTCGTTTGAAAATAACGAACCCCACTTTTATGTAACGCATCTGACATCCTCCACCTCTACCTCCAAAAAAAATTTAATTGAAAGCAGATGGAGCGGCCCTGCATTGCCCGTCCTGTCAGAGTGTCATGGTGCATTAACTGTGGCTTCACATTGAGACTGTGTGTGTGGACAGGGATAGGGGAAGAGGAGGATAGTCACAAGGAAGCTTCCAGCCAAGACACAAATTCTACTGATGATACTGCTGATACCTTCCTAGGGGGAGCAAGCAGACCATGGCCACGTGTGAAGATTGCTTACCAACATGGACTACCCTTCATTATTTTCATGTCTGCAAAAACTGCAAATATACTCTTTACATTCGATTTTCATTTCCCCACAACATTTTAAAATCATTTGTCTAAACCTGAGAAACTTTGGTGGTACAACCAAGTTTGGAGGTGAAGATGTTTGGAGAATTCATTGACATTATGCAAAAAATCTGACATGTTTCAAAGCCAGAAGTTTGAAGGACTTCATCAAGATTATAAAAGAATCTGGCAAGATTGATTGCCAAAAGTTTGAAGAACTTTCCAAGGTTACGGAAAGATCTGATGTGTTTGAAAGCCATCTCTGGGGGCGCAGTGAGCTCTATGTCACCAAAAGCACTGTCAGAAATGTCACTGTTGGATATTCCTTACAAATTTCTCGAGAATATGAAGGAGCTCTGACGCCTGGCTGCCATTACGCTTGCCTATTCCTTCACACTCTCCATACATCCATCCCTTTGCTCCAAATGGCGTCACGGCTGCATGCTTTCAGGGAGAAGCAGCTCAAACAGGGTCGGTGGGGTCACAGAGAGAGGAGGTCTAGAATGCACAGGCTGATGCGATGTGTGCTTTTCCGAGGCTCTGCGGTTTAACAGGCAGAGGTCTGATGATGGGGAGAGAGAGAGACCAGGACACTTCCATTGCCCTCGTGGAGACCCCAGCCTTCCCAAAAGGCTCCATGGGGGTCAGGTTTAGTGATCCAGGAGCAGTTCCCATGCAGCAAAGACAGCATTCAAATGGCTGACTATTTTTGTGTGTGTGGAATCCATCATGCTGTCAAACTTCTTTCCAAATCAAAACAAATCCCATCCAAAGCAAATCAAAAGAAATCCAAGTTTGGATTACTTACTACTGAATTCAGAAATGAAAGCTGACCAATGGGACAAAATGTATCAGATGTACCAAATAAAAGATTCTATAGAGTGCAGTCATTTTTTTAAACTTTCCCCAAATTCCCCAAATTTTCAATTCAATCATTAATGTAATGCATCACACATTATGCATTAGGTATGATAACGCTCATCTATCAGTGTTAACACTAAAAGTATATTTTGACATTCACAGCATTTGATTCCTCGGTGCAGGGAGCCTTCATCATACTTGTCCCTGGAATCATAATGCAGTACGTTATATTTAAAGTTTGACTTAACTCTGTAATATCTTCCCCCATATATGTCGTTACCCTGGTAATAACTGACAATCATTAACATGTCATTAACACGTAAGTTAAAACCTATATTTAAACAATTTAATGAGGCCATCGTTAAATATTAATAGATTTATTATCATTAGCAATGGCTTTCATGTCTTTAGCCATCTCCTCTGATCAAGGCATAATGGGTGTCTCAGACTGAGCTGGTGTGAACGGAGCTCCTTTCTCTAGGTGCATAATAAATAGATTTATTATTATCTACAAGAACCTCAACAACAACATGAAATTTTGTTTCTCCAACTTTTTTCTCCAAATTTTTTTTTATATATCATAGAGATTATGTTTATGTCATTTTGGCCCGAGGGTAAGAAGGTGAAGCAAAGGTGAAGTGAAAAAATTAAAGTGGCTTTTGTAAATATATGATAAAAAGTTGATAAAAAAAAATTGTGCTGGCTACATGACCATTATCTCTTATTTGCTCTTACTTAAACACCTGTGCACACACATGTGCCATCAGGAAGATCCCCAAGAATGTTTATTTTATTTTATAAATATTTTTATATTGCTAATAACTGGAAATATGAAGATTGGGTAGTATTTTAAAAACACAATTTTATAATTGTAATGCTAAAAATTTTAAAACAGGCAACCTGAGGCAATGGGACATCCATTGCTGAATAGTGAATAGAATTTGAGGGGTAACGACACTTGTGGGTCTAATGGACCATAAGACAGTCCAGGAGTTGTGAATTAACTGCCATTTGGATTACCTGTTGGGCTTTTACCTGTTGGACTCCACACATGTTCTTGAATTAGTTTGAAAATCACAATGAATGCGAAAAATCAAAAGATATCATTTATAAAAAGCATTATTTTCTGACAAGGCACTCTACACACTCAGTTCCAGCTTTCAGGTTAACAGCATCCAAGACTTTTCAGGATAAGAGAAGCTATTAGCAATTTTGGCACTTTCCAAAAGAATGCCACTTTGACACTGCACTTCTTTACTCAAACCCATGGATTCACGTTCACACTTGAATCCACAAAATGCCACCTTTCACATCTGAGTGGGCACCAATTAATAAAGAATTGCGTGTGTCCTGAGTGGAATGGGTTCACATTTCAGTGCCCATTTGATTAGGGTCTGAGCAGGCCTTAGAGAGCACGCATGAAAGACGGAGACATTTCTGGAAGCAAAGCCTTGTCATTTTTCTTGTTCCTGATGTGAAAAACAGGTAAGCGCATTCACCCCCCACTCCTTCTCTTCTCTGACGGCACGGTGATGGATTAGATCTCAGTGCTCAGAAACACACTGTTTTCTTTAGCACAGCAGGGTATTCTATTTGCAGGGTCTCCCCATGAAATATTAGGCATATCTATCACTGGCTACGTGCTCCTGGTATGCAATTCCAAAAGGGAGCATTTGTAAAGAATCACTGCTCTGCTTTGCTCTCTGCGGTGCATAAATGAATACAAGGTGATGATCCCTTGCAGCTGATGCTAAATAGCACTCGCACAAAGACAAAAATTTGGAAAAGACACAATCAGGTAGAGAGGCAGGAGAACGATCGGTGTCTGGACCATTTTATCCACAGCCACGGAGGCCACACACACAACAGTGTCAGAGAGATTCATGCTTGCTGACAAAAGCAGTTACAGGTCACAATGCCTATGCCAGTGCTGAAAACATTGCTTCAGTTATGAAAATTAGCATTGTCAGAAAATTGTGTATTCAATTATTTTAACAGGGGAAGAAGCTGCAAGGTATGGGCAGGTCTGAAATGTGGGCCTAACACCAGATCTTCTGTGTAGTGAGCTGGAATCAGTTTACCAGCACTGAGTTAGCAATCCACTCATTCTCTGAAGCAGAGCCTTGTAGCAGTGTTGGGAATCCAAACCCCTGAAAAGTGGCAGTTAAACCGCAACACGTTTTGTCCACTATAAAGAGCTGCATCAAAGCTAACTCCAATTTTGCAAAAGATATCGGCACATTTTTTCAATAAAAGTTATTAATACAATGCTAATAAAAAAAGTAGATACAAAAAGGAGGGATGTTTATTTGTTTCATCACATTGGAAACCAATGTAGTAGAGGGGTAAATGGACTGAACCTCTAAATCCTTTGTTTATTATCTAAATCAGGGAGTAAATGAGACAGTGGCACCCGTTTGCTGTTGATGATAGATCTTAATCCATTTGCACTCGTGAATACCTTGTGTTAAGTCAAATGATCTGGTTGAAGGTCTGTTTCATGGTGTTTTCTCTTTTTTATATATCTCCATATAAACAAAGTACATACAAACTAATTTAGATATGTTTTGCATGTCTCTCTCCGGAAAATGAAGTTATTTCAAAACAGCAGTGACAGGCCAGCAAAAATGATAGACCTGTGGTGCATGCAGAAGTTAAGGGGAAATGATCTGTAATGCAAAAAGGGGCAGAGAGTCAGTAGGAGAAGAGATTTTTGTTGACTGTGGCTTTTAGACAGTACAAACTGTATCTGTCACAAATTACACAGTGAAGCCAAAACGATAGATGGAAGCAATGATTATTAGAATTTCAGAAGTCTTTTACAATTATGTCAATTTGCCAAAAATTGTTAACAACATGTATATTGTTTAACAAAAAAAGTTTTTTGAAATGTTACATTGGTTTGCAGTGATGTACTCTCTCTGTAATATATCAGATAGAAAAAGCCTTAAAAAGACTTGCCTCCTTAACTTAACTCCTAATTTAACACATCTGATAATATTCATTAATCTGAATCTGATAGGTCAGTCTGTCATTAAGGCTAAATGAGATTTTAATGAAATTACAATTTAAGCAAAACACAATTAAGAATCAGTCCCTACTTGTTCTTTGGACATTTAGTTAGTCAATCTCTTATCACTTGATAATATATATTTTTTATGATTATGTTTTAAAAGTCAGTGTAAATATATAACTAATATATATATATATTTCTGCATGATAAAAATTGTTTCAACAACCAACTACGCATGTTGACTCTAAGTTGTGGCTCTGGTGTTTCTCTCTCTGTGTGTGTGTGTGTGTGTGTGTGTGTGTGTGTGTGTATAGAAGGGGGTTCTGGCCCTGGTGTTCCTGTGTGAACAGCAGACTAGGGAGCTGAACTTCTGACCCCTTCCTGAGGCGGGGACCCAGCAGGATCTGCCGTATCGGAGACCTGATCCACTCCAGCCACCTCTCGAAACCCACACACACACACACCTCACACACATTTACTATAAACACATTGAAACTGAAAAGTTTCACTGTACCCATAACCATATTTGCTGCAGTAACATGCCCGGTTGCTGAGCACAAGCATACACAAAAAGCATAAAAGCCCATTTCAGGGAGCTGCTCTTATACCAGTCATCACCTAATCTTCCTTCCTTCTTTATTTGGATTTATTTTAATGCAAAATTAACTCAAAATATGACTTGAATTTCTACAGAGTTGTTTTTGTAATCATAAGTATCAACTCTCAGTAAAACTAGAATTTTTTAAGGAATATATTTTTTAAATGTTGCAGTGATAATTTTCTACATTTTCAGGAAGCGCAGATAGCACTAACTTTTTAAAAAGTTTTTACCTTACCTGATCTTCAATATATGTGGATTAATATCATATATATAAATATATATAATATATATTATACTGTATATTATACAGTTGGCCATGTAAAATTCATGTGATCAAATGTGAAAAACAATTTTTTTATTTAATAAATAAATGTAATTTAATTTAATACAATAATTTAAACAAATAAAAAAATACATTTGAAAAATATAATCAAATAAATAAGTAAGAAAGTAAGTAAGTAAGTAAATAAATAAACAATCATGCATGGTGTAACTCAAGTTGTAACTGAAGTATGCTAAACGTCTATATTATTGCAGTATATTAATGAAATTAAAAATAATTACACCATTAACATTATGTCATACTGGTATAGATATTGAAATTGCAAAAAAAATTATTTTGTTTGGGGCACCAAATCATATGTTGTGCATACATACATTCCAAGATTTTTTAAAATAGGGTAGCCTACTTTTTAAAGATCAGAACAATCATTAAAAAACATATTTTAGTCGTAAGTAATTTTTTGTTACGTGGAATTATTTAATGTCAGGTTCTATGAAAATATCAAGTAAGATACCATGATATACCAAAAATCAGGATATTGGGTTATACAGTTTTAAAATTTTATTTTTCATACCATTGCACCCATAAAGTATAAAAATATATTCATTGTACATTCCAGGGATTCATTTTCCATAATTATACCTAATACAATCAATTAAAAATGAGATATTACAAAATTACAGTAAATGTATTATTAAGAAATTGAATTTTTATATATACTTCTTTATGCTAAAATTCTGAATATATACACAAATGTTGCTTTTTGAAATCAAAGAGATTTTACAGTTTACATTAATTCAAGTCAACTATTTAACTATTTTGTATACACTGGTGAATTAAAAAAAAAAAGTGGTGAGCAGAAGTCTTGTTCTGACTATAATTCCACCCCCCCACTGTTTAGATGGGATCATTTCAGATTCCTGGGAGAAGTTGTTCATGTCTGTATCTCTGACTCGGGCACTCTATGTCATCACACAAACATAAACTCTCCTCAGTAGGCAGCAGGGGCAGGAGAGAGAGAGAGAGAGAGAGAGAGAGAGAGAGAGAGAGAGAGAATGGTTGCAAGAGTGACAGTGCCCCCTGCTGGCCTACTGAAACCTCTGGCCCTGTGACCCCACAATCTGCCCTGGGCCACCCTGGAGCAAAACCCAGTGCAGTGTGTGTGTGTGTGTGTGTGTGTGTGTGTGTGTGGAGTGAGAGAGAGAGAGAGAGAGAGAGAGAGAGAGAGAGAGAGAGAGAGAGAGAGAGAGAGAGAGAGAGAGAGAGAG
>JAOUQW010000038.1:6794622-6810852 GCA_028565825.1 Olivaichthys viedmensis | reverse complement strand
TAACTTTTCTCCTCCACATGATGAAACACCACAAACCACAGTAATGCCTGGATTATGGAAACAACACCTAAACACCTTCACCTAATCACCAAATGCATCATGGCGTTGTTCGGATGTATATTTCTCAGTGGGAGCAGGTGAGAGCAGCCACTTAGCAGGTGTTTTTATCTTCAGTATCACATGCGGAACATGGAGGCTTGAAGCCATAAAAGGATCAGCTCTAAACCTTAAACCTTTGACATGTGACATTGTTCCCCTATACACACACACACGCACGCACACACGCACACACACACACACACACACGCACACACACACACACACACACACACACTGGTCACCCACGAGCATTGAAGACTAGTCGGGTTCCACAAATGTCATCCCACACACCTCCTCATGTGACATAAATCTGAGATGCTGGCATGCAATGTCACCATGCAACGGATAACTCGCAAAGAAGCTTTAAATCATTGCACCAAGGCTACGATCATGAATCAAAAACTTGGGTTTCTTGTAGCTACATGGACTGGTGGCTGTTCTTAGGAACAGTATTTGTATTGTTTTAGTAGGTGTGTATTGTGACTTGATTAATGTCAAATGTTTAACAAAATACTGTCTTAAAATCTTCATTCTACCTAGGTACCCTATAAGAAGGGTCAGAGTCGCAAAACAAAGTCAATAATAGGTGCACAGTTAAAATGACACTCAAGAAGACCAATGGTAATAAAAACCATTTTTAACTGGGCAAGATGGCAGTATGTAAATTGAAGCATAATAACTGAATGTGTGTGAATGCAGGAAGAGTTGGATCAGTAAGAGCAGGCAGAGAAGAGCTCTTCATACACAGTCAATGGCATTTACACAGCCGGTGGCAATAAGGGGACAGCTTTATGCCATGCATATAGGCCCAGCCAGACCCGACGGTTACAGTATTTTAACGGCTGGTTTAATGGGGTGGCAAGGGGGGGGGCCATAAATTGCCAATATAACTGCTGAAGATACTTGCCAGAACAATTAAGATAACACAACTGGAAAAAGGACCTATGAATCCCAACATAAAAAAGCAATGCGGCCATTATGACGACGTGTGCACCCTTGAGGGAAGAGTGCGACTAGGTCGTAGATATAAAGGTGTGGATAAAGCTGGGAGCTCCAACCGAGGAACAACTGACATACGACATGTTGATCTGACACATAGCCATTTACCACCGCACACCACATTACTTAGAGTTAAAGATAATATTGGCTCTTTTCTGCACATTTTACAGTGTTTTAAAACAACTGTGGTGTTAAAAAAAATCTCCCATGGGCTTTCATAAGGCATAGAAATGCATCCAGTTTCAGGTCCAAACTCAGCTTGTACAACCACATGCTCAAAACAGTTTAATGACATCATTATTGAGTTATTATCTGAATTATTAATGAGTGTTTTAACATATACACCAAAAATATTTTGAATTAAATTATCATTTAGCATGATTCTTGCTTGTCATCTAAGAAACAAGAGGCATAATTTAGGGGTTATTCACAAGGATCAGATGTGAAGGCACACACACAAGTCTACGAATAATGATTTTAAAATCAGCCAGTCTGAGCAGTGCATCACTACTCATAACATTCAAATAAGTGTGTAGCTGTAAAATAGTTCCAGGTGAGTTACCAAATTACATGCATTCTGTTTTTATCAGATATTACCATAAGGTGGGTAATACTATATTAGAGTGCTATATTAGAGTTTTAAAAAGCAATTTAGTGGCATCCTTCTGTCTTGAATAGATCTGTGAGAGATAATCTTTGCACGATATCTTACTTTAGAAGTATGCAAGTCAGATACAATAGTTTTCTATCTAACTTCTTAACTGTCTTTATGATAAACACTAAAATTGTATTACTGTACAATTTCATTACACAGAAAAACCTCCACTGTTGAATCAAATCCTACATTGTTAATTTGTGTCAATTGAGTCAGGTGTTATTTCAACACTGTAAAAACTTTTAGTACTACATTTTTTTAAGATTGGGACATTTTATATGTATATTTCAGTAAGTAATAGGGCCAAAACTTGTCAACATAACCACAACTTTATCCTCAATTCCACAGAACCACTGAGCAGTAGCCGGGGAACGCGTTTTTTTCATTATGGCTGCGAGTCTCTTTAATGTAGTCTTGGGGTTTGCATTAAATAGGCCTACCACGGCTGGATCTTTCCATCAGCGCTGCTGCAGCTGAAGGATAATTAATCCTGCGCCCCTGCTGAAATAATGGAAGCCATTTTATAGCTTCATTATACAATTTATTTATCTTAGACCCAAACTAAGAATTGCGGGCCGTCTCTTAATCATGTTAAGTGCTGCTGTAAGCATGCTGGGGGAGGCCCATTTCAAAGAGTCCTTCAGAGTCATTTTTTATATCTTCAAAAGGCATGGCAAGCCTTCCGAATGAGCGTTTCTCAGTAGTCCCCATTTGGGTAACAGCAGCAAACAAAAGCTAAATAAATGCATAATAAGAGAGTGAAAAATGACACAGAGACCCTGTAATTAAGATTAAAAACTCTCTGTGATGGTTAATGAAGATATATACCCATATTTCTCTGACACAATGCTAATTACTGGCTAAGATTCCATTAATCGTTCATGAATTATTAAGCTCCATTAGCTAATAAAGCTTGAGCAAAGGAGAAAAATATAATTTCAAATTGCTGGGGCAATCATGGAACAGGTAAAACCACACACTCTTTGTTTTATTAGATGGAACTAAATGATGGAATGCAGCAGCGGCTTCATTAATCCAGTTTTACACTAATGTGGCAGAGATTGATTGGCTGTGGGCAACAGAAAGCTCAAAGAAAAGGTATCAATGCATATTTATAAAGTACAAATCAAATGTTAAAAATAGTAGCATAGTAAGAGCAGTTAGGAAGAATTATCCACTATTTTTTCTTTCTCCAAAATGGTCTGTTAATTGAGTGGCAGTCTTCCAATGGCCATAGTCTAGATGATGTGCCTCTATAGTCTACTACTATTTCAGACTTAGACCACATTCAGCAACTCCACTGATTTTAATAAGACTGTAATGTGATATAATTTACAGGGGGCTATATAAGTGTGCTAAGTGTGATATTTCTTTAGTACTTGAAATGATCATAAGGGTTGTGATCATTTCAAGTACTAAAAAAATATCAATAATAAAAGAAAACTTGAAATCTAGCTTAGTGATGTGAAATCACCATGTGATGTTTAAATCAAAAACATCACTTCAACCACTAGCAGAGTGCAATAGTATTCAAAATTATAGGACTACAAAGAGTCAATTTTAGCATCCCTTAATTATATTTACCTCTCCCATACAACACAACCTCACTAGCGAAGGTACTACTAAAAATGCCCGACTTATTCATATTCATCCACTGCAGAGATTGGTGATACAGTGAAGAGTCATTTTGGAAATATGTCATTCGTGCTCGGTCACCTCAGTCAAAGTGATTGTACTTGTATTTGTAATAAATACCCAAATAGGGTGGCTCAGTACCTTTTTGGTGGTGCAGTAGGTCCAGTCAATACTATCACCTTGACATTAAGGTTGTGCAAAGAGACATAAAAGCTCTTTGAGTTTTGCAGAAGGTGATCTTGATGAGATAAAGTAGGTTAAACAACCGTCGATAAGGATGAAGTATTCTTCACATTGTGGTAGCCAACCTCCAGAAGGAATTGCTCTGCAGAATAAGGAATTAATCATTAATGCTTGGGCAGTAATGATCCTGAGAGTTGGCATTATTGGTAAATTATAATGGATGATGCCTCGTAAAAGTCTCTCCGCTCTGGCCCCTCTGCCTTGCAGATCCAAATTAAACTTGAGAGCCACCGAGTCAGCGAGTAAGCAGCCCTGAACAAGCGACGGATTGATTTTCTTATTTTCATCTGTCAGCCTCGCTCTGAAGAATGAGTTTTAATTCGGGAATGTGTTATTAACCTCTGTGTGCTTTGCCCAGGCTAAAAATGAGATTGTGTGAGTAAGAGAGAGAATGAAAGACAGAGAGAAAAGCAGAACGGCGAAAGGCATGTGGCTGCTAGCTGGACCGGCTGCGTGGGCTGAATGGCACCTGTCAGCAGATGATAAATGACCCCCTCTGCCCTTCAATTCCCACTGCTGTCACTCAGGGTGGGGTCATTAATCTTCATCGCTGGCTTGTCAGGTCAGCCGAGTGAGTGGAAAAAGAGCAGGAGAGTGCAAGACCGGGGGCTACGTCAGGCCTGAGAAGACATGAGAAGATGAGCAAAGCCTAAACAAGTCACATTTGCATAATTTATTATGATTCACCACACAGCCTGATGATCCCCCCGCCCCCATTCCCACTTATTTTCGGGTGTATGGGAGGTGAACAGAGATGATACGAGGGTGTGCAGACAGATGGGGAGTAGGCCACAGCCTGCCAGCCGCCCAGAGCTTTACGTCCAGACCAATCAGGGTATAGCCATAGCCCTCTCTGCCCAATCACTGCCCTGCTCTTTCAATTACTGAATAATAAAGGGACATTCATCATTCAATTAAGCATCTGTCATGGATCTACAAAAGGGGGGAACTTCCAAGCCAAGACAGCAGAAAATGCCAGACCGCAAGACAAAAATCAGTGCACAGCTGAAGAGATAGAAAACAATATCGAGGCTGTTAATTGCAATGCCATGATAATGACAGTGGTATGACTGATGCAGAACATTAATATAATGAGAACAGAGATTGGATGCATGTATCTAATATGGGCCCAGGGGGAAGATCGCATTAAGTACAAGACAAAGAAAACAACCTGAAGGTAACAGGCACGTATTACAATTAATGTGCGTGATCCTTCCATGGCCTGATGATTGCTATGCAGTACAAATAAAGATCAGCTCAAGTTGGTGACTGAAATGAGGAATGAAATTAAATTAATTTTGCTGTTAAAAAACCCCCGACACTACTTCAGTTCATTGAAACACACCACAATCTTCTTCTAAAAATAGGTAAACCATCTGAGGAAAGAGGTTCCGTGTAACAATCATCACTTTCTTTCTCATTCCTTCTCTCACTCTTTCTCGCTCTAGTTGCCCACCCCGCTTCTCCTAGTGCAAGCTCAATTCCATTCCAGGGTTAGTGTGTCAGGGAGAATTTGTGACTGTCCTTAGCTTGAGCCTCCCGGATAATGGGGCTGGTAGCAGTCACAGAACTGAGATTCTGACAGCCATCCATCTGGTGAAGAAAGGTGAAACCACAAAGCCCCTAATGAAGAAACCAATGGAAAGAAATCAAGGAATAAAACCAACTGATTGGGAGTAAAAACGAATAAATAATTGATGACCCCAGCGTCTAATAGAGTCTGCTGCTCAGTAATATCCTGTGGTGTCATTAAGCAATGAAACAGGGAGCCTCTAAAGAATGATACTTGGCATAGAAGTCAAATACCACTTACTCTCTCTCTTTCTTTCTCTCTCTTTCTCTCTTTCTCTCTCTTTGACAGGTGCAACCCAAACCCCAAAGGTCTGGACTCAAACCAACGTAACCCCTCTGAATTCCCCATCCACGTGTTCACCTCCGCAGCCAGGAGACCTTGTAAATAATATATCAAGATAAATGATAATTGCTGTGTTTTTCATTCCCGACGTTTAATGAGTCCTATAAATTAAAAATGAACGTGGCTAACGGTGTTTGTCGGAACACATCCGATGTAAACACATCCAGGCAGAGGCACAGAAAGTTTAGATAGGAAATAAAAAATTATTCCATTTGACACATGACGTCTGCTCTCTTGTGCTGTGCTGCATCACTTATTTAACATGTGAGAAGTTAAGTGGAATTTAGGGCAGTTAAGGGCAGTATTAATATAGTATTTTATCCTCTACTATACTACTGATATCCTTTGAGGAACACAAAGAGATATTTTAGGTCAGATGATTATCATATTAAGCACTCGATCACAGAGCACATTCACAATACAAAACATTTCAAACGCAACAACCTTCTTACAAATATATCCAATACAAATAAGAAAACTCCATGACATCTTTTAAATCACTAATAAGGGAATGGCATTACATTAAAAGATCAGTAACAGCCTTCACCTCAGATCCTTAAAAGCAGAATTCATAGCCCAAGATGTGGCTGCAGGCTGTGTGTGTGTGAGTGTGTGTGTGTGTGTGTGTGTGTGTGTGTGTATGAGTGAGTGAGAGTGAGAGTGTGTGTGTGTGTGTTGTGTGTGTGTGTGTGTGTGTGTGTGTGTGGGTGAATTGGGGGAAACTGCATTTTGACATCTTTGTGTCCCTGTCAGACATCAAACGGGCCGTTGGACAGGGACGGCACGCGGGACCCCTTGAGACCGCTGATTGAATTCTGGCAAGCAGGACCAAACATCTGCTTCAAACAAAAGACATCTGCATATTTCAGATTTGTTTTTTCATAAATTAAAAGGTGCAAGCTGCCAGAACCTGGGCACGGGAGTGTGTGTTCCGCTGCATAATTAGATAAAGTTTACAAGCTTTGAAAGTTGGAAATTAGCATGAGTTGGTGGGGGGGAGAAAGGTCACCTGGGAGCGCCAATTGCAGCTTTCTGTCTCTTTCAGCTTTTTGTCATTTAGGCAGGAGTGAGGTATTGGGGAAGAGATCTGATCTACCTGATCTACATAAACACATCAATACAGCTCTTTTTCTGCACATTCTGGTCTTGTTCAAGTTTAACATCATTTGGGCCTCTGTATTTAAAGTGCTTTGGGATATTGTTGATCTAACAGTGGAGCTCTGTCCTTTAATTTGACTTTTTAGTCCTCTGTCCTAACAAGTCTTCTCATTCTTTGGCATTGGGATAGACACAAAACAGGCAATTTTAGCCGTTAGATTTGTGATGTTACAATTTGTCGAAAGCGTAAAGATTCCAATGATGCACTGTCATACAGGCAGGAGTGAGGTGTTGGGGAATCTGCTCTATCTGAGTAATACGAATCTATACCTATGCTGTCTAATTTCACGACTCTAGTTCTCATTTGCAACTTTCTGTGGAACTATATGGTTTCAATACATAAAAAAATAAAAAATAAAGTATGTGATAAAAGAGAAATGTGATTTTGGTCTTGGAAATGTTTTTGAAGTCTTTCAGTAAAATCCCAATTCAAAATTACTTAACAGATTTTCAATATCTAGCAACTTACCATTCCAGTGTTTTTTTTTTTTTTTTAAGTGCTTCAGTGTCATCTTCATTCTCATTATCAATTGCAAAGAATGTTTTTGAGGTCCTCTCCTTCAGTTCTTGGAAGGCTCTTATAGTGCCTTGTAATGCCTTCATGGGGTCAAATAGCGATCTGTTGCTCTTGTAAAAAGTGTTTCAATTATTCAGTGAAGTCAACTTCTGGTTTATTTCCGACTTATATGGAATCTGTATATGAGGAGGAGGAGGAGGAGGAGGAGGAGGAGGAGGAGGAGGAGGAGAAGGATAGAGTTGGGAGGGAAGAGAGGGACATTGTCAGCCACATCCATTTGCAAAGGCATCTTGTTGGTGAAGAGTCTTTGCACCAGTGCTTCCGTTTCTAATTACTGGCTATTTACGTTGGCAGCCCCAAATATAAGTAATTCACCAGCTGCTAGAAGGGGGAGGCAGATATGACAGCAGAATATAAGGAAGTGTAATACGTCCACATTTTATCCAAAAATAACAAAATAGCTTACTTTATCAGTCTACTTTACCTTTACAATCCATGATGTCTGTGATTGTTGGTCCTGATTTGATGAAGCATTGCTGTATCAAGGCTACTACAACAGCTGAGTGTTGTTTTAGGATTAAAGTAGTCTCAGCAATAGATACTCAGAATTCTAGGCAGATGTCAGTTCATTGGAAATTTTTACTTTTAAAATCAAATATAGTCTTCCTGAGTATAGTGAAATATAGTGGTATAGTGGTCGGTACCAATGGCTCCCATTGTTTGACTGAATAGAATAGACAAGAAAGTCCTGCCTGACATTTATGACTGCTCAGATAGTCCGCCCCTCAAATACACCCCTGGAACATGCTACGTCAGCAAGCTGGCTAAGTGTTTAGACGCCACAGCGAAGCAAAGACATCTGTTGTAATAAATTTCGTAATAACATTAAAGGATGATTTGAGGCTGTTCAGTACAAGATTTATCTGGCCGCCTTAATAAAAGAGATTTCGTTTCTTTGTTTAAGATTGCTAATCTCCAAATTAGGCATACTTCACATGGTTACCAACATTTTATGTTAAAATCATGATCTTTCAGAGCTAGTTGTGCACTGCAGAATCCATGTAGCTACCAAACATATGCGCTATATAGCAGGGATTATCTAGAACCATGGACTAGAAGGAAAAAGTAGAACAACTTATTCCACAGCTCTGCTTCTGTGTATGCAGACAATATTGTATTGCTTGGAATTTAAAGCTATAGGGCAACATGGTTTGCTTTACCACTCACATCACTATACATTGAGATGTAATGTGACAATGGTGGATTTGAGCCTTTTGATATCCTCTAGACTAATTCTACCTAATCACCAACAACAACAGAGCTCATATCCCTTTGTCCTCTACATTGCATGTACACAAGTGCAGAAAGAGTGCAGAATATAAAATTAAGTTTCTCATAGAAAACCATGTCTTAGGAGGCTATTCATCACTGCATTGTAGTGTGTTTCCAAAAGAGTGCTACAGGCACTGTTTACTACTACTACTGTAAATACGCTTAAATTAAAGAGTAATTATACTGACCATATGGGACTATTATAATATTTATAAATAAATTATAAACTTAATTTTAAAATGTTAACGCAGCAGTTCTAGTGAAGATACATGTACCTAAGGTTTCTGTATCTGATGCATACAGATAGATTAAATAGTTATTTAAAAAAATATTTTGTCTCAATTATTCCTAATCTATGTGCAAAGCAAGGCCTTGTTCAATTCAGAGTTGTTCGAATGGTAAAAATTTTCAAACATATTCCCTGAGGTCAATCCTACCTGTGGTGGATGAAAGCAGGTCCCTGCAACTCTTTTCCACACAGTCTAGCTGTGTTCACGTTTGACACCTCTGTATTTGAAATGCTTTTGTATATGACAGGTCTAACAATCAAGGCATGTCCTTTACTTTAGACTTTTTGTGCATTTAATTCTAATGAATTACAAAATTCTCACCCCCACCCCATCACCCTGCTGACTTTGGTGGTGGATCTGTGATATTATTCTTTTGTTTTGTTTTTTTGGATAGCAAGGATTAGGTACAAATTGCAATGATCTACTGAAACGTTTATGGCTGGATGGCAGCCTTTTCCTTCTTATCGAGTGGCTTACTATGCCACACATCTATTAGAGATGTATGTTGTATTGGTAATGTAATTGCTTAATCTGAGTTCTTTTTCTTCATGTGACTGCTATGTGCATTTTCTATTCTCAATAATAATTGAGTCAAAAATCAGCACCATATTAAGCTAATTAATTACAGAGGTTAACTGTAAATATATAAAGTCCTTATATTCTAATCTACTGTAAGAAATCCAGAAAAATCAAATAGCTTGGAAGAAAGACGGATGTACATGTGAGTGTGTGTGTTTGTGTGCATGCAGGTGTGTGTGTGTGTGTGTGTGTGTGTGTGTGTGTGTGTGTGTGTGTGTGTGGTGTGGTGTGTCTGAGGCAGGGATGGAGCTGCACCCTGGGATTTGCTGATGACAGGATGCAGGAATTGGAAAACGGTCCCCACTGTTGTTGGAGAATTCAGTGAGCGTGCTTGCCATATGCTCATCGTTTCCCAGGGAAAAAGAACCAGAGGATAAAAGTGAAATCAGCTACAAGGCCCTTCAATATGTTCAGAGCCCTTATGAAAATTACTGTATACAAGTATTCAATGGAGGCCAATTTTAGATCAAAGCCGTTTGAGCAGAAGGGAACGTTACAGATGACAGAGAGAGTGAGCGAAAGTATGAAACATGAGGGGACTTCCAGGCAAAGTTAAACTGCGCTATTTTGGCTTTGTGTATGAAAGAGAAAGGAAAGTGGAAAAAACAATGACAAATATCCCCTTGCAATAATAAAGAAAATGGGAACCCAATCTGCATGGTCAACCACAAATAATTTCCCTCAAATCGGATTCAGGTTTCATTCACTTTACCAAGTCCTGCCGAAATAGACTGTCAGGGAGGACTTTGCTTTTTCTTCCTCACACTGACTTTGAACCGACATTTTCTTCCTCAATGGCACAGAGAGGAGGCCATTACTCAGTGGGCATGTGCCATGGAGGAGGGTTGGCGTGGGACGTGTGCTCTCACCTTGGGCATGGTACAGTCAGTCAGGATAGAGGGAGCTCCTCTCTCTCCGCTCCTGTCCTGTGCCATCTGGCCCAAGTTCCTGTCAGCCATGCCCCAGGAGGAGCAAACCTGAGCAGGCTCGCGCTGAGAGAGGCATCCGCCGCCCCCAGCCCACCAACAACGCAACCACACAGAGAAGAAACAGAGCATAAGCCAAACCCAAGAACACTGAAGCAGGCCACTTGGCATTTACACATAGAGCATTGCAAAAAAACAACAACATTAAATAACAAGTTGGTCTCATTTCCATCTGTTTTTGGACAGAGAGAAATGGCTGGCTTTATTTGCAGATAATGAAATATGTTTTTTCTTTCTGAAGAGTTGTTAAATGGCGTGCATGGAGTTGTTTTTTTGTTGGAGGCAAATAATGAAGAGAGATTGAGGTCAAATAAAACAGCTGTGCTCTTCCTCTTTAATCAGAGGTTCTAGATTTCAGTTTAAAAAAAAAAAAAAAAATTCTGTTATGATTTTCAACAGTTGACATTCCGCCTTGAATACCAATTAGTGGAAATGTTTCCCAAATCCGGATCTGTTGCTACAGCCGTCCACATCAAAGCGCCAAACGCACTGTTTTCCACTCATGAGCTGCTTTCCTTGCTATTGCCAAAAAGGAACAAATTACAATTGCTTAATAGCAACCACCGAACAAATTAATCACAATGTCCCACCCATGGTCTGCATATTCACATAAATATAATATGACTTTGTCACTGCTTTTGAAATTTATTGGTTTTCTGCCTTTGCAAATTAAGAGTTCCAATTTATGAATATTTTAGCACATGTGCACTCTGCGGGACATTTATCACCGGCGTTGCTATTATAAACAGAATAAATGAGCAGTCAAGCTGCCACGCAGCCGGACGTTCCTGTGGGCTGATTAATGAGGGAGAGAGAGAGAGAGAGAGAGAGAGAGAGAGAGAGAGAGAGAGAGAGAAGGCGGTTTGGGTGGAGGAGGTGCAGAAAGATCTCCTCAGCTTCCTCCATCACACCTCTCCTCATTAGCAGGCACTCTCCTAGTCAACACCACTGCACCACTACACCAGTGCTCAAATAAGTCAACAGAATTCAAACAGGAATTGCGGGAAAGTTCAACATAGTCCAGGGTGTCTAAACCAAACCTTAGATGTCTTATTCGAGACCAGTTCTAGCTCCCATTTCCAGCTGACCACCTCTTCCTGTTTCACTGCTCACTCATCCTTCTTTTCATCTGGCTGCTGTTTTCACACTGAATCAATGTGCATAGTTAACATAGAGTCAAGTCACCCCATTACAACAATAAGCTGCTATTTTAAAACTGACACGCTAAGCAGAACGGTCTGCTGGATGGAACATTTATTTGGATGTTCTCAATGTCCCTGGAGACCATACATCATAACTTGCATGCCGCGGATTAACAATATGTCTACACCCAGCGTGTTGATTCAGAATCGCATGCCTTATTTCAAATGCCCCCATCCAGAAAAGAGTGAGATCATTTAGTTACGAGCTGGCATAAGATTCACGTGTTGGACGACTTCCCGATTCCTGCCTGAGTCTCACCACATGCTAAGTGTCATCCACTAGGCTCTGTGTGTCTAGAGGGGGATTCGAACAGAAGACAGGAAAAAGAGAAGCACTCGGAGGTGATAATTATTTCTGCGGCTGTGTGGCTCTGATCCACCCCAGAATGCACACTCTCGTGGCCGTGTGCACTTACCTGGCTGCCTACCAGGGCCCTATCACACACACACTTACACACACACTCACACATCAGGGCCCACATCAGAGGGCGGGATGAGAGCGCCTCTCTATTCCTTTGGATCTGCCAGGCATTTCATAAACACTGGCAGCTGCTGTGGCAATTAGCCATGCGCGCTGTACTTTTACAACAATGCAATCCTCCCTGATCCCCACAATTAGCTCCTTAATTGGATCTAAATTAACCAAGGCGGAACAAATAAATAAAATGGTGCGGAGTGCGTCAGGGATGGGCTGCTGTAGCTTGAGAAAGCTACGCATTTTCCCTGAGCAGCCTTTGGCATTTTGATGCCGTGGTTGAGAGGCAAAGGAAAACACCAAGGAGGGATAGGGGTGAAGTGACGGCTCTGAAGTCTCTTATTCAGATTGGAAGTGACAAATCTATGCCCTTTATTCCCTTGTCTAAATATCACTTCTGTGAAATGCTAACATTTGGTATGACAGCGGGTGTTACACACTGTGCCTCTTGGAGGGCAATATAACACAACGGCACACTTGACTGGACAATGAAAATGTCGTCTGGTCAAGTGTGCAATATCCCATTCCAGACAGGATTTTTTTTGTTGCTGTTAATTAATCATCCTTCCCTGTGGTTGCTGTTACGTCTTTTACTGCTATTTTACTATTACTTCAATATTAATATGTATATCCAACAAAAAATCATATTCCACCATCTTTTTGCCACCTCCTGCCTGTAATAATAATAATAATAATAATAATAATAATAATAATAATTTAAATAGCACTTTTTATTTTGGATGCAAATGGTAAAAATACTTTTCATAGAAATATTAAAATATGAAAAAGTATTTATCATCAGCACAATCACGAATTAACTGACTATAAATCTATTAAAATTACTACAACACTAAAATAAAAATAACAATAATCATAAATAGCCCAGGTTAAACAAATTTGGTTTTAATCTGGATTAAAAAATATAACTTGCTCTCTGGAACACTATATAAGAAAAACAATTGATGCTCTGGATTAGCAGTAGGCCTGCCTCAGCTGAGCAAAGTGCTTGGGATGGGCTGATCAGCAAGATACACCAGAGCTAAACCATTCAGAGCTTTAAATGTTATAAGCATGACTTTGTAGTAAATGCTTAATTTAATAGGCAAACAATGTAACTTGAATAAAACTGGCGTAATATGCTCTGACTTTTTTTCCTGGTAAGGACGCAGACTTCTGCATTCTGAACTAGTTAAAGCTTCATTAAAGAGACAGCAGGGCAGCCAGCGAGCAACACATTACAATAGTCCAATCTAGAGGTTATAAACTCATGTAATAAAGTTCTCAGCGTCATGAGGGTTAGCATATGTCTTATTTTGGATATGTTACTTAAATTATGTGCAGTTTTAGATATGTTACTTATGTAGGAATCAAATGATAGACCAGATTTTTATTTCACAAAATAGTCAGGGCAGTTCTAGGGCAAAATCAGCAACCTTATTTTGGGCAGACTTAGTACCCAACATGAGTAATTCTGTTTTATCAGAATTTAGAAGAAGGAAGTTTCTATTTAACCAAACTTTAACACAATTTTCCATTTTGCGTAGTTGTACTGCTGAACTTCTAAGTATAGTTGAAAGCCAACATTGTGTTTGCAAATTACATGTCCAAGGAGCTGTATATAAATAAAGAACAGTAAGGGTCTTAGAACAGAACCTTGTGCGACACCAAATTGCACATGTTTAGGCTCAGAAAATCAAGTTAGATCTAAACCAGGCAATAACTTGTCTGTTTAAACTGACCAAGTTTTACAGCCTGTCCATTTAAATACCATGGCCAATAGTGTTAAATGCTGCACTTAAGAACAACAGTAGAAAAACAGAAACATATCCACAATCTGAGGCAAGCAGTAGGTCACTTTAATGGTACTTTACCCACTTTAGCCAGCACTGATTCTGTGCTATGATGCTCCCAGAAACCATACTGAAATATATCATGCTTGTTATTCCTACTGTGATCATTGATCCACTGATTGTACCTGCCCATAAAACACACAGCAGGGTTTGGTCTTCTCTAATACTAACAATGGCCCTCTGATGGATACCCACAATGGAATCCTTTTATTCAGTAACCATTTAAAAAAACACACATTTCAAAGGTCTTCATTTTTGTTATTTAAGTTGACCTTCTCAGCAGGGAGAGTGCATGGTGTGCGTGTTTGTGTATGCGTTTCTGAGTGTAAATTATGAGAGCTGCCAATGAAGACAGCTCCAAACACACACAGACACACACCACTACAGCAGGGGATCCCAGCAGTTGTTTGCTTGTTAGACCTAGCGCGTGCGCATGCGCACACACACACACACACACACACACACACAGAGAGAGAGAGAGAGAGAGAGAGAGAGAGAGAGAGACATAAAGAGACTACATGCACCCTCCTACTGCTTTATTTAAGCAAAGCCAATAAAAGATTTAGGCTACAGTCCGTAGATTAGGATAATTTACTTGAAAGCTAATCATGATTTAAGTTAAAAAGTATAGGGTAAAGCCTACAAAATGATTATAGTACCGCTAAAATTAGGCAGGGGGGAATCCTGCAAACTGAAAAACTAATTATTTTCCGAAAAACAGCAGAAAATAAATAGGCTATGATGTTTTAAAACCCTGAAGTACCACCGTCTCTCTGCCAATAACCTGAACTCTCTAGCCGCTTACAAAGAGAAATCATTAGGTCTACTCCAAGCGGTGCAGAGGCCAAACAGAGAGCATTATGAGTAAGTGTACTGTTTCACTGGTATGTTATACTGAGAGACAAACACAAGCTCAGTGTCTGAATCCCATCCAGAGACATTAGTAATGCTATTCTGAAGTCATCCAAAACGGCAGAGATAAATGGCCAGGAAACTTCCAGTGGCGTGTTCCCTTCAGTCTGTTTCTGTCAGGGAATCAATGGCCAGAGTAGGATTTCACAACAGGAAAAACAGGAATGTTTTATTGGTCACCCTCATGTGTAATGTAAAGTGAATACATTTTTAAGAAACCTATACCTGCATTTGAGGAAGAAAAAAAAGAAGAAGCATGGATATGAAATGGGGGTGCACAAATTAATCCATGGCTTAAAATAAACGGTACACAAATCAAATTACTTAAGTGAACCTTTTCAAACAACATTTCTTCACAAAATACAAAATATGATGTATTGAGACTTATTAAAGGAGAGAGAGCTCACGATCTCGCCGGATCTCGCGAGCAGATGCGAGTTTGGTGCGAACCAATCAGAGACGTGCGAGAGAAAAAAACAAGAAAAAGAAACATGGCGGCGCTGTGAGAGGATTTTCACACCATAACAACGCTCGATTGCTCATTGAATAATAAGTTTAAAAAAACAAACAAAACAAAAAAAAACTTAAAGCACGGTTAAACTCAATGAATCGGCTGCGTAACACAACTGCTGTACAATGGAGGCATGTGATTTATAAGCATGACCGATAAGAGAATCCTCGACAGCCGACCAGATGAGACCAAAGAGATTCGGAGCCGAGTTTCCAAGTTTTCGCAGAACAAATTCAAAGCAAATAAACACGGCAAAGGACGAAAACAAATCCGCTCTCCATCACTAGGCGCCTCGCTTTATTATCGAAAGGGTAAGGTCAAATTAAACGGGGTTATTTATTTATTTATTATTAAATTATTATTACGGTTTTTTTGTTTGTTTTGTTTTTAAATCATTTGAAATCTGGCGTGCCGCTACAACGCCGGTAACATCGGCGGACCTGAAAAGTAATAATGCAGACGCGTAACCGATGACTGCATGCGACTCCAAACTAACCGCATTTCTTACACTCTCTTAAAGCAAGGTTTTCAGAAGCAGGTTGATTGCCAAGTAGGTTTTCACATGCAAGGGATTTGCTTTGGTGTGTTGGTGCATAACAATAAACATGGAATGGAAATGAAATAAAAAAAATTAATAAAAAGCAAGTACCATAAGAACATAAATATAATATATAAAAATGTGCAATGTACGATATATCTGTTTTTGAGATGAGAAGAGCTGTACAGATTGTGCAAACAATTGTCAAAGAGTGTGATGTGATGTGGTGATGTGGTGATGTGATGTGTCAGAGCTTGTGCGTTAATGTAACGTGTTGACAGATGTGGAGGCTTTACGTTAATTTAACGTGTAGTGGCCATGGAAGTGGGGTGAA
>JAOUQW010000038.1:6771444-6782342 GCA_028565825.1 Olivaichthys viedmensis | reverse complement strand
CGTGTGGGATCGGGTGATGGTGACCTCTGGTGGTGAGGTGAGGTAGGGCGTGCAGGATCGGGCCGAACCGTGACACATAGCACACAAAATGCTACGTACATACCACATGGTACTGCACACCCATTAAACATTTTTGGCAACAAGTCACTAGTCAATTATCCCTCCTGTTGAACCGCCCCATCCCATTATCCCCATTACTGTCTACTAGGAGACATATCAATTAATAAAAATAAAAAAACAGCAAAATTCTTCACACAGCACTAACCATCACCAAGAAAACTATTCTCATGAACTGGAAATCAAGGAGTATGTCAATATCCAATATCACCCACTGGAAAAAATTATTTACTGACTATATATCTGCCCATCAAAAACAAAACCACTGAATTCGACTTGATCTAGACAACACTCATCACCTATCAAAAAAAACAACAACAAAAAAACAAACATGTAATTCAACTCATTTTCTACTCATTATATGTGACAGAGAGAGAAAAAACAGTGACTTCAAGCTGCCCATTTTGTTTACTGCGGGTGCAGTAAAGGTACAGGAAAAGCGTTTTACATGGCTGAGGACCTTATCGAAATGTTCACTTTCCAAAAACCAATTAATGCTAGAATGTGTAAAGGTTATGGCTCAAACGCTTAGCGGTGCATAATGGCTTTCACTGTGTCATGCATTGAGCCCACAATGTGTCATTGAGCGCTGCTGGCAGTCACTGACTTTTATCTGGCCTCCATTCCACCTGATTTAAACCCCCATTTCCAGAAATAAGGATGACAAAGATGTTTGAAGCCGTGTCCTTAGGTTTTCTCATTTGACTGAACTGGTGATGTCAGCAAAACATGTAACTAAAATGTAAGTGTAAGTGGCTCAAATTTAAACGTCCAAACTTTTCTATATTTTTCCGCTACTGAAAATGTCTGGGCTTTCTGCATTCTTTTACAGCAGGGCAAATGAGTGATGCTTCGGCGGCATAGTCGCAAAGCCAAAGCTAACACTAAGGCTCACCCACGGGAGCACCACTCCTCTCCTATTCGCGTGTCCACTCAGTGAGGCACAATTGAGAAGCCTGTTGAAAGTGCTCTGGTTGTAGAATACTCTATTTTACAACACATGAATTTAGCTAGGCCTTTAGGGGCACCAACAGCTAGTTAGCTAGCTGTATAACGGAAGCCAGGGTGCCGGACATTTCAGATAATCTTAGTGTATTAGGCAAGCGCAGGTTTTCCTGGATAGTTATTCATGTTGGTGCTAATGATGTATGCCTTCGTCAGTCAAAGGCAACTAAAAGGAATATTGCAGAGGTGTGTAAATTAGCGATGGCGATGTCCAATGTAGAAATATTCTCTGACCCCATCCCAATGCAGTGTGGTAATGTAACTTACAGCAGGTTATTGACGCAGAAGTGCTGGATGTCCAAGTGGTGCTCCAAAAACAATGTGTGCTTCATGGAGAACAGGGCTACTTTTGAGGGCAAGTCTGGCCTTTTAGGGTGAGACGGTCTCCATCCCACTCGGGAAGGTGCTGCTTTCATTTCTTGTCACATAGCTCAAAGTCTTATGGCAGACGAAGTTAATCATTGACAATCCAAAGCTGGGGCCAGGCAGCAGACAAAAAGGTGAAACCGACCGTCTGCTAGATGCCTTAAGGCGTCACCCAGGTATTGAGACGGAGTCTGTTTCCCAAGCAAAACAAAAATATAGGAAACCTCAAAATCTAATTAACATAAAATTTGATAAAATTAGCACATTTTATCTGTAACTTGGACTGCCAAATATTAGATCCCTCACATCTAAAACTGTTATTGTAAATAAAACTATTAGTGATCAGGGATTTATTGTACTTTGTCTAACAGAGACTTGGATTAGACCAAATAAGTGTGTAGTTTTAAATGAGGCTAGCTCTCCTGGATACAGCTATATACACCGCTCTCGTCTAATTGGCAGAGGAGGAGGCATTGTAACTATTTAACAATACCCTAAGCATAACCCAGAAATCTGGATACAAATTTATAGCCACAAAAAAGAAGTCTACTCAGTCATTCTCACTAATTAGTATTTACAGGCCATCAGGGCCCCTGCAGGAATTTGCAGACTTCCTCTCAAATCTATTAATTTTGATAATCCACATGACCCTCTGAGAGCAGTATTTGTGTGTATATTAGACTCAGTGGGTGTCACTCAGAATATAACGGGGGCCCCTCACGGCGGCGGGCACACCCTTGATTTAATACTGACATTTGGCATAGATATAGAAAACATAGTTACCCTTACCCCAGTCTGAAATGATCTCAGATCACTTCCTAATTTAATTTAAGCTGCGTCTTAATCATAATATATGTACTTCACCTCGCTACCGCATTAAGCGTACAATCACGTCGCCTACCGTACCTAGCTTTATTGAAATATCCCAGATTTAGCGACTAGATCAAGTGACTGAATGCTTGGAGTCAACGTTTTACTCTACACTAGATAATGTTGCCACATTTAAAAGAAAAATAATTAGGGGGTTAGGGTTAGGGTTGGGGGGGGAGCTAGCACCCTGATATAATGATCATAATTGCATTTGAAAATAGACCACTTAAACATTAGAACATAAATGGAATCAAACTAAACTGGTAGTCCTCCAAATTGCATGGAAGGAGATCTATCTTAACTATAGAAAGGCCCTTACTGCTGCTAGATCAGCATCTCTCCACGCTAATAGAAGACAACAAAAATAATCCTAGATGCTACTACCAACAGTATGTAGTAGCAATTCATTTTTAATTAAAAATTTTAATTAAAAAAACATAGAAATTTAAAAACAGAAAACAGAAAAATTAGAGTGTGAATTTATCGACAGACAATCTGATACCTAATTATATAGAGACCAATACAAACACATCAGTAGACCGATTTGAATCCTTTACCCCAATCCACCAGCCTCAATTTATTTTACTGATCTCCACCTCTAAATTATCAAGTTGTGTACTAGATCTGGTATCTAAACATTTTCTGAAGGAAATACTACCAGAAGCAATTTAACTTCTTTTTTTTTTTTTAAATAATAAACTCCTCCCTTAGCATTGGCTATGTACATCTTTCAAACCAGCAGTTATTAAACCATTGATAAAGAAACCTGACCTTGACCCATGTGAATTTTTTAATTATAGAGCAATATCAAACTCTTCTTTATCTACAAGATTCTAGAAAAGGTTGTAGCTCAGCAGCTAAGCTCATACTTGCATAGGAATCACATATATTAAATATTTCAGTCAGTGTTTAGGCTTCATCACAGTACTGAAACAGTGCTGGTTAAAGTAGTAAATTACTTACTACTGGCTACCCAATTTTATTGGGGTTAAGGGAACAGCTCTTTCCTGGCTCAGATCGTATCTAACTGACTGCTATCAGTTTGTAAATGCAGTTTGTAAATGTTAATGGTGACTTTTCTATGCATACAAAAATAAAGTTTGGTGTTCCACAAGGCTCTGTTCTAGGTTCACTGCTTTTTTCCTTATACATGCTAACTCTGGGTACAATTATTCGTAAACATGGTATTAGCTTCCACTGCTATGTTGATGACACAGCTGTATGTTACAGCCAAAACAGATGACAGCTTAATAAAGTTGAGGACATAAGACACTGGATGCTGAGTAACTTCCTCCTACTCAATTCTGACAAAACAGAAGAAGTACTTTAACTAGGGCCACAGGTGGCTAGAAAAGCTTTCTGATTATATAGTAACTCTTGATGGCCTTTCAATTGCATCATGTGTAGCGATGACCTAGAGTTCTGATTAGAACCAGAAAGTTTGACCATATAACTCCTATTTTATCCACATTACATTGGCTCCAAGTAAAATTTTGCATGTGATACCCCATACACAACCCATAGCCCCCACCGCCTAAGAAAAGCTACAAAGCAAACCTGAGACAAAAAACAGCGACAGCCCCATGGTATTCGCTTTGCTGCGAATATCACTTGCGAATATCATTGCTCTTTGCACATCACGGTTCCTCAAGCCACAACCGTACATGACCAGGTCCCTACAGAGACTATGCCTGCCCCTAGCCCCATGTCACGCTCCCACTCTCTGCCAAAAGGCAGCCGCAACCATGGATGACCACAAAGTATGGTCCATGGTCTCCTTACCTCCACATCCTACTGGGCACAAGAGGGAGCCCCCTTGTCCATGACTATATAACCTCTCCCTGATTGGTAGGTGATCCAAGGCCCCTAGCCAGTGGAGGTGCTTACTTGCTCTACTGTGCTTTATACATTACATATATGTTGATAATTATGCACGCCTTTCTCCTCTAAGCCACCATTACAGATGGCCAACTCACACAGTTCAGGTGAAATAAAACTGTTACAGCAACATCAACTTAAGAACAGATTATTACAGTCTTGTACAGTCTTATTTGTATAAGCTATTTGTTTAAAGTTTTCCTTTTAGCTGTGAAATTAATTAGAATTACACTTTGTTTACAAACGCATAATCAAATAAATTTAGCCATTATCAAACAAAGCAAATTTTATCAGGTTGAACTCATGCATAACCAGTGTGTCCTGTCTGTCCTGGGTTCTGTCCTCGAAGTGACTGTCTCAGCGAAACCCTATTTTCGCACTTACCAGCCAGCCAAGATACCATCTGTCCTCTCTGTTCTCTATCTGTTTCTTCCAGGACATTTAAAGACACCATTTTTGTGTTTTTTGGTCATGCATCAAATATATTACTCTTTAACCCACTCTTATACAAATAGCTAATGATTACAGGACGCTGAAAACAAGAGTTATTAATTTCAATTAAAATAATAATAATAATGATAATAATAAGGAATGAAAACGTACTTGCACGATTGTGAAAATCAACAGGATGAGATAAATGCAGTACCAAAAAAGTCAGGGACACGAATGATCATTAAAAGTTAGACAGAGAGGGGTAGGTCATGCCCATACATGCAACAGTATATAAATATAGTCGATAACATCTAGAAAATGGGAGTGTTTGGATAGATAAATTACTATATTGTTTATGTCTTCTTACACACACACACACACACAAGTTAAGAAGAAATAGACACTGCATTTAAAAAAAAAAAAAGCTCAACATGTGTTTGATATAATGCCTGACAAAATATCTGTGTACAAGTGGACCACATTCTGTAATTTGTAGCACAATCAGTGTTAGATAAGGCAAGTTGATAAGTATGAGAGGCCCTTTAGGCCGTAATTCAAACTTGACATATCTCACACACACTATCAGACTCTCATTTAGGAATGATGGTGTGTGTGTGTGAGTTCAGTTCTACAAACATGTTGTGAAGGCAGTAAGGAAGATGATTGGTTCACTTGAGGCAGCCAATGAAAACGTAAAAATGTAAAGTAAATTGTATTAGCACACAGACATGACTAATTGTCATATATTCAGCTGACTGAGCTAGCTCACCACTTCACCCACTTCACCAAATAAACTGTTGCTCACCCTTAGCTAACTAGCTAGGTAAGTTAGCCAACAATGTAAATTACCTAACTAAAGTAAGGTAAAATTACTTGATCAAATTAAACATTTTAAAATGAAAGGTCAATTACGCTTGCACAAGTGCTTTGCCCTTTTACCAGGTATTGTACAACATATTAAGCAATATAGCCTAATGACCTTTCCTTCATCTTCCTTACTGCCCTCAGCACATGTTTGTATAACTGAATCTCGGGTCTGTGTGGGGAGATAAAGGAATCAGAAAATGTAAGCCAATCAGAAACCGTGACTGTCAAAATCTCACACACTATCATACTCTCACACACACACTATCATACTCTCACACACACACTATCATACCTAAATGAGAGTTTCATAGTGTGTGTGTGAGAGTTTCATAGTGTGTGTGTGAGATGTCAAGTTTGAATTACGGCCTAAAGGGCCTCTCATACACACACACCTACAATTACGTACTTATATATAATATAAACAACACCACCTCTCCATCCCAACATCGTGTCTCTCTCTTGTATTCTCCCTCCTTTCTTGTTCTCCTCTCAGCCCTCTTGCCCCCCTCCCCTTCTGTCTAACGAAGAAAAATGGGCCGCTCTTAAGTCAGTGTGATACTAAAGGCTTTTCATCTTTGAGAGGTCTATCAGCACTTAATGCCAGCGCACGCTGATCGAGACGGATGTGCGTCTTCACATCGGGAAATGGGTTTTTCCTGCGGCGAATAACGACTCTGTCATTTTCGATCTCAGTAAGAATAACGTCAACGTGTAATACTGGTGTAGAGTCATGCTCCTCTCCACCACGACCGTCCTTAAATCACACTAATATACTATTACAACTCTAACTCTTTCTAGTGTAGGTTTTTTTTCACTCATGCACTGAAAAATAACAGCAAACGATTTGCCTTTACTTAATATGGACTAGGAGAATATTCCCTCTTTTTTCACCAACACGGTTCCAGCCTCCATTTTCAAAGGTTCGAGAGCCAAAACCACTACATAATCAGACACAAAAATAATAACAACTGTGGAGGGTTTTACAAGTTATACTTCTGGTTTTAAGAACATTTTTTACCATCCAAATGCAAATCCTTCAGCTCGAGGTGTCGTCATAGACAACGATTACACGCAAGATGAGGGATACTTGTTGCGTTTAGCTATTTATTCTGAGTGTGTAGCTACTCAAACAAAGTTTTTGTTAGCATTAGCATTAGCGATGTAGCTCCCATTCAGTTAGTTAAAATTGCGAGTAAAACTGATTCATCATTGCGACTGTAATTTTTAATACTCCCCGCACTGTTCATGTCTTATTTCAAAGCCAATACGCGCTTTCAAAAAGAAATGCTTCTACACACTTGGAGGAGAACATTAAGCAACTGATTCTTCTGCAAAACCAAGCCGAGATCTGATTGGCTGATACGTTTCACCAAGATGGGGGAGACGGCGCATGCCCAGTCATGTGAATAACTTGAATTGCTCGAGATGTCGAGTTGTCATGGCCAACGCCACCCACAAGCCCCTGATGTTACTGGTTCTCGCTGGAACCGAACCGATTCCGCCAGCCGAGAACCAGCTCTTTTGCCGTGGAAAAGTGTGGAACCTTTCAAATTAGACACCAGCTCCGGGAACAAGCACTGACACCATGTCCACCATTTATAAAAATGATGGCTTCGCCCCTTCTGCTAGATAAAGCAGGGCGAGACCGCCAAGTGCAAAAAGTCTCCAGCATTCCACACTTTTTTTCTAGTTCTAGTACACTAATAGTAATAATAGTACACTACATATTGTCAAATTTCTCAGTGTGAACACACTACTTGCATTAACAGTATGCATAGTTTGTGATTTAAGAATTAGGTCGAAATTATTGAAAACCAGGAAGTGGAATACTAAAGATAGCCCCCGAAAATGATCCTGTAAAGTCTGAAATAGTATCCTTAACGGCAACCGAAAATTTACAGATTCTCCCATAACACACATCCCAAATCAGAGCCCAGATTATTGTTAATCTAAATGATGAACATTTTTGTCCTCTTGTAACTTTTGTCCTCCAGGATCTCCGTATTACTACGGCGCAGCCACACGGGGTTCGGGACCTGCAGCCACGGCCACCGCCTACGACCGCCACTGAGAGGAGTGGAGGAGTGAAAAAGAGGAGAGGAAAAGAGAGGGAGGAGACCTACATGGAGCAAAGGAGAGGAGAGACAAAGAGAGAGACTTCATCATTTTTCCCACCAGTCGCACTGAAGCAGTGAAGCTTGCATATTTTCGTGTAGAACTTTTGCTTGTGCAGCCATGCTGGGCCATACACACACATACACAAACACACACACACACACACACACACACAAATTAGAGTTCATCACGGTGCTAGAGTCTAGTGTCTGCTTAAATCTTTTTTTTAATTATTACACATTTCCTATATCTCTATGTTATGTAAAACAAAACCATCAGATAGGAGTGTGTGAAAAGGACTTGGTAATCGACAATCTATATATCTCTGGCAGCTCAGAATGACTCAATGGTTTTATTAGAGTGACATCATCAACATGCGACCCTCGTACAGAACCTGCGCCGTTCCTTCTTGCAGTCGGCTTTTTAAACGCAGCAGCATATAGTGTAGAAAATTCGCTTATCTAAAACTAATTGAGCAAAAGGCTTAAAACATTAGTGTTTTAAAAGATGATGGACTGTTAACTCAGGTTGAACGTTGGCACTATCCACATTAAAATACGATTTTGTCACTTTCACTGCTTTATGATGGAAAATTTATGATAGTTACAAAAGAACCAGATTAGACTACTGCTGCCATTAACATTAAAAAAAAAAATATGACTAAGGTGTAGTGAAATTAATCGCAGAAAAATAAGCAGCTGACACTAGCCATGGGTCCATCCAAGTGTTCAATTTAAAGGTGCAGTTTGTAATCTTTAAAAGTGTTTCTACACCTGTAATAATCATATCATTATGAAGAAACCTTAGAAAAACTTCACAAGAAAGATTCACAATATTGACATACGAATGATGTCGCTAGTTTCTTCACTCCAGGCTTCTGTTTACACTTTTTTCCGGCCAGTAAATTAGCTCCACCCCCAGATGAAACAGAGCTGCTCGGCCCCGCGCCTTTTCCCATAAAAGACAACTCACGAGGCACACGTACTTTCAACAGAAGGGGTGGAGCTGCAATTTGCTTGAAAGGCAATCCAATGGATATTAAACAGATATGTTTCCATTCAAATAGTTCTTAAATTTCAAGCAAGTTCTTAAATTTCAAGCAAGGCAAATCATTGTATATTTCCATCAACTACTATTATGTGAATATGCCGAAGCCAGCCTGACGCATACAGTCATGGAGAGTGGAAACACACTCCCTGCGTCTTCGTTCACTCCAACTATCTCTTTTCGTCACCCTTTATTGCATCTTCTCACTATTGATAAAGCATATTTTCCTCCACAGCCAATCGAAAAAAGACTTGAATTGAATTTTTACTGTTGCCATTCAGGTTTTCTTATGAGTCAACTCAAAATCCACGTAACCACCAGTTGATGGAAAGCCCACTACTGACCAAGCGCATAAACAAGCCTTTCACTACAGGAAGTACGGAGACAGTGTATTAGCGTATTAATAATAGTATAATATAAAAAGTTATCATTTATTTTCTGTTTCAGCTAATGCCTTCATTCCCCAGAGACAAATGCTAAGTCCACTGGTGCTGGAAATGGCCATATATTAGCGGCAGGTACCTTACATATAAACTGAAGTTTTTACATATAGAGCAATAACGTTACCTATTCAACAAATGCTTTTTTGACATTTATTGCAATCCTTTTTATTGCTAAGACAAAATTTTTACCTGAAACACTTTTTGGCAAATTCTGATCACAATTTGATTTACAATTACAATGACTTACTCATTGACACTTACTATTACTATATACTTACTATTTGGCAGACGCTTTTATCCAAAGTAACTTACCATTCAGACAGAGTACAATCAAAACACAGTGCTCAAGAGTGGTTCTCTGGCAGTCCTGGGATTTGAACTCATAAGCTTTTGATCGCTAGTTCAGAGTCTTAAGCTTTTATTGTGTCCATTGCCTCCGTGGTTTAAAGAGTATTTACCATTTCCATCAAACATTGCTATTGCTAAACAAATATTTTCCGTAACCAATTGGATACAAACATAAGTACATCACATCCCATGATTCGGGTACACCGAAATATATTTTTGTCAGATTGTCTTAAAAGTATGCCACCATAACGCTCTGATATCGTTATTGTGAAAAAATGACAAATGGGATGGGTGCGTTCCTATTTTAAGCATTGCAACATGACGTTAATCACCACCAGTACCAGGATCTCCACTAGAAATGATTTCATCACTCCATCATACTGGCTAAACATCTAATGAAATGAACATGAGGTACACAGCATTACATCGCCGCGATGCTGTAATAAAGTATACGTTCTTTTTAATAGCATCAAAGTCATATATTCAGAGCTGCACAGGACAGAATTGTTTTATGTGATTTATGAATGAAACCCACTCGGCTCTCGGCGGAGCGACTCCTCTCCTTCTTCGTGTAGATAAATGCTCTTTACTTGTGTACAGAATGCCCTGTGCGTTTGTCAGATTTAAAGCTATTTATGATGGAGACAGAGTAATATATATATATAAATGTATGTGTGAAAGTTTACCACGGACACGAGTTCCAATGCTAGCAGGAGACGTTTTTTTTTTGTTTGTTTTTTGTTTTTTTATTCCAGCATTTCGCTTTGATTAAATTTAGATAATTTGGTCAAATTCCAGTGTTTTGCTCCCATAAAATTAAGATTGGACGTCCCCTTAATTTTGCTATGCTGTTAAAAATTAAACATGGCCACTTTTTTACAAAGCTGTCACCGGGCATGCCGATAATTGGTCACACGATATATATTGCAATATTCTTCACAGGCAATAATCTTATTGCAGACACTTTAAAGTATCATCGCTAGCCCTGTGGGAGAAGGTTACCTAGGTAGGCAGCGTTTTAGGGCACTAGATAAAGGCTTTACAACATTTTACTTAAAGGTTGCATCACGTATATCGTTCCAGTAATTCTGGTGGTAGTCTATATTATTATTTTATCAAAGGGTATCAAACCATGATAATAAGGTAGTCAATTATCGTGATATGGACATTTAAAACCAGCACACGCCTGTCGCATTCTCTAAAAATGGTGAAAAGGAAAGGGATGTTATCTAGCCTGCACTCCCCCAACAGGATGTGATGTCATTTACTGTCAAAAAAGGTACCCTCATAGGTACAACAGTGATCCCTAAGGTCCAATTACGTACTGTAAATGAGGTACGTGACATCCTCTAGGTCCTATAACTGAAGATACAAAAGACGTACCCTTTTTCCTCACATTGTTTCCCCCCC
>JAOUQW010000038.1:6743397-6762079 GCA_028565825.1 Olivaichthys viedmensis | reverse complement strand
TGTCCTTGTTTCCCTTCCTGAGAAGTGCTTTAGAGACGCTACTCGTCCTTTGAGACCACTACTAGCTAGCCTTCTTTAGACACGACTTCTGCTGATCTCTTGTCTCTCGTTCTTTATTCAGCACATTCTGTATCTGTGATGAACTTGCTGTTCTCTCTCTGTTTCAGCAAAGCGTTTTAGAGCGCCATACAGTGGCAATGAAAAAAAAATCCCAAATTTTCAGTGTGGTCTCAGACTTTTGGACCCCGCTGTAGTTGTATTAGGGGTGAGAGGTGCATTTCTCACAGCCATGTGCATTGTGTGATTTTAGTTCAAATAGTCTGTAGAACGCAGAAGTCGGGTAGAAAACGAGCACAGATTTGAGCTCCAGAAGTGGCGTACAAATTGTTCCGTGTCTGATTCATTGAACTTTTGTACGACTGTCGTACAGTTAATGAATTGGATTCGGTCGTATGGAAACAAGAGCCTGCCCACCAGACCCGTATGATATGTACCACATATATGCATATGGCAAACATCAATTTAACCATTGTATGCATATCATTTAAATGAAACCGAATTTTTACAGAATTGCTGAGCCAAATAAAGTGAAAGTCTGGCAATGGTTTAGGGCCAACATTAATAAAGGGGGAAAAATATATAATATCATAATGTCATAATATTTTGAAAAGATGTAACAGAAGAAAGTCATAACATTGTCAAAAAATTCATAACAAGAAAAACTCAGAATATGGAATTGTGGGTGTGTGTGCAAATATGAAACAGCAGCTTGCCACCTCGTGTCAAAGTGAGGAATGTGAAGGATTTGGTGAATTTATACTTCAGTGTAGGTTTCAAGGTGCTCCGAGTTCTTTCCTGTCCAATGCTTACACCGACAGCCGAAGTCGACTGTGACTTTATTCTCATAATAGTACTTTTATCTTTTTTTTTCTTGAAATATTAGAACATGCATCTTAAAATCTACTTTTTTTTTTTTTTTTTGAAGAGTGGCCCTAAAATGCATCATAGAGAATGCATTCAGTAAGCTACAATCACCAAAGATGGAGAAATAAAATCAATTTAAGATGGGCGAGATCTTATATTATCGATGATGAATATAATAAGGATGACCAATCACAGTTATTAAAATGATACTCTCAAGTTTCCTACCAGACCTGAGTTTTATTGTATAGATATGAGATTTGATGAATAGGGGTCGGTGAGAACCTACAGAACGGAGCCATTTGAATGAATATCATGAACAATACAACACTTTATGAATTAAGAAATTTTTCTGGTCGGCTCGGGCCATTTTTACAACTTGTGCCCAAGCCTTAAGAAGCGAAAACCCCTTGTGAGCTACGGCAAGGGCCAGTTGTGCTTTGCCAAAAGCAGACGTCTGACCATGGACAATGGCCCAGCTGGGGTGAGAGCAGGGCTCACGATTTTGCTCCTTAAGCCACCTGGAAGCCACACAACATACATTTATTATAAACAGACCAAGAGGGCAGTTTCTGTGGCACTGGAAGCCAGTGCTAATGCGCAGTGTGACCAGACTATCAGCTACATGGGAGAAACCGGTGTTTGAAGAGGTCTTTTTGAATTGTAAAAAACTGCTATGAAGTCATTTTATTCATTTATGTAGTGTTAAGGAGGTGACAAAGTTCACAGCTAATCTGTGAGGCGACTGTGTTCCCTAACTACACGTGTCCAGTGTAAGAAATACGATTTTAGAGAATAAATTCTCAGTTGTATTGTGGGTCTGTGCATTTTTTTACCGTAATTCAATAAAATTATTCTTATGACCTGCACTGATTGAGGACTAAATAAACTGATTTTCGACACAGTGGGTCATCGTAGTGTCAAAATCATTTCCTTAAGAAAATGAGGATACTTTCTTGCCATTTAAGTAAGAAGTTGATTCTTTGGCTTGAAATCCATGATATTATTTATGAACTTTGGGTACTTCCATTTGAAAAATCTGGTCTCACTGACACTTTTGTTTTGTGCCTTAAGGCAACACCAAAAATTGCTAATTGTACTCTTATTCTTACTTGTAATGTTCTTCTAAGATTAATAAAAAGATCATAAAATTAGTCATTCCAGTGTTTTCTATAACAATAAGCCCTGTCTCTATGGGAAGTATGTATTATCTGTGATCTTCTGTGTTCTACAATAAAACGTTGTTCAGTGATTTTATGCCTACTCAGTCAAGTATTATTTGCCCCCCCACTCTTAACTTTCAATCACTTGTTAACCCTCTTTCTATTTTCTTCATTTAAGTGTTCCTAAATACCACATCACTCTTATGTGTTTATATTATTGTGGGGTAAATTGAGCCCACACCCTAAGGCACCTCTGTGTCTGCTTAATATGATTTTGTTTTTAAAAGAATTGTGGTAAACATGGTTGATGATGTCCAATGCTGATAATGTCCAATGTTACCTGGAGTCACAGGGAACTGGGACACCAAGCCCCCCATATTTACTTTTAATTCACACATGCTGGTGCACTTTCTCTTCTCCCTGTGAAGAATGCTTTTCTCAGAATGTTCAGGGTGGAGCTAGTATTTAGGGACACTCTTCCACTGTATTGTGTTTAAACACGCATCTCAAAGTGGTCAATGTGCAAGTGTTGTTGATCTGTTTCTCACTTATTACTCTCATCTGCCCACTCTTTGCTCTTTGAGTGACGGGTGCCAGTTGCTCTGGGCACAATGAACTAGAAAACCTTAAATTTGTGAGTCGTTTTTCTTTTTCTTTTGAAGTTTACCGTTCTATTATTTATATTAGAGCTAGTGTTGCCTGGACCTGGTATACAAACTGGATATGTAAAGAGAAAGTTTTTTAGCCTGGACCTTTTTATGTTTTCCCTGTAGGAACTGACATGTCGGGAAGAGCTGCTCACACTCTTGTTATCACTGCTGCCACTAGTGTGGAAGATTCCTGTTCAGGAACAAAAAGCTCCAGGTTAGTATCTATCCATTTGTAAAATTATCTCTTTGTTCTACGTTTTATAGAAATCTAGCACATTGGGAGCGGACTGTGATTGACTAGCTGTACATGAGCTCTTGGTTTAAAAACTGAACATTTATTTAAATTGACCAGGAGTTAAATTTTTTAATTCTACTGGCTAGACTTGTGTTAGTTTTATAGTAGTGGTTCCCCTGGTTCTGAGCAGATTACTGCTAGCCAAAAGGAGGAAGTGCTGCTAGGTTCCTGTGTAGTTATGTCCTCTGTGACAAGAACACTTATTTTGGAGGATAAAGGTCAGAATTCTTAAGTGCATATGAAGCGCGTCATAGCATCTTTTCAAATGGACATAGCAACTGAAAATATGTAAGCTTGATGGTGCCATACATTTGAGTGAGAAGCCTTGCTGTTCCTCCATCCCTTAAGCTCTTTGGGAACCTGGAAAAAAAAGGGTGGGTGGGTTGGGGGTAGTTAGGAAGGGTAAGTTGAAGAGTAGTACTGGCTGTTTGAAATGACACAGATAAAGGTAATTAGGTCACAGGTAGCATTGTTACTTACTTTAATTAAAATTATGTAATATTTTTTAAATTGTGTAGTATTTCCATTTCGTGGTTGTCCATGACTTTAGTTTTTATTTATGATTTGTCGTTTCGCCCTCATTAAGTAATTATGTGTTAGTATTCAGTATCATTTTGGCATTTTATGCCTTGTGGGAACGTGAGATGGTCTGTGCCTCATGTGAAATGCATTTGAAGGCAGTTTTCTTGGGAGGACTCCATGAATAGTTTAGCAGCTCTTGTATGCAAAAATGTAACCAAGGAATGCTTTAGTTGGATAAAATGTTTGCCAGGGTCAGAAGACCGATGTTTCTGTTGATCTATGATATTTAGTGCTGGCATGCTAATCTTTCCTGACATGTGCCTCCTAAATTGTTTCCTTATTAGTTCCCGTATTTGTGCAGGTTTTTTTTTTTTTTTTTAAAAGAGGCCTATGGCCTGCGTTCTCATAACTAGATTAGTCAGGTTGATCTTAAATCAACTTCAGAGGGCCTGTTTCAAGTTGTTGAGAGATGATGCTGTTTCTATCACAGCGCACTTTTACAACCCTGTGCTGTTGACCAGAAATGTAGAAATAGGAACTAAATTTCATGAATACCTAATGAACTTTTTAATCTTGTTAGATTTCACCCTGCCTTCACTTCTGGAAGGGTATCTAAATCGAGAGGAAAAGGCTGCAACTCTGAAGGTGGGAAAACAGAAAACTGGTTCTGATGTACAGAACTGTGGAAAGCACTTTCCTCGCAGTTGGAAGTCACGGCATATAAGAAGGACTGCTCAGAGATATTCAGTGAGGGATGCATGTAAATCCCAGATCTCCACTTCTGATTCTGAAGTCAATTCAGATGAAAAAGCAGCAAGCACAGGGACCAAACATCGCAGATCTCATGGTTCATCCAATCGTGTTAGTCGCCAGCAGCACCAGTCAGTTATTCCACTGCAGCAGCCATTGCAGTATCCCCGTGTAGACGGTATGAGCAGTCTTGAAAGAACCAAGCCTCACATGAGGCACTTTGGATCCCTGCCACCCGATACTGAAACACTAACTGACCCTACAGCCTTTTCCATCTTGAACGGTATGGAGAATTCACCATTTGACCTCTGTCATGTTTTATTGTCCCTTCTTGAGAAGGTCTGCAAATTTGACATGACTATCAATCACAACCCAATCTTAGCTGTTAGTGTTGTTCCCACGCTCACTGAAATCCTAACAGAGTTTGGCGACTGTTGTCGACCAGCAGGGGGAGGTGGTTGGGGAGGGGTTGATGAACTGGCTAGAGGCTGGGCAGAGGAGCCAATTGCCCTTGTTCAAAGGATGCTATTGCGCACCATCCTACATTTGATGTCCGTAGATGTGGGTCGGAGTGAGGCACTACCTGATAATCTGCGGCAAAGCCTAACTGATCTGCTCAGAGCCATCCTGAAGATCCGCACTTGCCTTGAAAGGCAAGCTGACCCCTTTGCTCCCCGACCCAAAAAGACTCTACAAGAGGTGCAAGAGGACTTTTCCTTTTCTAAGTACCGTCACCGGGCTTTGCTGCTGCCAGAACTCCTTGAGGGTGTCCTTCAGCTTTTACTGGGCTGCTTACAAGCCTCTGCCCCCAATCCTTTCTTTTTCAGCCAAGCTCTTGAACTAGTTCATGAGTTTGTGCAGCACCGTGGCCTTGAGCTGTTTGAGGAAACTTGTCTTCATCTTGAGGCCCTCTGTGATGCTTGTAACTCTGAGATGGGGGGTGAAGTCTTGGAACGTTTGCATGGCATCATTGCTGGTGTGCTGAAGATAATCAGTGCTGTGAAGAAAGCCAAATCAGAGCAACTGCACCAGTCAGTGTGTGCGCGACGTCGTCACAGACGCTGTGAGTATTCCCACTTGTTGCACCATCACCGTGACCTCTCAGGACTGCCTGTCTCTGCCTTCAAGCAGGCAACTCGACACAACCCTTTTGAGGAGGAAACTGAGGGTAATGATGGGCAAGTGTGCTACCCTGAACGTTGTTGTGTTCTGGCCGTCTGTGCTCACCAGTGTCTGCGCCTACTCCGACGTCTGTCCCCCTCAGGGCCTGCCATGCTGCAGGTGCTGGCTGGTGTGCAAGCTGTTGGTATTTGTTGCTGTATGGAACCACATTCAGTGGTGGTTCCACTGCTTCAAGCATTTCAAGCCCCAGGTCTGTGCAGCTATCAGTCCCATGTTCTGAATGTACTTAGTAGACTTGTGCTGGAACAGCTAGGAGGAGGACAACCCTCAGAGAAGGCCAGACTTACCTCTTGCAATATCTGCACCTTAGACAGCAGCCAGATACCTGGTATTGAAGAGACTTTGCAGGGCTGTGGGCCAGGAAAAGAGACAACCTCCTCCAGTTCTCCCTATCCCTCCTTTCATTCACAAGGTGTTCTGCCAAGTAAGGGTTCTGAAGACATGCTTTGGAAATGGGATGCTTTAAAAGCTTACCAGGAAATAGTGTTTGGTGAAGATTGGCAGTTGAGTAAGCAGATTGCCAGTCATGTATGCCAACTGACCTTAAGGGGCAATGCGGTGGTACAGTGGCAGCTGTACACTCACATTTTTAATCCTGTGCTTCAGAGGGGGGTGGAACTAGCCCACCATGCCCAACAACTAGGTGTGTCCAGTACATGCACACAGGTCTGCAGCTATCACACCCACTGTCTCCCTGTGGAAGTGCTGCTTGTTTACCTTCAGGCGCTACCACCTTTACTCAGGTCAAGGTAGGATTTTACTTTCTCCTCCACTTCTGTGTATGTGTATATATAATAGTATTATGATAATTCTATAAAACAAATAAATTATTAATTCTACTTCTCAAAATATTTTACTAATTCCAAGCTTGAAATGGTCTTGTTCTATTGCCAGATAATTTTGCTTGTTTCAAGTGTTCATTTATTATTTATTCCTGCCAATAGAATAAGACCATTTCCAGCTTGGAATTAGTAGAAATGTCTAGAAATAGGCTTAATAATCTTATACTTGTTATATAATAATCTCATAATGAGAATTATTAGTTACATTTGTCTTTATTCAAGATATTTTCACTTGCTAAGATTTTTATTCAGTAAATATAGTCCGTGCACATGTTGCTGCATGTGTTTCTGTGACAGTTTTTTTGCACACAGACTTTACATTAAATAAACATTAAGTAAAGTGTAGCAGGAATGTATTTTATTAGGCTAAAGCTATAATATACTTAAATATATGGCTAGTAATGTCACTACACAATGTTAACATGGCTGTTATATAAATAAAACTACGACATGCCTTGTTTTTCGGTTCTTATTACTGACTTTACTTAATTGATTTTCTTTTGTTCTTATTGGTTCCCTTTCTCTTCTACCCCAGCACAGTGGTGCGGGACATGTTCTTAAGCTGTAATGGGCTGAACCAGGTCACTGAGTTGATCTATCTGGACTCCACTCGTCCTTGGGCACTTAAGGTGTTTGAGACATTGATCTTAAGTGGCTGGGACCAGCAGACAGACAGTGCCCAGCAAGGGCTGGGTAAAGCAGAAGACCAAGAAAGAGTGACTGTCCTTGGGCTTACAGAGGACTTTGAGTCTCAAGGGACAGGCGATGTTCCACAGAGCTTCAGTAAATTCTATGAGGATCTAAAAGAGGCATGTCCACATCGGAGGGGCAAAGGTAACACGAGTGCTGGAATGGGACGGAACCATGGAGAAGCGCATTTGAACATCATTAATCTTTTTTTGTGTGTGGCCTTCCTATGTGTAAGCAAGGAGGCTGACTCTGATAGGGACTCTGCTAATGACTCTGAGGACACATCAGGGTATGACAGTACAGCCAGTGAACCCCTGGGTAGGCGGTTACCCTTCCTCTCACCAGATAGCGTGGTACTGCCCTCAAAGGAGCAGGTGAGGCGAGCAGCAGATGTGTGGTCTGTATGCCGTTGGGTCTACCTAGCGAGCCCAGTGTTCCAGAGACAGTTCTTTAGGTTAGGCGGCCTGGATGTCTGCTGCCGTCTCATGACTATGGTCATTCAAAAGCTTACCTCGAATACCAAAGAAAGCAAAGCTAAGAAAAAGAGGGAGGGTAAGAGCAAAGCAAGCCCATCACACTCCGACTCTCCAGCCCTCACACCAGTACAGACTGAAATGGTACCCATAGCGGTGGGGATACATGAAACCCACCAGCTAGACCTTAACAACGCACTGAGTTCTAGTCAGGTAGAGGGCAAGACCAAGGACCCAGCACACAAACTGGAAGAAGAGTGGCCTTTGCAGAGTATCCGGCTGCTGGAAGCACTTCTGTCCATCTGTCTTCACAGCTCCAACTCTGCGCTCCAGAAACTTGAACCAGACTTCTCGTTCCAGGTAGTTAACATGCGTTGTATTACAAAATATTTTCTACTACAAACACAAGAATTCCTACTTGCATTTACCCAGTATTTTAGATCATCTATTAAGCTGTGTTAGAATTCAAATCTGATTACTGGCTGTTTTCTAATTGGAGCCTGGCTTGGACCAAACTTCAGCTTGTGTTACATTCTTTTACTCTTTCCTCTCTCTCTCTCTCACTGTCTCTTTTTCTGCCTCTCTTTCTCTACACAGCTTCACTCGGTGGAGGACACCCTGTGTGAGGTGAAGGATCAGCTGTCTCGCTCTGGTGTGGTGAACTCTGACCTGGCTGTTCCCCTGTTTGACTGCCTGTTGCGTGTCGCGCTAGCTGAAGTGTCTGGCACAGCCGTTGCAATTGGGGAGAAACCTGAAAGGGTACGTTTTTTTTGCTAATGTCTCATGTTCCTTTGAGGTGATGAAGTTAATACTATCATGTTTCTATTACTGTGTGAAAATCTGTTGTACTTTTGACTGGTGCCTGTATAACATGCGAAAAATCCAGTTTAAATATTGATTGGAGACACTGCCAATGACTTAACACTTGTTTCTTTTGAACAGCACGAAGCAGTTTAAGCAAATTACCTTATAAATTATTATGAACAGTAAAAATGCAAATTATATAGGTGTGGTGCTTTCAATATGTTGTTATATTTTGAGCATGTTATAAACATTGATCATGTGGTACTACTTCATCAAACCTTGCTTGCCCTTGCTTGCTGGTCACACATAAATGAATCGTGTGTGTGTGTTCGCCTCCTGGGACATGGGGCCTGTCTTTACGTGTTACCAGTCAGCTGATTTAGTCTTGTGACCAGAGTGTTTATTTATTTATTTATCTTCCTTTTTCGCAGATTATGTAAGGAGTAAGTAAGAATGAGCTTTTTTAGAAATGATAGTTGTGTTTGCAGTTGTGCTGTTAGCTGTTAACGGAGTCTATGCAGTCAGCATACTGAAAGTATTCCATTTTGTAAATATTTTTATTGGTGATGAAATGTCAGTTTGCCTTTTTAAAAGATGTTATGTTGCTCTTGGTTTTTAAGAAGTGTAAAGGCGGCTGTGAAGTCCCGGCTCCAGCGGGGGATCTGTCTGAAGAAGCGGAAGAAGTTCAGGTGTGTAGCGTTCAAGCACTGGGAGAGGAGGAAGGCTACGAGGCTGATAGTGAGAGCAACCCTGAGGACTCTGCCCAGTTGGAGGAAGGTAGTACTACACACACACACACACACACACACACAGAGAGATGGTTATTGTTGGATAGTATGATGTGTCACGAGTTGATGTTTGTTATTCCTGTTACTTGTATATTTTGTCATACTGCTTCAGTGGGGGGAAACTGATCGTTACAACTCAGTTTTTATTGGGGGAACATAAAACCCAAGCAATAAAAAAAAAAAAAATGTTGAAGATGTATGAATGTACCCATTTCGCCCAAACCTCTGTCATTTATTATTTAACTGCAGTCAGCACCTGATGTGTTACTCTCTACACTGTAAAGCCATCATCAGACTCAATTTTAACCCAAGTTTAATATGCATCCTTACAATCGGAGTCATCCAGATACCTGTGGATAAGCGTGCATGAGAGCACATTTGGCGGTAACTTACTTCCTCTCTTCCTGTTCATCCAGCGCATGGTTGGCCTATCAACAGTGTCCATTAGGTCACGCAACAGTGGTGGATCAGCAATTAAGGTTCTGAGCTAGTGACAGGAAGGTTGTAAGTTAAAATCCCAGGACTGCCAGAGAGCCGTTGTTTGGTCCCTGAGCAAGGCCCAGTGCAGCTGCTTAGCTTGGGGGTGGTATTATGCCTCAGTTGTAAGTTAGCGCTCTCCTCTGATTGTGAACAGTAGTCTTATGATGCAGATGCCAGCTTGAATACATGTGGTAATTAGGTATGTTTGTTGCTGAGGCTCTTACCTTCCCAGGTTATGGGCGTTAGGGGTTATTCATGTAAACACTGTCTTTTTTCCTAAGTTTACAATAACATTTTGGCACAAAGTAGGTGGTTTTAAGCTTTGGTTTTATAAAACACTGTGCCGTGATGTCGATGTTTGTGTTTCAGTATGACTATAGACAATCACAGCCAATATTATGTTACCATATATGGATGTAACAATAATATGACTATATGGCTTGTGTGCAGTTATGTTGTATAAGTTAACAGCTAGGAGTACTTTTTTTCTTTTACCCAATTTTCTCCCATTTTAAGTAGTTGCCAATTCCCACCCCATTACCTTGATCTGCCTCTATTGCAGGACTGCTACCAATCTGGGGTAAAGGCTAACATGTGCTTCTTCTGAGACGCGTGAGGCCAGTTGCATCTTTTCGAATGGCCACTAATAGGGTAGTGGGACACACTTGGAGGAGAGCACTAACTCCCCCAATCTGTTTACTGGACAAGACGCGCCTGACTAGCTAGCGGTGCACTAACTAATAGACAGAAGGAAAGGCCTAGCTCACTGCTAGTAAACTAGCTCACATTTGTCACATGTCAACATGAGAGGGTTTTAATATCCGAGTCTTGATTTGCATCCGTAACAATCACAGTTATGCTCATCACTCACATTAGCTAAGCTAGCTGCTTCTATAGCTAAAAGTTTCCAGGTATCACGTCATCCTCTATTAAAGCTTTTTACTCCTGTTTTCAGGCGCACTTAGGCCACATTCTGATCAATGCCATGTACAAAACTGGCGTACGACCCAAATGCACAGTTCATGGGCGGTGTACAGGGCAACATGCAAAGTGCGCTTCTCTCCCTCATACATATGTATTTGAGGAAGGATCGCGCAAAAAGTATGAAGTGGGCTCAAAACAGGGTGGAGGTTTTGGAAAATGACTTATTCCCTTTTATTTACTAAAGTTTGGGCACAGAAGTCTTTTCATTAGGGCAAAACGTATTGGGAACCTAATGGCATAGCAGCCGTATTAATACCCTCTACGCCGTTGTTCTGAAACAAGTGTCATCATTTAAAAAGAACTTACAAGTTTATCTTTCGTTACTGAACTTGCATTTCCTCTTTAGTCCCGAGCTTTTTGACGGCTCTGTGGTAGACCATGTCCACCATTTCACACCGGCTTTAAAAACCGCAATTTGTGCCTTACACAGAGCTCAGTTAGTAGGCAGTCCCGGCACAGTTTTGCATGATGAGCTACAGTCTTGGTAAATTAAGCGTTAATGTCAGACGCATTGCGAGCCGCATTGTCACATTTTTCTCTGTATCTCCTCACATACATACATCTGGCCCCCAGTCTTAAATGTTTTTTTGACCCAAACACTGATCTTTATAATTGGAATGACCATCTAAGAGCAGTTAATCATTTAAAAATCATGTTTTTCAAAGGTGGTTCAAAGGTACTTTAGTCAGTTTTGGTTTACTTGGTCACTGAAGGACATGGATCAAGTACTTTTCCCCCTGTATGGCAAAATCAAAATATATCTTCCTTCCTTTTTAATGTTGACCAACACACGTAGGCCTATGCTGTAGTGTGTCTCAGGTTTTGTTTAGCATTGTCTTTAATAACCTCCACGTCGAGATACGTTTTGTACATTTGTGTATTGACTCACTCTGGCAGCGTTCTTTTATTAAGTTAAATTCTGGTCATGTGTCTTTTTGAGACACGGTTGCAGGACGGATATGAAATACAAGTAAGTAGTAGAGTTCAGGGAATGTGTGTGTGTGATCCTGATCTGTGGTCACATGAAGACTGAATCCACTCTTTGCCTGAGAATGTGGTCATTGTTTCGCTGGACTATGATGTAACACCGCTGTAGTGGTCACAAGTCTTGTGATTACTGTTTTTAACAGATCACACACACACTCACTACATGCATTTACACAAGAGCCATGTGTGATTTTATAAGCGTAGTTGCTCTGCCCTGAAATCCTGGGGTTTATTAAATTACAGTAGCGAGAGTGTATTTCTCAAAATAAACACGCAACTGTGTTTGAATCTGAATGTGGCTGTGTGTGTGTTAGTGTGACATGCAGGACAAATATTTGTCCCATGATGACTGAATAATTGATGGACTATTTGCCCAGTGGTGTACGCTTAGGCATGCATTTGATGGAGCATTGTTCCTAGTGTTGGACTGTTTTATTCATTCATTAATGTGAGTCATTATTAAATTCTTCCTGCATGTGAAATTGATATGAAATGTTATAAATTGTTTGTTTTTTGTTTTTTTATAGACCACAAAGACAACTAATAGGTGAAATTCTTATTAGTAGAAAGGATATGTATCCTGTTGCAAAAAGAAGGTGGAAAGGTGAATAAATAGGGAGAACATTGAGAGCAGGTACGCATGTTGTGTGTGTGTGTGTGTGTGTGTGTAAATGTGCTTGCGACTGTGTGGTGGCATTTAATTGAGAATTTAATATTGTTATTAACATCTCTAACAATATATTTTTTATTAGTAGTAGTATTAATATTTTCACTGATTGATCTGGATTTAACTGGATTTCACAAGCAGTGGGAAGTGTCGGTTAGCCAGCACCAGCACTTGCACTAGCACTCAATCAGATGGCATCAGTGCATGTTCTCAACAGAATGGCGTTTCAGCTAACATGTTAACAAGTAGCCTAGCTTAGTATAGAGATCCATAACTATTGTAGCTGCTGTAATTAGCCGTGTTTCAGGGTTATTGGTGCTGGTTGGGGCGTCTTTGTCAGAGCATTTGACAACTTACTGGTGTTTTACTGCAGTTTTGGTTACGGTCTTTGGTTTAAGATTTTGTGCCTCACTTTAAACCAGCCATGTTGATTCACTTGCTTGTAAAAAAATTTATAAGTTTTAAAAGTGTCTCGTTTATATTTTAAAATGGTTTCGATGGCAAGATCAGGAATGAGAATTTAGGAGGCTTGTGTTGTCACGTGATGTTGGAATTGATCATCGTCTGACCTCGCCACAATTGGACTTCTTGGTGAATTGATGCCACTGCCATCAATTTTTATTTGTAATCATTTAATTAACGAGTCACATGAAATTTATCAGAGCTTTTTTTTTTTCTTTTTTTTTAAGTGCAATCTTTCTTCTTCATCTGAGCTAAAAAGTGAGCTGCCTCATTAGAAAGTCTGTAAAATGGTCTTTAATACCAAACCAAATGAAAAGAGCAAGACAGATTCTTGTTGTCTCTTGTTCTCAGGTGAGAAGGTTGAGGTGGCGGCCCCACTAGAGGAATGTGTGTTTGGGTCTGCTGCTGTGGCCCATGGCTCTGGCCAAGCCCTGCTGCTTTTCCCACAAATCTGCCTCATGGAGCTGCAGCTGCTGGCCAGCAGTTCTCCAGACCTGGATGTGCTAGGTCACGTACTGCAAAGCCTGCTGGGAGCTGTGAAAATGCACCGTTCCAACGCTGCAATGATCTACCAACAGGTTTCACTCTCTTTCACTAATGCAAACAGAAGCCTGAAATAAAGAAACTAGCGACTCCCGCTGCATGGCATTATAGTGAATCACAGGGTTTCTAAGGTATCTTTGAAGTTATATGATTATTACAGGTCTAGAAACGCAACAGTAATTACAAACTGCACCTTTAAACTGTGTTTTACATCCAGCAATATAAGCCAGGAAAGTGTTTTGACACGGCTCTCCTTTATTTGTCTTCAGGGTGGTGTGAAAACTATTCTGACTGGCTTTGCGAACATCCTCAGTCAAACAAATCCCAGCTATAGAGGTGTGTATTTCTGCAGTTTTAACCCCTTGCTGTTTGCAAAAGCTTTGTGTAGAATATCTAGAGTGCTGCACGGTTATGCAAGAAATGACTGTGTAAACTGAGACATAGCAGTGATTTGTACAGGATATAGAACAGACCTCAGTGAATATCGTGATGAGTCAGCACTTTCACAGCAGTAGTTACGGCCACGTGCTTGCTTGCAGTAGTCACTCTACACTTGTTGGGTGTTAGTGATATTAATTATTATAATAAATTATTGCACTAATTCTGAGATTATATAGGGATTATGTAGTGAGCAAAAGAGTTCAGTGGCTACTAAAGGACCTGTTACTGGTGCAGCTCTTGGAAGGACTGGAGTTAGTGAACTATGTGACTTTATTTATCTTAGAATTTGAAATAAGTCTCTTGCAAATTGATGGACTAATACAAAAACATCCCACTCTGCTATGTGATTGCTTGTGCAGTGTTAAGACTGTGTTGTGTTGTGTTGTGTTGTGTTGTGTTGTGTTGTGTTGTGTTGTGTATGTTTAAGCATGCGGGTATAATCTCTATTCTTCCCTACAGAGTGCCAGACCCTACTGGTGGAGCTGCTGATCTCCATGGTGAAAGACAGGATCACAGCAGAGGAAGTGGCTTTATTGATCCACCTCTTCCAGGAGAACACTCCTCCTACTGTAAGACACCTCGGTTTACATTCCAATATAGTGTATTACACTGTAATAGTCCTGCCACAGGTTTATAGCAGGCTATACAAATACAGACTTGAACCAGAGAATCTAGTGTTGGATATTTAAAAAAAACAAAAACGATTTAACACTATTTAAACTGCATTACCTACATTTTAGTACAAGATTCCCGTGTGCGCAATTATGATTATCAATGTTACTTTCTATTTTTTATTGTTATTACTTATAACTACTCTACCTACGATAATTTAACTGCGGATCAAGCGTTTTTCCCCCTTAGTAAAAAATGTAGCTCAAATTGATATGCCCTCTGACCAGACGTCACTTTGATCGTACAGATCCACCGAAGATAAAACCGATGAATAACAGAATAGTCGGTGAAATTTGTTGTCCGCTTGTTTTATGAGCAGATTTGAACATACGCAACTTTGATGTATAAGGGCCACTATGGTCAAATAAAATGATACAGAATCCCTTTATGTTAATGTTACTGTGGGGTACATTTGACCTAAAGAAGGTCCTCAGAGAACCTACAGAGTGCTAGAATATTAGGATTATCAGTAACTTGCTTCGCCGTATTGGGACAACTTACATTAGGATTTAGAAATGTATATTTTAGAATACCAGAATTTTCTCTTTATGTCATCTGTTTGTTTTAACGTTTTCACTTCTCTTCTAGGAGATTCTGCTGAATGGCATTCTCCAGATGGTGGAGGCTAACACAGAAACAGAGCCTCTACATTACCTGTCCTTTCCCATGCTCCTGTGCACTAGTGCCCTCAACACCAGCACCAATGGGGCGGTTGGTGCCAGGGTGGGGGTGGGCACGCTCTGGAGGGGCAAGCTCGGCCCAGGCAGGGGGGAAGCTGAGGGGCGAGCCGGGCATTTACGTGCCTCTCCTTGGCACATTGCTCCTCTCCACCTGCCTCTGGTTGGGCAGAACTGCTGGCCGCACATGGCCAGCGGCTTCAGTGCCTCGCTCTGGATCCGAGTTGTGAATAACGAGGATGAGGAGAGGCCGTCGCACGGAGGTAAAGAAGAGCCTCTCACAGCTGCTTTAGCTCCACTGTTAATTAGCTTTTACTGCTGCAAGACACGTTTCAGCAGCGACTTACTGAAGGCAGAGGAAACTTGAAGGTCTTATACTTTGGATGTGTGTCAGTATTTTGTTCTTTTCAGAGTAACTCACTTGCACCGTCACCCCCCTTTTAACACCTCATCCACTCTCACGCTTCAAGTCAAGTCCATTTTTCATGTCATCTCATCTCTCATGGTCCAACTTTCAGGGCAATACAGGGGCTGCGTATCCATAAAGTGCAAAATGATTTGTGCAGCAATACAATAAATACATAATTGTGCAAACTGGATGCAATTGTAAACCATTATAAGTAGCAGCATGCCGCTTATTACTTTCATATCGGACCATATCTGTTTGTGTGGTTGTGTTTTCCAGCTGAGATGATGTGGGTTGATGGGGTCCAACTGGTGGAACAGCAAGGCGAAAAGAGCCTCCTTCATGTTCTCTCTATGGGCTCCAAAGCCTTAATGCTGCAAGTCTGGGCTGACATTTCTACAGGAGCCTGCACCTTCAGGTAGGAATCAAGCGTCGATTCATTTCAGTGCTTTATAGGCTGTAGTGTGTTACTTGCCTTTACAAAACTTGTGGATTTGTGTCGAAAGGATCTGCATCGATCCTAATGATGAGATGAAGGCTGGTCTGCTGGCGCAGGCTGAATCCGTGCAGAGTGTGTTGAGTGCAGGCCGGTGGCAGCACCTTGCTCTCACCTATACACAGCAGCCAGAGGGCAAGAAAAACATCCATGGTCGCTTGGCGCTCTGGGTGTGTGGCATCAAGTAAGTCAACCACAACATCACCTCATTTTTCATTTATGACAATGATCTTTAACTGACTATTTAAGATCTACATCTAAAACATATGAATTTTTTTAAATACATGTTCCGGGAAATCTAGTAGACCAAGATCTCGGGAGCCTAAAGCAACAACGATAGAAATGTGAGACAGGAAGCCAAAAAGCGTGCAGATAAATGAAAGTTTCACACTCTTTCACAAGAAACGGACATTCAGTTGAGTGCTTTATTGTCAACGGGGTTTTGTTCTGCCCTGATGGAAACACTGGGTCTATAAATAACCGCTTCAATTAAAATACAAGCCTAAAGAAGCTGCATCCACGTAAAATAGCAAAACAAACCGACGCACTGTTTGGCACAAAGTACTGAGAAAATATCATCTCTGCTACGAGTTGGTTTAATAGATGCCCTGCCTTTAAGTGATGTATAGAGTCACCTGGTCTTAGAACCGTTCTATCAGGTCCCAAGCTATTGCGCAACAATTCAGCGTCTGTGTAATCGGAAAATGAGCAAGTGGCAGAATTGTCTTGATCTCCGGAGTAAACGACTCAGTGATTGTTAGTGGGTACTTTTTACAGGGATAATTAAATTATTTACTGATATGCAGATATCAATGAATGCCTTCACAAATCTATCATCACCTATTACTTTTTATTTATTTTCACTTCATGACAATTTAAATGTATTATTTAGTTTACCCAACGACAAAATTTGCTTTGTTAAATATCATAATTCAACAATGTTATTGTAGAAGAAATACATACAAGATCATATATTGACGATGCAAAAAATATGCAATGTTTTCAAAATGTGTATTGTAAAACCTTTTCATTGCGGTTTGATCGAGTTCACAGTACCGAAAGATGAATTTTACAGCGTTTGCTCTTAGTCTTGCCGTTAAATGTGTTTTTTTATAATGATTCCCATTAAGTTGAGCTAATATTGATGCGACATCGTACCAACAGTAAACCACAATAAGCTACAGTAAAGTCTGTCTGTGCCTTCACCAGGAAGTGTGAGGTCTCGCTCGACTACACCCTCCCCAGGAAGTCCAGCCTGTCATCTGATAGTAACAAGACCTTCTGTATGCTGGGCCACAGCGTGAACACCTCAGAGGAGCTGCCACAAACTTTGACGTCCCGCTTGGATATGGGCACTCTGCTCCTGTTTAATGGTACAACTCTCCTCTCCTCTCTCACAGATCCTGTTCCACAAGCGTGACCCTCTCTGTTCAGGGATCTCTGTATGCCAGACGCTTGGTGTTGTATGTAGCTGACCGTTCGTTTCAGTGATTTAACGGAGATCAGTGTTGATTTTGTGTTTCATCATAAGGGTGAGGTTTGTTTTTATTTTGAGGGGTTATTGCTCATGGTGGGACTGTGTTCTGGTGTGATGGAACACTGTGATTATATGTTGTACTGGTGTAGACTGTGACGTTGCAAAAAGAACATTCATTTCTAGGAAGTATTTTTAAAGTGGCTCATCCAGCTGAGACCTTATTTAGCCCCCTGAAGTCAGTGCAATATTTTTGCTTGATGTATCTGAAGTACTTGCTGTTTTGCTGACACTAGTTTGTTGTTGCGCATTGTTCCTTTCCGTGTCTGATTAGCTTTTCCCAGTTTTTGCTTTGGTTGGTTGGAGCTTGTTGAGGTGAGCGAGTCGGATGCTGTTGGTGTGTCCTCGACATTCTCTCCACACAGGGAATGCTGCTTAAGAGAATGGCTGCCCTGTTGCTACTAATGGCTCATGAATGGGCACAGGCTGGTCATTCCTAACCTGAGAAATGCTAGAATGTGGTTGGAAAGCGACTTCCTCTCCTCACCTTCTTTCCTCATTTATTTCTCTTTATTATTATCCCCTTAATAGATGTTCATATACTACAATTAGATCTCTGATGCTCGCTACCCTCTGGATTTAGATCAGGTGTTTGACGGCCAGTTTTATTCAGTTGTATGACCGTATATACTTCTTATACAGTTGGCCTTTTTATGGTGTCATTATAAAAATGAGTTCATAAACCATTGTCATGTCAAATAATGACCAATTATAGAACTAAAAGTACCAGATTTGTGAAGTAAGTACTCTTTCAGCACAATACAAAAATCAATGCGCTTTTTCACTGCAAGTGACCAGTTTTCTGAGGTGAAACGTTTCAACTGACCGCACCTCCTTTTGCTATCTTGCTAATACACCGTTTCTCTGTTGCTTAAGGTTCCAGAATAAACACTGAGGAGGCCTTTTACCTGTACGCGAATGGCCCTGACCTTACCTCAGTCATGCCGTGCAAGTACGGAAAGCCCAGTGGGACATTCTCCAAGTACGTTACTCAGAAGGGGCTTCAGTGTGAGCGGATTCGGGAGCTGCTGATGAGGAGTTCGGATGTAGACACGTCACTTATTGTAAGTTCAGAACAAAATTAAGATTACGGCTTAAGCATGTGACATCAGTTTGTCGTGAGTCTTGCGAAGCTGGATTGTAAATCTTAATTTTGTTCTGAACTTACAATAAGTGCTGGCCTCGGTGTCACACACTCACCTTGCTCCATCAACACTCCGCTGTGCACACACTCATCCTGCATCAGCATCACT
>JAOUQW010000038.1:6720195-6735656 GCA_028565825.1 Olivaichthys viedmensis | reverse complement strand
AGGAAGCACGTGTTAGCCTTCACCCTCCCCGGTTGGTGGCTGTCGTGCGATAGGAGAGAACTAGCTAGTGGGTGGGAATTGCCAACGACACTTATATGTTTATCCTCCTTTTAAAAAATTTTTTACTTTCAGATTGCCCACCCTCACCACAAACAGACCTTGCTTTCTTGTTGGATGGCTCTGGCAGTGTTAGTCCAGACGATTTTAGAAATATGCAGACATTTGTTATAACCCTGATCGAAGGATTAAAAGACAGGGATCTCCAGGTATGTGCAGAAACGTCTTTAATTGTTTTACTGTATCAAAAGTTATGTTTCAGTTTTTTATTTTACCTTTTTTATAATTATAAGAATGCCTATAGTTTTGCCATATTATATTTCTGAAAAGCCTTCTTTTAAGTACCAGGGTAAAATTCTTGTAAGAAGCTTTATCAGATACAAAAACACATCCCCCTTATGTGAGTCCTAATTGAGGTGGCAAAGTAAGGATTCACTTATAGGTTATGGTTAAACAGCCAACCATTGTAAGGTTTTGCAGGTGATAAGACTGGCTATCTTTAGTGCTGGATAAAAAGCACACCGAGCGGAACATAGAGTCAAGGTGTCCTATTAATTACAGTCATTCTTGAGGGGTCAAAATGTAGTTAAATGTATATATGAATTCATATTTGTTGTGCTTGCAGCTGGTTTTGTAGCATTAGAAAAAAGGATTTTACACTCATTTACAGTGGCATCCCAAAAGCACATGCTACACACTAAATAGTGTATCTAAACAGTAATGAGAATAAAAACTTTATTGTGCATATCAACATGCTAGATGGTTAGCGTGCTCTGTTTTCTGTGTGTATAAGGACTTTGCCTCTATTCTGATCATTCAGCTCTCTGTTTGTGCATCGTGATTGCTGATGCGGCAGTGTAACTTTGCATTTTCTGCAGAATCAGCAGAGGTAGAAAGTAACAAAGTATATTTACTTCGTTACTGTACTTGCGTACATTTTTTAAGTATTTGTACTTAAACAAATACTTTTTCTTTCAATTAAATCTTTTGACTTTTACTTACAGACTGGTTGCTCTTTAACATCTATAATACAAAGTAACTTTTTTTGAGCTCTTTATGTTCTCCCTAAAATAAAATAAAAAAATAAAAAACACCCAATATTGACCTAATATTTATTGCTACAAATATCAATCTGTCATTAGCTACATTTGATGTTTATCTAGCCATTTGTGTTGTGGCTGCTAGTTATTAGCATTATTAATATATTCAAATTAGCATCTTATTCAATTGTTTGCGAAATTAGCTGGTGAATAATAAATAAATGCACTTCATTGTATTTAAAATATACTGAAATTTGTCTTTCATTATGTTTTAAATATACTAACAAATTTATGTACTTAATTAAAATATGCTACAAATATGATAATCTCATTTGCTTGCAAGTAAACTTTGATCACACTGTATTATTGTATATATGTTTTATAAATATATTACTGTGAAATATACATTTAGTTACAATTTAATTTGATTTCATAAAATACACTTGTCAGATACTTGTTTTTAAATACATTTTTTGTATATTTTTGCAGTGTGTAAAAAAATTACTATAGTAATGCATTTAGGCACAATTTAACAAAATGTACCTTTAACACGCTATACAAAAGTTTTACTTAAGTATATATTTTTTAAAGTTAATTTAATATATATTTTGTAAATTGCTTTAAAGTAGTATACTAAAACACTATTTAATCATAACTTTAATTGTGGTTGCTCTAAGACTATTGCTTTAAAACAAATGCTGTTTTTTGTAATTTTGAAGCTGTTTAAAATTACTTCTTTTTGGGGGAGGGACGTTTATTGTTAGTATACAAGACTGTAATATTATGTATGCAATGTTCAAAGCACAGTAGTGCTTGTCTAATACATATTAACATTTGTTGATATTCAATATTCTGTGAAATTCATACTTACTAGCTTTACTGTATAACTACCTTTAATGTATTTAAAGACACTTTAAACGTATCGTGACTCCAGGAGCTTTCCTACTGGCCTCCAAGGACAAGTATTTAGAATATTGGATGGGGCTCCGTCTTTCTCTGTCTACCCTCCTCATGTGTGTCTTTCCCTGTGTCCATCTACCCTTTGTATGCATATTGCTTGAGTCATAGGTTTTATTGCCAAGCTTTGGTCTTCTTGCTGTAAGTGCATGTACAAAATGTGTATAAAAAGTATTTTATAAGAAGTTTCCTACTTGAAAGGGTAGTTATTTCAGGTGGGGTACATGCACTTACAGCAAGAAGCTATTACTACTTTCATGTAAAGGTATTTTTAGCAAATTTTTACTATACTCTAGGTGCAATAGTATTGCAATCATAAAACCTATAAAATGTTTTTTAGTTTCACTCTGAGTATATGGATTAAAATACATAAAACATCGTATATTTAAAGTCTACCTAAGTATACTTGAAATAGTTCTATTTTAGCACGGTTAAGTACACTTAACACAATTAAACTTGGGCTTTAATAGTATTTTTGTACAATTAAAGTATATTACGTACGAAAATAGTTGTTCTATTTTAGCACACTTTAAGTGTATTCATCATTAGTATGGCAACAAGTGCACTAAGGTGTGCTATAGCATAATCAAGTTAAATGTACTTTTTCACGAGGGATGCAGTAAAATGGAGGCAGTAGTAGTACTGTAGTTTTACTATGTCCATTTTACTGCACTAGTACTACAGTAATAACCCCCCACTAATGTTGGTCTAGTAATAAACAGAGGTGGGCAAAACCTCACTCAGTTTATTTTTTATATAAAAAAAAAAAAGCCATTTCTTCTGGTAGGAGTTCTTAAAGAAGATGCGTAGGTATCGAATCTAGTACACAACTTGATTTAGAGATAAATCAAGAGATAAATAAAATTAATTTAGGCTGTTGGATTGGGATAGAGAATTCCAATTGCTCCACTGATGTAGTTGTATTGGCCTCTATATAATTAGGCATCAGATTAGCTGATGTTAAATTCATACTCTGAGTTTTAAATTTTGTTACGGAAAAAAATTCTAGCGTCATTGTTACTACATACTGTTGGAGTCGGTGCTTTGGTGGCTGTCTGGTTCCTAGTTAACTTTGCTACTGTACTAAATAAAAATCTAGGATTATTTTTGTTGTCTTCTATTAGGGTGGAGAGATATGCTGATCTAGTGGCAGTAAGAGTCTTTCTGTCGTTAAGAAAACTAACCAGTTTAGTTTGACGTCATTTACGTTCTAACTTTCTAGTGGTCTGTTTTAAAATGCATGTATGATCATTATACCAGGGTGCTAGCTTTTCCCCCCTAATTATTTTTCTTTTAAATGGTGCTATATTACATATTATATCTAGTGTAGAGGAAAACGTTGACTCCAAGCATTCAGTCATTTGATCTAGTTCTGTGGGGTCTGATGGAAAACCAATCACAGTCGATAACTGGGAGATTTTTAATAAAACTAGGTACGGTAGCCGACAGGATTTGATGTGATAGTGAGGTGAGGTGCATATATTATGACTAAGATGCAGTTTAAATGAAATGAGGGCGTAATTTCAGACTGGGGTAGGGTAACTATGTTTTCTATATCCATGCCAAATGTCAGTATTAAATCGAGGGTGTGCCCACCGCAGTGAGTGGGCCCCGTTATATTCTGAATGACACCCACTGAGTCTAATATAGACACAAACATTGCTCTCAAAGGGTCTTGTAGATTATCAAAATGAATGTTGAAATGCCCAACAATTTTTGCTTTTTCTACTGAAATGACTAGATTTGAGAGGAAGGCTCCAAATTTCTGTAGAAATTCTGAATAGGGCCCTCCTTGCCTATAAATACTAATTAGTGAGAACGTTTTTTCAGTTATGTTGATAAAAAGTATTTTGAGTTAAATTCGTATCCAGATTTCTGGGTTATGCCTAGGGTATTGTTGTAAACACAACTTAAATCCCTTCTCAATTCCAGTGTGTGTATCTTATTACCTGATCTGTGTTCTCAGTGTATTCTGTTATCTAATTTGAATATTTTGTTCTGCAATCAGATTTGTGTTCTTCAGCTAGCTCGCGTATTACGGACTTGCCAGGGTGCCTTACAGCAGTTCAGGAACACCATGTTTTGGAGTATTTTTTCTCCCCTAACTCAAAAATGATATATTTTTTAAAAAAAAAGAAAAAAAAAGCGCACAGCAGCTTCAATCTTTGATAAGAAGAGGCATGACCAGGAAGCATTTTTGAACTCAGGAAATTGCTCTTTATTAGGCAAAGTCATTCTTAGAGTAACGATGCTTGGTGGTAAGCCAGAAACTGAGCCAGCATGGGAAAAGCCAGCGAGGGTCTACCTTGCCCACGGGACGTGGGCACTTCCAGAAACAAGCCGGCTCAACCCGTGCTGGCAGAGACAACAAAACCACCTTTTTCATGCCAACCCTGCAAACCAGCTACAAAAATAGCCACAATGTCCTTCATGACTTATGTGCCTCTCTATAAACCTTGAAATTGAACAACAGCCATTAACATCCACTGCAGTCAAAAATCCCTGCAGCTGGATTTACTATTAGACTCTTAAAAATCCTCAAATTAGTACAGGAAACCTACTGTAGAAATGAAATTCAGTTTGTTGTGAATATTATTTTCTTTTACAGTTTGCTGTTGCACAATATTCCACTGACTGTAAAATACACATATACTTCAACACCTTTTCAAGTATCAATAAGATATGGAGCATCACACAAATTGGGGGGGGTACCTACACTGCCAAAGCTATCAATAAAGTTGTGTAAGTATCATTCATGTATCTAAAAACCAAAATGTTCTATGCTGCATTTATATATTACTAAATTACATGTTCATGATCCGTTCTTCATTTGTTTCGCACAGCAAGGAATTATTTACCATTCAGGCAGGGGCCAGACCAAACGCTAACAGAGTCCTGGTGGTTATTACTGATGGTGAATCGCATGACAGTGACAATTTGATATTCGCTGCTCAGAATGCACAGCAGAATAACATTACTCGCTATGCTATTGGGGTAAGAAATGTCTCTACATTACTGGTTCATAGGTATTTTATGGATGGTTTATAGTTTTTTTTGTTGATTTTAAGAACTCCACATGCCAATTGTATTGAGTATCTAAAAAAACATATCAACTGTTGTGTCATTTATAAATAATAAACTGATTTACAACCAGAATTAAATGATGATTATCTAGAATAGAACAAAATGGTGGACTGGCTGGCCCTGTATTGTCATTATTTATAAATGTTTTTGTTTTTGGTTTTTTTACAGATGAAGACCATGTAAAGATTAGAGAAACCATTCTTTAATGGCTCTGTTAAATATTCTGTTGTACTATGGCCATAGATGAAGACACCATATACACACAGTGTATATAGAGAGAGTAGAAATTGCTATGTGTACTAAGATAATAAGATACTAGTATTAGTTTTAGTTAGAGATGTTTGCATTTAAACGTAGAAATATAGTGAGTTCGGTTTCGTGTATTGTTTGGGTATGTATAGGTTTAAATATACAAAAGCTGAGAAAGTGTCTCCATTTGTGCTCTGATTTTTTACTTTACTAGGTCGGTGAGGTCTTTCGAAAAAACAAGAAAAGGGCAGAGGGAGAGTTGAAAACCATTGCATCTGATCCAGATGATAAATATGTATTTAAAGTGAATGACTTTTCCGTATTGAAGGAAATTCTTAAAACTCTGGAGCAGAATATCATTGCAATTGAGGGTAAAAATTTCAGTAACATCAGTAGCGTTTTCTTGGATAAGTTCTCTACCACTGTTACCCTAATTATAACAAGGAGCTTTTTCATATGAATATTTTTAAGAGTTTAGAGTTTACTATAACTATTGAACAAAAAATGTACAGAAAAGTACAACTTTTTTGTCCTTTATTACTGTGTAGGTGTTCAGCAATAACTGGCATTCTTGATCTTTACTACTTTGTTAGGAATCCAGACTTCAGGAGATTCCAGCAGGATGGAATTTGCACAGGATGGCTTCAGTGCAGCTTTTGTTCCAAATGTAGGTTAAAGAATGCCTTACACTTTTTATAAATCTTGGTTGTCAATAATTTCATTGTTTCTTTTTTAGTTTTAATAAAATACTTCCAGTCTTGGTCACCTCTATACTGATCTGTACAACGATTGAAACATCAATCCTGTCAAATTTAGTGCAGATGTCTAGATGGAGCAGAAATTTTGCTTCAGGTTTTATTTTATATAGCCTAGCCTAGGCTTCATTTGCCAGGTATTAGGCCCACATTAAATTAGATTATTAGTAAAAAAAAAAAAAAATATATAAAAAAAGGAAGAAAAACCCCCCGAAAAGGCATTAATTAACATAATAATAAAAAGTCAGAATATTACACAAAATTGCATTTAGTGCAATCGCAAATACAACAAAGTGTCTGTTGCAATGTGTTACTCTAGTAAAAGTGTAACGAAAAGTATACCTCAAGTATAGCAGTATCAGATTGTGATATCATACAACATGATATCAGATGCTGCAATGATCAAACCTTACTCTTCATTCTGCACATGAGTGGGTCAGACAGTTAGCTCTTGTCCACGTAATTCCACATTTACCTTGTGATCAAACATGCAAAATCTATAAGGTTCCATGTGTTATAGCATTGCGATTCAACTGCCAGCTCAGAAAACAAGGCCTCTGACCAAGTGTGATATGTCTAAAAGTTTTTCCCTAGTGGAGTCTATTTAACCATCTTACTGCTTCGAAAAGTCTCTCTTATACCATTGCAGTTGTACTACCTAAGAAAATTGTTTGCTTGTGTGGCTTGGTATCATGAGATGAAAGTTCATCTGGCAACTGACAATTTCCACTCAGGGAAAACCCCTAATGTTCCCCTTGTGCTGCAAGTGGTGACTCATACACCTTAGGCGGTACTGACATGAAGCAATGTTAACAGGGGTATATTAAAAAACAGTAGTCGAAAGCAGGGATTGAGTTCATGTTTAAGCTGATGTTTTTGTGTGTCTTTAGGGCAACATAATAATGAGTGCAGTTGGAGCATTTCAATGGAAAGGTGGATATCAGAAGTATATTTCCAGTGGAGAAGATTTAGACTCCTTTCAGAAGGGCAGCAGTAATGACGGTTATTTAGGTAAGATCTCTCTCGAAACACAATCTAAGCAAAGTAACTGGCTGGACAAGACATTTTAAAGTGGTACCCATAAGCCAAGCCCAAATTGGTTTGCATTTTGGTGCTTAAATTTCTAGCTCCAGAATTCACAAATTGTAATTTGAGTTTAGTGAATTCTAGATATCTGAAAATTGGATCAGATTGAATATGGGAATCAAGAACTTTTCATTCCCAAAAGCTAGGCACTTTTACACCAATTGACATAACCTTAATGATAATCACTGTTAACATTGCTAGCTGTTGCTGTGGCAGCAATGAAAGTGAGGAAAAAGAACAAGTTCGTTCTCTTTTACACACTCAGTAACTTGGTACCCCACAGAATATGTGTTTTAACTTAGCAATATGAATATCATTTGGTTTCACCTCCTACAGCTTCAGAAGCACTTTACACAAAATGAGGAAGAACTTCCATCTAAAACATCCTGTTTCTTAACATAGCATATGTAACCACACCCAAATTTCCTGACAATTACCCAGCAGTTATTCTCTGGAATTGTATATAACTTTGTGTATTACTTTCTGATTCCCACTAAGTTTTAAGTTCCAGATTTGTTTTACTTGAAACGATTGTGTTCTGAAAACTTTGCTATAATATAATGCAGAGACCAATTTGAGACTAAGCATGCAACATGACCAAGCAAAACTCCTGACTGTCTGTGTTCACAGGTTATTCCATGACAGTAGCAAAAACAACATCCACTACTTACATTATTCTGGGAGCTCCAAGAGATGAGCACAAGGGAAAAGTGATTATATCAGACAATAACGTCTTCCAGACACTGGATTCTCCAGAGGTGATTTTATTGATTTAATTATAGCTGTTTAAAAAAAAAAAAAACGGTTGTGCAACAGGTAGTTTTTATGCCTCACAGCTCTAGCACCTGGGGGTTCAATCATGAGGTCTGGTTACTGTCTGTGCAGAGTTTCACATGTTCTCCCCAGGTACATGTGGGTTTTCTGCCGAGCACTCTGGTTTTCTCTCACCGCTCAAAAGCATGCCGGTAGGTGGATTGGCTACTCTAAATTGCCCCTAGGTGTGAATGACTGTGTGTGATGCTCTACAATGAACTGGCATCCCGTCCAGGGTGTATTCTTACCTTGCGTCCAGTTTTTCTGGGATAGGCTCCGGATCCACTGCGGCCCTAATCAGGATGAAGAGCTTCCTTAAAAGAATAAATTTATGTTTTTTTCGAAAAATAATCTGTGTTCTACAAACAATGATAAAGATACTGATGCATTAACTAAGAAAATATATCAGTATAAGAAAACAGGGCTTCCAATATTATAGTGTGAACATATAGTATTTTTGACTTAAAAAGTAAAAAGTCCCAGATGAAATTCAGGCCCAGTCTTTTTTTCTTTCAGCCTCAGATTGGCGCCTACTATGGTGCTGAAGTGTGTGTTGTGAATTTGAACTCAGACAACTTTGCAGACCTTCTGCTAGTTTCTGCTCCACTGCATAAAGAGGGGGATCAGGAAGGAAAAGTCTTCATCTACTCCTTTTCACCCAGGGTAAAGAGCAAACACAACACAGTGATCAGTTATTGTCTAATTGTACACTGATTTTCAAAAGTATGACCTTCTCTTCTTCCCCTACAACATTTACATTTATTCAATTAGCAGACATTTTTATCCAAAAGAACCCAATTTTGTTTAGGACAGTGTACACAGAGACTCTGTCACAAACAATAGTCGCTAGTATGGAGAACATCAGAACTTTACCCTATTGTAGCCTATTTAGTTGCTAATTGTCTAATTAGCAGTTCTCACTCCACATAGACCAACACACTCAGCTAAAGCCTGACAGAGCACAGGGGCACTAAGCCCATATGACCTCGAGCTACATGTTGCAGATAACAGCTACTTTTCATTACATGATCATTTGACTGTTACATTTTGTAAACCAACTCGCTGCTTGGTTAAAACTGACGTACTCACAGTGCATTATGGGTAATATACACAGAACCCTCAGCAAGTAAACACGAGGAGTCATGAAGTCATTGTTGAGTGCTCAATCATTGATTTGAAACTAACTTTGTCTATTTTATTTTAAAGGTAGGACACATACAGACGCTGATAGGAATGCCAGGACAGAGGGGGAGGTTTGGCTTGACGTTGGCCAGCCCTGCAGATCTAAACGGGGATCATCTGGTAGACATAGTGATAGGAGCACCTCTGGAAGAGAACGGCCAGGGTAGCATCTACATTTTTAACGGAAGAAGGGGCGACATTGCCCCCACCTACTCACAGGTGAGAGAGAGAGAGTGTGAAAGAGAGCGTTGTATCATTTGTACCCCTACAATACAATTTATTTGAGATTTGTTTTAGTAAAGAGCAATCTAAACTTGAATTTGCGAGAAAGGAAGAATATTTGATAAATGCCCATGTTACCATTATCCACCTTCTGTTGGATTTTGACTTGGATCATTCTTCTTTCTTAGTCAGTGATGAGATTGTGGTTGTGCTCAGATGACATTCTATAACAGGATAAGCAAGGCGCACCCAAAACCACATGCTCTTATACTATCTTGTGTTTCTCTGATACATCTTACATCACGTGACCATAACAGAAGATGTACTGAAGTGTCACACAAACACATACAGATAAATAAGGTCAAAGGTAAAGGTGCAGAGTAACAGTCTAAAAAATCTACTCTGATTTTCAATATCTCGGACAATTAAGTTTTCTCTCTGCTACCTTTTGCTATACACTTTTCATTCTGTTTTTTTTCTGCAATGACAGAGGATCAGTGGCTCGTCTGTGCGGCCTGGGCTGCGTTACTTTGGTATTTCTCTGAGTCAGTCTGCTCAGGACCACAGTAAAGACAAGCTGCCAGATATTGCTGTTGGGTCCAAAGGAGCAGTCATACTTTTCAGGTCTGGAGTTTTATGTCTGACATTGTAGTGTGTGCTGTGCTGGTATGAGTGAATTGGGCACAGTTGCGTTGGTGGGGTTTTTAAATACCTCAATGTAACTCCTGGGTTGAAAACAGTCCGCAAAACAAAAATCTTCAGCTAATAGCAGTCCTGTGGTCAGAAAATGACCACTGATGAAGGGCGGATGAGGATGATTAATACAAATTGTGCATAGAAGAAAATGAGCTATAGTGCATTAGATTTTTTTTTTATTGTCATACACATAATTTCTCAAACAGCTAAAAAATTGTCTCAGTTTTAAATATAATGTATTCAGTCTTGGGTTGTACTGTATTTTAAACAAAAATATACATTTCCTGTGCATGTTTATATTGTGTGTTTGTGTTTTGTGTGGAATGTTCAGGTCCAGACCCATTGTGTCCTTGGTGACCACAGTAACCTACAACCCATCCAAAATTCCAACCAGAGACACCGACTGCATGAATCCTTTAACAAACACACTGCGTTTGTGCTTCACTATGAGTGGCTCTAACACTAACACTAAAGGTTTGTCTATATAGATCTATCTATCTATCTATCTATCTATCTATCTACCTACCTACCTACCTATTCACCCACCCGCCCGCCTGCCCACCCACTCAACGAAACCCAGTGTACCGGACAAATGGGTAAAATTCCGGTCATATGCTATTACTGGTGTTAATTACTACTGTCGCGCAAAACACAAAGAACTGTGGGCTATACAAGAAAGACACCATCAAGTAAAATTAATTATACGACTGAATTTTATGTGTAAGCTATCAGCAGAAATTTCCACCTATACGCTCACACCGGCAGCAATATTGCGCCTCGCGCTGCTCAAATTGCTCTACGTTGGTCGCTAGTGGGCATTCCTATCTTTAGTTTACTGCGGGTTGCCATGGTTTTACTGGTAGCCAGACTACGGCTACACAAACGATAGGTATATACGAATGTATATGCAAAGACACGCATTTAATCACAAATTAGATGTATTCCCGCTGAAAATGAGACGTCTTGCCCATTTTGACCTCAAATTGTTACGCGCGCGGCTGAGCGCGGGATATAGCGTGGCGGTCTACATGGCGACGGCCGCCACGCGCTTGTGTTTGTGTTTCCTTGTCTTTGTCACGTGAGTGCTGTTTAATGTCCCCAGCTGTTCCTTGTTCATCTCGTGATTATTAAGTGTTTAAATACCCACTTGTTTCCGTCCTGTGTTGTCGCTCGTTGTTTATGTCGATGTCTCTGTTTATCTGTTTGAGTGTTGATCACGCCTGTCACGGCATGTGTTTAGTTTGTTGAAATCCGATCTTTGTTTAAAATAATAAATATGTTTAAATCAAGGAAGAGCCTCACGCTTGTGTCCGCACCCCTGAACCCGAACGTGACAGTAGTTTTTATCCTTAACTAGTTTGAGTTTTAATCAGATGTCAGGAGTCACTAAATGTTTGGGTTTATTTTACATTTGCACACAGTAATTTTCACTTGCAAATGCAAATAACATAAAGTCATGTTATTAATAAATATAAATATTGTCTCAATATAATATTTTTTATACATGTCAGTATTAGCTTAGCTGTTGGACTGTAGGCATGTCAAGAGTACCAATGAAGATGAAAGACAAGAATAGTCACAAATACAATTCCTACAAAAGTCCAGAAATGGAGTGATAAAAAACTCGCATAGGGAGTTGCGGATGCTGTGGTATCTGGCACTGAGTCCGAAAATGACCACTAATGTGCAGCTCGCTGTGAGAGACAAAACACAAGAACGTACGCATTTAATCATAATTCTCGATAGTCATGTTTTACAACCAGTGTAAATGCCATATCAACATGTACAAATATACTATAACATTATGTATACTCTTAATCTTAAATCCGGTAAGAATGCATTGTAGCTAGCTCAAGTTTTTACAAGGTGGACAATTTTGAATATATCTAGCTTTTAAAATAAATACACCTGTAGACAGGTATATTAGGATTATGCAATATATTTTCATAAACATAATGAACTAATCACGCAATTAACAATGTTATATTGCTACAGGTATGTCAGGTTCTTGTATGCAGGCTACATACAAGAAAACTAATTAGCTTAGGGCAAAAATAGCTGAGCTTCAATGCTGTTAATTACCTGTAACTAGCTTGCACTTAGCATGGTTTCTGTAATATGCTCAAATACATACTTAGACACAAACTAAAACCATATCAAGTATCTAATTGAATAGATTAATGTCTAATAGACTAAAATGAGATCACTGTCGTAAGCTTTTAATGACTTAAACACTTACAGTAGATATTTTGTCCTACAAACTACAGTAGTGTTAGCTTTGTGTTATCGCGGCTAATACATTTCATAACAACACACTAAATAAACAGACTTATAATAAAATATGATTCAACATTTGCATCAAAAAAATTATATAATATTGTGGTATACAGTTGTTTTATGAAGGTACTTTGGTGACATTACTAACCTTTAAAGGACAGGATTTTTCTGTGACAGACAGGCTGCTTTCTCAAGCTTGTGACTCCACATGAAATGAGAATTTAAAATGAGAATCATATGGTGTTTACCGGATCCGTACAAAGCAGTGCCTCGTAATGCTGCTCTAAATTTGCCATTTTAATCAAATCTGGAACGGATCTGCAAAACAGATCTGACTAATCGGCTGGATCGTAGGTTGAGTTAGCTGCTATTTGGGTGGGATATCATGGAAAGTCAATGAAGTGTTTATTCTATTACTACTAAGAAGAAGAAGAAGAATGAGAAAATGTTGCAAGCTGTGTCTGATAATGCTTATAAATCAAGCCTAAAACTGAACCAACCCGCAATAGCTTGCTTTGCAAATAAGTACCCTACTGAAAAAACAGCTTGGCCATGTCAAGCTGGTTAAGCTGGTTGGCCAGCATATGGTATGTTTTCATTCGTGTTTGATGTTTTACCTGGTCTACCAGCCTATGATGGTCACCCTAGCTTGTCTTTGCTGATCATTGGGTCTACCAGCTTATGATGGTCACCTTAGCTGTTCTTTGCTGGTTTAGTTGGTCTACCAGCTTATGATGGTCACTGCATAAGGGTGGAAATAACAAATATTAAAAAACCCAAGGCAATGAAAAAGCATGTAAATTGGTCCTTAGAAGGATGATTTGATCATCACGTATTATTTTATTTAAGGAAGCATTTTGTCTACTACGTTTATCGTTTGCAGTGGGTAATTTTTGTTACTTTCATCTCTTTCATTATTTGACATAGATAATTATGTTTATATGCAGCAATCACATACCTGTTCTGTACACCGCTCAATTAACATTCATGCCCTAGAAATTCAACACTTTAAAATTTTACTAGTACTAATCCACTTTGCTAACAATTCTCCTCAAAGTAATGTGCATAAGCCGGAACAACTTCATCAACATCAATGGTAGGGGACAATACCAATAGTTATGACCTATGTTCTAATCAAGTTTCCTGACCGCTGTACTAACATAAAAAAAGGGTAATCATATTTTAACCACATGTGAATGGAGATATTGATTAATATGGGTGCTAACTTGAAAAACAAGTGGTATTAAAGTAAAGCATTTTGCATATCTGATGAGAAATGGGTCTAAAACTGATGTAGTTTTACAAACTATAATGTCGCCTTTACGTGTGCAACTGTAGGTTATTGTACATTTATACATTATACAAGCTATTGGGACACTTTTCCACATAAAGATACTTGAATATACATACCATGGTAATGATGTGGGAGACGACTTCCCATTTTCAGTTGAGACCTTGAGACATCTAAAAAGTTAAGATATTTTAAATCCTTCAAATTTAAGAATTAGAATGGTTTTTACTTTTTTTGTGATTCTATGCAGGTGTCTGTAACAGATGTTCATAGGTCTGGTATGAATTTTCTTTCTGCTTTCTTTTCTGTGGCATACTGTCTGATCAACATAATCTGGCTTTTCATAAAATCTTGGCTTTTAGATCTTTATTCATTAATTTATAGCAACAGCATATCTATTCACTAGGCAAAATTTTAAAAAAAGTGTGGCAAAATCAGGGACAAGTTATGGTCAGTAAAAAAGTTATTTGGTTGAAAAATACTAAACCTATTGGTTTTCTGCAATTGCCGAGAGGGGCCTCTTAATGCCAAACGGGTCACGCTGTGATCAGCTGGATGTGCAGTGGCAAAAATTAAGCATGAATGTAGTGGTACTGACATTCTACAAAGCAATTAAGATCTCAGAGAGGTGAGCAGATTCTAATTATTTATTTTCATAAACATTACCCTTCACTGGAAGTAAGGGGCCTATCCCAAACCCTGAAAAACAACCCCAGACCATTATCCCTCCTCCACCAAACTTTACTGTTTGCACTATGCATTCCGGTAGGTAGTGTTCTCATGGCATCCTCCAAACCCAGATTTGTCCATCAGACTGCCAGATAGTGAAGCGTGATTCATCATTCCAGAGAACACGTTTCCACTGCTCCAGAGTCCAGTAGCGGCGTGCTTTACACCATTCCAGCCGACACTTGGCATTGAACATAGTGATCTTAGACTTGTGTGCAGCTGCTCGGTCATGGAAACCCATTTCATGAAGCTCCCGATGCACAGTTCTTGTGCTGAAGTTGCTTCCAAAGGCAGTTTGGAACTCTGTAGTGATTGATGCAACAGAGGATAGGCGATTTTTACACGCTACGCGCTTCAACACTTGGCGGCCCCACTCTGTGAGGTTGTGTGGTCTACCGCTTGGTGGCTGAGCTGTTGTTGCTCCTAGACGCTTCCATTAGACAATAATAGCACTTACAGTTGACTGGGGCAGATCTAGCAGGGCAGAAATTTCCCGAACTGACTTGTAGCGAGAGTGGCATTCTATGACAGTGCCACGTTTAAAGTCACTGAGCTCTTCAGTACGACCCATTCTACTGCCAATATTTATCTATGGAGATTGCATGGATGTGCTTGATTTTATACACCCTTTAGCAATGGATGTGGCTGAAACACCTGAACTCAATAATTAGGAGGAGTGTCCACATACTTTTGGCCATATAGTGTAAATTGTACATTCCAACAGGTCAAACCTCCTGTGACTGTGATGTCTGGTATAAATCAGATAGACCAGCGTCAGCATCAATTTGTGTTGTGAGTGAGGATAAAGACTGCCCTTAATGACTTTGAACGTGTCATGATAGTTGGTGCTAAGCATGCAGGCTCTAGCATCTCCCAAACAGCTATCGTCCTGGTTTTTTCTCACATAACCGTTTCGAAGGTTTACAAAGCATGGTGCATAAAAGGTATATCAAGTTCAAGTTCAAGTTCAAGTAGGTTTTTATTGTCATTTCTCCATATACCACGTATACATTGAAATGAAAT
>JAOUQW010000038.1:6708150-6720095 GCA_028565825.1 Olivaichthys viedmensis | reverse complement strand
GTCATTAATCGCGGACCCCCTGGATATACTATACATTATGGACCCATGGGTGTCCCCAGAACCCACTTTGAGAACCAGTCCACTAAACAACTGTTTTGCAGTATAGTTGTAGAGGTACTGAGCTGTTATTTTACAGCTGCTGCAGTGTATTACTTCCTACATCTTCCAGACTTCCTTGTGAGAAACATCTGCGTGTGCTTAACACACTTTTGGCCAGATGTTTTTAACAAATGATTTCAAGTTTAAACTTGCAGGCACCAAATCTAGGGTAGAAGTTTCTTCTTTCACCTCTACCAACTTTGAAAATGTAAATGTGTCATTATACAAATTATAATGTGCTCCACTACTGGCTAGTTCTGTGTCTCAGGTTCCAAAGACTTCTATTTCATTGCCTGTAAGTTTAAAGGGAATGGGTCGATAGATAGACCATGCACTTAATGCTCCTCATCGATTCTTGGGACTTGAGTGCTCCTTAAGATAAGATACAAACGCTCTGGAATGGCACTTTCCAATAGTCAAATTTGGCTTTAATTTTCCGTGCCATTTCTTAACTAATGTCGTGTTGTTTCTTCTTCACAGGAGCAACTCAAATATGAGTCAGACGCAAGAACAAGCAAAGGCGCATGGGAGAAAAAACTGACCAACGCCCAAAAGATGTGAGTTAAATTCCTTTAAAGATTGACCTTCAGTTTGTGCAGGTGGACTCATGCCCTTGCATGCCCTTGCACACACACAACATCTATTTTCTATTTACTCTCTATATTTTAACTCCATATTTCCTCCTCAGTCTAATGCAGAGGCTGGATGGTAAGTCTAAGGACATCTCCAAGATTGCAGCAGACATCACTCAGAACATGTCTCTGAGACAAGGCATGGAAAGGAAGAAGGTGATTCAGCACATCCGAAGCCTTTACAAGACGGACCTGAGTGCCAGCCGCCATTGGCAAGAGCTGGTGCAGCAACTCACCCATGACCGGTCAGTACCACTACGTCTCTCCTGCTTTCACTTGGATTATTAATTTATTTATTTATTTTGTATTATTGTGTGTGTTTTTTTTTTTTTTGTATATAAAATTTTTTAGAACCACAAAATTGTACTGGTCAAATCATATTTCTTAAAGCGGTAGAAAAAAAAGAGTTAAATAAGCATAGCTTAATCATGAACCCCGTCCACCCTCACCTACCATTTTTCACTGTATGCATACTGTAGTCGTTTTCTTTACTCCTTGCGGCGTCATTCCTGCACTCAAATTTCAACTCAATCTTATTTTTACCTCCACAATACTTATAGAAAATATCTTGTTTTAGATGACTTCAGTCTCTTTGTGACCCTGGGTTTATTAAAAGAGGTAATATAATTTAATCCGGGCAGTACTGTATTGTAATGTAAATGTAGTGTAATCTTAGTACCCACTTCTCCAGACTTGGCAATGACTCATTGAACCTTCTCCACACTGTGCAGTCCAGGTTGTCTTGTCAAATATCATTGCAGGCTGGCCATTTCAATCTCCTTGTTTCATCACAGTTGTAAACAGGAATGACCATGCAAAACAATCCCAGGAGAAAATTCCTGCGATGGATGCAGTTATGTAGAGAAATAACCATTTGTCTCAAATGATCACAGTATTGCCCCAGTTTCTATTAACATATATAGCAACAACTAATTTTTTTTGTCCTGTGCTTGTCTATATAAACGAACTGGGGCACAAAATCCATCAATAGACGGTTCATCATCACTCGCCTTGATACCCAGCTGTGTCCCTGACCCACATGCATGTAGTTCACACTCGGCTTCAGCTCATGAGTTTTGTCGGTATTTCAGATTATTAGTGCTATAAAGTGTGTGTGTGTGTGTGTGTGTGTGTGTGTGTGTGTCTGTCTTTTCAGGGCGGCATGGTATGACCAGCCGTCTTACCCGACATCGTGGCAGCTGGATGCCACTGAGGGCCCCAACAGGGAGCGCAGGCGCCTGCAGCGATGCTACCTCACCATCCCTAATAAATACCTTCTCAAGGACCGCCGCAAGCCAGAGGGTACGCAGTATTATCTTACAAAAAGAGCAAGTGTGTAAGACGGCCTGTTGGAGGACATTGCACAGACAAAGTGCTATTCTGGAAAACGGTAGCTGGAAAATGGTTAGCCTTGATTGAATTGTAAGTCTATGGAGATGATGTGGGTCTACTATGATAAAATCAGCTGTGACTCCCTTATCACAGGTGATGTAAATGTAATATACATGCATATTTTGATTAAGTCTAACTGCTGGAAACTGTGTACTGAAATGATCATTAACCAAGATAAGCGTTTTACTTTATTGACGCATTTAAATCTACTACACCCTTATTACAAATAATTATAGTCAAATTACAGTAAATCAAGAATCGAGATCCCATGACACTTATTTTTGAATTCACATAACAGGAATCGGGGAAAAATTAGGCGACAGTTACATACAGTATGTCAAAGTCCACGTTTCAAAATACCTTTACAATACCATTTTCATCATAACTTAATCAAGTAACACCATGAGCTAAAACTAACCGTAGCTATTCGCGGTTACATCACAATACATATAGCAGTCAAACTAATCTTACCTTCACAGTTCACCAAATATTAAGAACATTAGCTAAGAGCTGTCAAGTCAGTAATAAACTGTAAACACAACCCGGGCCAGCAACTTGGCTAACCCCTGCCTTAACCCCTGCCTTAACTCCATGATTAAATAAAAATACACGCATATTGTCAGAGCTTTCAACCATGAAAAGTGTTTCCTTGTTCTTTCGTCTTGAGGTGTTTGCGATCCTTGATCCATCCAAGATGACTGACGTGTCTGGCTTAGCCCAATAAGGCATCTTACATATTTATGGATAAAGCTATGAAGGATTGATATAGGGATAGTGGGCAGCTGGTAGATCAGTTGGTAGGGTAGGAAAAATAAATAAATATAAAGATGGAAGAGAAGCAGATTGTTGAGGGCTTGGTAGGTGAGGAAAATAATTTGGAAATGCATTGATAGAAAATACTGTTAACAAGAATTTTTGTTTTTTTTCCATAAGAGAATTCAAACAGCATTTAACATTGTGTGTCAGCTGGCGTTATAATTCTCGGTTTATGGAAATGTTGGTTCTCGTTCCCTGAACAGACGCTATCAAGGCCCCATTGGCTTTCCTTTTTGAAGACAAGACCCACTCATCTTTTTCTTCCACCGTGAAGGATAAAGCCACTAGTGAGCCCATCAGGTACTGAGTCCTTTCCACTCTGCAAAATGTCACGATTGCGTTTATGGTTTTTTTGTTTTGGTAGAACTGAATTGCATCATGTATCTATTTGTGTTCGTGTAAACGACGCGTTTTGCTGTCTTGAGGGATTGGAAGGAGAGTATTCAGACCTGCTGTTATGTCTTTCCCCTCAGGTTCACAAGGAGGTGTATAAGTGTAGCACCTTCAAGAGAAACCGCCGGAGAATTGTTGCTGGGTAAAACTTATTATTTTTGGGGGAGAATAAAAACACTATGCTAAGTGATGCACTGCACTGACTTTGGTGACATCTCAAAAGTTCTGCTCTGTTTTGGGTGTCTGTAGGAAAATCAGGGATGTACTTTGTGGAGGACAATGCATCTGAAGCCAGCAATAGCCAGGTTAGCTCAGCAGTTTCTTGTGAAAGCTTTTGCGTGCGTGTGTGTGTGTGTTTATGTCTATACACACAAGTGGCTCAAGCTGAAAGAGCTTTTTTATCAGCAGAGTCCTCAGGGAGAGACGGAACCTGCGTCGTTCTGCTGGACCTATGAGGAGATAAAGGAGGTGCACAAGCGCTGGTGGCAGCTCCGAGACAACGCTGTGGAGATCTTCCTCACTAATGGCCGAACTCTACTTCTGGCCTTTGACAACACAAAGGTAACACAAAGTTGTCAAAGCTAGTGCACAAAAAGGAGGCATTATGGTTTACTCTTTTGGATTAGAAGAGATTATGAATTCATTTTAATTCAAGAGGCTCACTCAAAGAAGTCACCCTACCCCATAACATTTTTCAATTATTATTTCAATTCTTCTTTGAATAGAGGTAAAAGAAGGAAAGAAGAACATGGTGGAAAAACACTGAATTACCTTAAAAAAATTTCAATCATCTTTAGAGGATCCACCCAATAAGATGCATTGTTTATTGTTCGTCTCTCTTCAGTTGTGGGTACACAGTGGGAAGCCTTGTGTGAGGGATACACAGAGCTATGAGGACTACACATGGCAGACTTAGTTAGCCCTGTGCAAGTTGACTAATACTAATACTCTGTTTGTCTTTTTATGCATTATTATTATTATTATTATTATTATTCTTTTCCTTCCTCTCTTTTTATTCCGCTTTAATTTTATACTTGTGTTATGCAATATCTAAAGTACTTTGTAAACCGGTCTTAAAAAGGGTTATACAAAATAAAATGTATTATTTTTATTAATTTATTTATTATTTTTATTTTTTTATTATTTTTTTTATTTTATTTTTTTATTATTATTATTATCATTTTTTTAACTTTTTTTTATTTTTATTTTTTTATGCGTTTCCTTTTTCTCCGTTCTCTGTCTCAGGTCCGTGATGACGTCTACCACAACATCCTTACTTCCGAGCTGCCCAACCTGCTGGAGTACGACAATATAAATGCCCTCACGCACCTGTGGGGCTCCAGCCAGATCACCAACTTTGAGTATCTCACCCATCTCAATAAGCATGCAGGACGCTCTTTCAACGACTTGATGCAGTACCCGGTCTTCCCCTTCATCCTGAGGGACTACATCAGCGAGACACTGGACCTGCAGGAGCCGTCCATCTACAGGTAAAGCATTACGATGGTTTAAGTTAGACCTGGGAGCAGTTTTCCATCAATACACTGACGATAAGCATTCATGAGACTGGCTCACAATGATACAGTCAGTGTGACTACAGAGTATTAGTCTGTTATAAAACAGATATGATGTGATCATCATAAAGTTCAGCTGACTGCTAGATATCTGAAAAAGCAATTTTGTATTACTTTTCTACAGCTGTTAACGGTTTAAAACAGTTAGTTTACTTAGCTAGCAATGAGTTTATGATGATAGTCTCCGTTCAATTTATGTAATTAATTAAATTATTTATTTTCACACATGATTTTTATGGCATTCCTTTGTTTCAAATAAGCACAAAGATCCAAACTGTTAAGACTTTCAGAATTGGTACTCGGATGTTTAGAGATGCCATTTTGTTTAGTAAAAGTGATATCTCATACCTTTTTTTTATTTTATTTTATTATTTTATTATGGCAGAAACCTGAGCAAACCCATCGCAGTACAATCCAAAGAGAAGGAGGACCGATATGTAGACAACTACAGGGTACTGCTTCAGCTCTTTCAGGGTTGCATTTAAAATCCAAATATCATGAATCAGTGATTATTTATAATGTTTAGAAATACCGTCGATACTGATCTTAACTGGGTGAGTGTATGACCTGCTTTTGCAGTATTTGGAGGAGGAGTATAAGAAGGGTGCCCGTGACGATGACCCCATGCCCCCTGTACAGCCGTACCACTACGGCTCCCACTACTCCAACAGTGGTACCGTCCTGCACTTCCTAGTCCGGATGCCTCCCTTCACCAAAATGTTTCTGGCCTACCAAGGTGATCTGAAGCTCTAATGTACACCTCCACAGCCTGTATTTACAATTAACATTCTTCATTACCCCGTCCTAAATGTTGAGCAGCACCTGCATTTCCCGAGCAGCCGGCACCTTCAAACGGGCCGAAGCTTTAAAAGGCTGCTCTGAAGTGAAAAGGCTGTCCTGAAGTCTCAAGCATGAGGCTTAAAAGCTGCTTCAACCATTTTCTCATTCCATTTTCCCCTCCCACCTTTTTTCTCTCTGGATTATTTATGGTAACTAGTACAAAGGATGATGAAAAATGCTTTTTCTCTGATGCACGCAGACCAGAGCTTTGATATTCCCGACCGGACCTTTCACTCCATGAACACGACGTGGAGACTCTCCTCTTACGAGTCCATGACTGATGTTAAGGAGCTAATCCCAGAGTTTTTCTATCTGCCCGAGTTCCTGGTCAACAGAGAAGGTATACTTTATTTATACCCCCCCCACATTCTCTATAATTTTCCCTCCTATTGTGTAGTGTCTGCTCTCTCATCTTTTCAACCGGTTCACGTCGAACACCGGATTTTAGTTTCAAGTTCCACTCATATGGAGGAAAAATTTCTATGCTGCGATACAATGGGGAATAAAGCTAAAGATTTTATTCTGTTTTATTCTCTTGAGAAATCTTGCCACAGCTGAATTGACAGTGACCCATGAATTGAAAATGTGCCATCACTGTCCCGTGTTAAGCACACGTCTTCCCCCATGCCAGGTTTTGACTTTGGGGTTCGTCAGAATAGTGAGAGGGTGAACCATGTGAATCTGCCTCCATGGGCCAGGAACGACCCTCGGCTCTTCGTGCTGATCCACAGGCAGGCTCTCGAGTCTGATCAGGTGTCCCAGACACTCTGCCAGTGGATAGACCTGGTGTTTGGCCTGAAGCAGAAGGGCAGGGCTGCTATCCAGGCCATCAATGTCTTTCACCCAGCGGTTAGTTTTCCTTTGATTGAGACATATACATACATTTACTCATTAGTCTAGCATTATTGTTATGATTATTTATTGTTATTGTTATTATTAACACAGCCAGACCCATGCCACTACTTGCTTTTAACTAGCTGTATTCTCACTTTCCTCATTTTCCTGCAGTGCAAAAGTCTTTAAAGTGTTCTTAAACTCCTTTTTTCCACCTCACACTTTGTCCCTGCAGACATATTTTGGCATGGACGTCTCAGCGGTGGAGGATCCCGTACAGCGGCGAGCCCTAGAGACCATGATCAAGACATACGGCCAGACGCCCAGGCAGCTGTTCCACGCCTCACACATCAGCCGCTGTGGGCCCAAACTCATGATGGAGGGAGAGCTGCCCGCTGCCGTGGGCCTGCTGGTGCAGCTGGCGTTCAGGGAGAGCCGTGACCAGAACAAAGAGATTGTCCACCCGGTGAGAACAAATCCACATTTACCCTCATCACAAACATGCAAAGCTCCAAGGCTTTTTTTTTTTTTACAGTGTTTCAGAAAATACGCACTGGAACAGTATAAAAATTCAGTATGATAACCATTTTGTGGATTAAAGTTCTGTCACCGTGATGAATTTCCATCAGATTGATCTTATAGAGGTCTTTTTTGAGATTCACTCATTCACTCATAAACTATTTTCTTAGTTTATTTAAAAAATATATTTTTGAGGGGAAGGGGACGGGGTGAGCAGTGCTTCAGTCAGTCACTTCAAGTCAAACCAAAGATCTTTCATAGTGAAGTGGCGTTCACATAATTCTCAGGAAATGTATCTTCAGTGGGATTCTTAGCACTGACGTGAATTTTCGCAGTGCTGAGCTCAGTGACGATCACATTTCAAGAAGTCCACATGCAGTATCATCTAAAGTTTTCAGCATCTTCCAAGCAAATCTTCATGTGGCCAATAGGAGAGCAGTAGGTGTGTCTGGTCATTTCCTGCTTGGTAGTCTTTTTGTTTTCGAATGTTTTACATGCCTAAAAGGCAGAACAAGGTACAGCATTGCTTCAATAGAAACACTACACCTTTAAACACTTACAAAAGCACTTTGTATTGCTTAGCAGTTGGGTTTTCATATCTTCTAATGTAAAAGATGCATGCTACAAATATAACCAGTTTGAAATGCCACAATCCTGGCAGTTGTTATACAGAGCGGTGGAGCAAGAGAGAGATTATAATAATGGAAAATAATTGCTCTTCCCTTCCCTCATTGCATTAGCAGTCCAAGGTTGAAATCAGAATGAGTTTTGTTGCGGCCATATGCCATCTGTGGCCAGGACTCATGACTGTGGACTTGGCTAGTTTCTCATTGGGTGGGAACGATAGCAAAATGGGTCTCTCGCTGTCAGTATATTAGTTCTCTCTATCCGAGCATGTTGAATTGTTAAAGGTTACTGTGTAGGCATCGGTTCAGAACGATGCCGTGGTTGGCTTCATGTTCTGTCATGATAGAAGAGACATGTAGAACAATGAAAACCATAAGGACTAACACTAGATTGGGAGGGTAGTGTAAAAAAGTGACAACTGCATTTATATAAATATTTCACTAAGGGTCCTGCCGTTCTAGGATTTAAAATTCATTTTGTCTCTAAATGTTGTTGTTCTCGTGCGATTTTGTAAGCCCTTTCCTGCTTTTTCTCAGAGTCCTCTGCCGTGGATTAAGGGCCTGAAATGGGGCGAGTATGTGGGCTCGCCCAGTGCTCCTGACCCGGTCGTGTGTTTCAGCCAGCCCCATGGAGAACGCTTCGGCTCCCTGCTGGCGCTGCCCACCCGAGCCATCTGCGGCCTTTCCTGCAAGTTCTGCCTCATGATGATCTACAGCAAGGAGCAGGGTGGGGGGACATGCGCGCGCGCACACACACACATTAACAAACCACCGTGTGTAATGACCTCATATAAAACTGTAGGGTTAGTTTGTGTACTCCAGTCCTCATACACATGCAAGCAATGAATCTGACTCCAAAACATGGCGATATAGTTATTGTATTAAATGAATTTCAGTCTTCTTGTATGATGTTTTCAGGGACTTGCAATCCCTGATCAGATGGGTAAAACATTGTGCACGGTTATAGTGTCAGGTGTTTAGCCTTGTGTGGTGAATGAACCAGATTCAATGAAGCAGTAGCAGTTATTGAAGTTAGATATAACTGAAAAACCAAGTAATAGAAGAGAAATGTATAAATAACAGAATAAAAATGTGAAATTAAAGAAATGGGTTAATGTACCCTCTTATTAAACTCATTATTTAGTTATTAATGTTCTAGCATATTATTCAGTAACTACAGTGAAACTAATAGGTAAGGTGTGAGGAATTAAAGTACTTGTTTTAATTTAGCCTATTCTTAGCTCTTGGGTCTTTTAACTTGTTATATCGACTTTTCATGATTTGAAGTACTTCTCGTAGATTTATAGTCAATTCATTTGATCGGGTCTTTAATGTGCTTTATCACATACACTTTGTTTAGAATTTTTGATCTTTTATATGTAAAGCACTCTGAGATGTTGAGCTCGCTGCTCACCGCTCACTGTTTCGCAGGTGTGAGGAGTATGCACAGCACAGATATCCAGTGGTCGGCCATTCTCAGCTGGGGCTACAGCGACAACGCACTGCGGCTCAAGAGCAAGCAGAGCGAGCCGCCCATCAATTTCATCCAGTGCTCTCCGCTCCACCAGGTCAGACTCTAGAAGCCTTGTGGCACGTCACAAATAGCAAAAAGAAAATCATCTCCCACAGTCCATGGGCGTAACTTTATTTTGAAAACAATGATGACGGGCCAAAAAGTAATAAAATCTTCACAGACAGTAATTCGCACCAAAAGTGTTTTGTCTGTATTGAGCGCGTCTCCCGGAAAAGATACTCTTCCATTTTACTAGCGTTAAAATCCACACCAGCTTTTTAAACACGTGCAGTAATCACGGAAAGAGACGGATGCTTTGGAAGTCTTAAAATTTAGTTGCTATGGTTGGAAAAAACACTAATTAAATTGTCCATTATAATGACAGCTGCAGCTGGTAAAGAGCCTCATTTTATATTTGCATATACCACAATATCATGATTGTAGTTTTTCTGTAAATAAATCCATTATACAATAATGTGATCATATCGCCATGTGTGGCCAAACATGAAACGTAGGAAAAGAAACCTGTTAGAAACTCGTTCGTGCCGGGTTCACTTATAGACGCTACTCTGAGAAACTAACACTGTGCATAGGACTTACACTGTGTAAGTCTCAAATCCAGGTGTCTTTATTGGATTTCTTTAGGTCTGATGTAAGATATTGTTATTATGCTCCGTAGTGCCCTCATCCTTTTTCCTCCTGCTGTATCTGTGAATTTATTGCGATCTATTTCTAAGCTGCCATGTTTGCTTCCTCTAAAACACACACACACACACACACACACACACACTCACACTCTCTCTCTCTCTCTCTCAGGTGACGAGCTGTGCCTGGGTGCCTGATGGTTGTCAGCTGTTTACGGGCAGTAAATGTGGAGTCATCACCGCCTACAGCAACCGCTTCGTGGTAGGTTACCACGGCAACGCGACTCTCCTGCTTCCACCCCCACGCATCCACCCACATCCATTATCGCTCTCTCTCTCGTGTGCGCGCGCACACACACACACACACACACACAGTGTTTGGAGTGGCTTTGTTCGTCATTTCCCCATTGCCCTAGAAACACGTTTCCCGAAGCCCAGGTGGAGTTGCGAGTCCAACAGGAGAAAGGCTTGCACTGCCCTTTAGCCGCTCACACCATCTTTATTCTCACTCTTTCTCTCCACATCTGTTATTTGTCTCTTTATTGATGCAGACAGAGGATAAGTAATCCAGTGAGATGTCATTTCTTAGTTGCTCGCTTAAATAAACCCAGTGGCATTTAAGAGCTTCTAAACATAAACACATGCCCCTGTAAGGGATCCTGCTTGCTGTGTTCTACCATGTTCTTTCTATTTCATTCTCTCGCTTTGCTTTTCTAGTCCTCTGAGATGGAAGTCGAGTCCCAGGTTCACTTGTACGGGCACACAGATGAGGTCACAGGTCTGTTCGTCTGCAAACCATACAGCATCCTGATCAGCGTCAGCCGGGACGGAACCTGCATCCTCTGGGATCTCAACCGGTGTGTGTGTGTGTGTGTGTGTCTATGTATAGACTAAGCTATATTACTTATGCATTTGTGTGTGTGTGTGTGTGTGTGTATAGACTAAGCTATATTACTTATGCATTTGTGTGTGTGTGTGTGTGGTTGCATGTTACAGATAGACCTGTCACCTGTGTGTGTGTGTGTGTGTATATAGACTAAGCTATATTACTTATGCTCGTGTGTGTGTGTGTGTGTGGTTGCATGTTACAGACATACCTGTCACCTGTGTGTGTGTGTGTGTTATAGTGTGTGTGTGTGTCTATGTATAGACTAAGCTATATTACTTATGCATTTGTGTGTGTGTTTCTTATGGTTGTCTATGTGTTGTGTATGTGGGTGTGTGTTTGTATATTTTACAGACAGACCTGTGTGTGTGTGTGTATATGTCTGTATATACAGTCAACTCCAGAATTATTGGCACCTATCATGAAAATTAGCCAAAATGAATAACACGCATTGAGTGATATTTAGACTTTAAACATATTGGGACACTGTATACTTTTATTTGAACAAAATATATTTTCAAACATAAAACGTTTCCTTAGGTATTTGGATAAACATTACATAAAATAGTTTTCTTGAAAAGATCCATCTACAGTTAAGTCTTAACCTCCTGGTAGAGGCAGCCAAGTTTTAGGCTGAAAATATCCTGGCACAGAATTCATGATGCCATTAATCTTCACAAGAGCCGCTGGACCACCAGCTGCAAAACAGCCCCAAAGTATCAATGATACACCCCCATATTTTACAGTGGGTTTGGGGACTTTTCCTTGTATGCAGTGCCTTTTTTTCTCCAAACATGCTGATAGTGTTCATGGCCAAAAAGATTTTTTTTGGTCTCATCAGACCATAACACACGATTCTACTTGTAGTTCCAATGACGCCTGGTGAAGTTTAGGTGCTGCATTTTGTGGGTTTCTCTTAGGGCTTCTTTCGTGCAACATTTCAAAACAGCTTGTTGCTATGGGGGTGCCGTCTAATTTTTTTTTTTCAAGGATGACAATTTATTTGCATTTATTTTAAATATTCTTTAGGGGTGTCAATAATTCTGTGACAAATGTTTTTGAGAGAAAATACCATTACTTTAAAAAAGGTTCTTATGAGCAACGAAGTGAGGAAACGTAAGGAAAAAGAACTCATCTACACTCTCTGAACTTTAGAACCCCATGGAATGAATGTCAT
>JAOUQW010000038.1:6687421-6705204 GCA_028565825.1 Olivaichthys viedmensis | reverse complement strand
CTCCGCCTCCCGAGCAAGGGGAGGACGTCTCTGCACCGCCCCCGGGCTTCGGGGACGGTGACGTTCCTCCGCCTCCCGACACCGCGAGGGGGGGACCCCCGGGTGTCCGGCGCAGACGTAGACCAGCTGGCGGAGCTCTTTCGGGGGATCTCCATAGCAGGCGGTGCGCCGACAGGGGCCCATGCTGTGGGCGTCTCCACACCGCCCCCGGGCTTCGGGGAAGGCGACGCCACTCGGCCTCCGGACACCTCGGTAGGAGGCCCCTGGGTGTCCGTCGCCACCACCGAGGACGTCATCGTTCCGTCTCCGGGCCGCTGGTCATCAGCGCAGGGTCGGACTCCGTGCCACCACCCAGACTGTGGCCCCACGGGCCCGGGGCCCCCCCTGGACGGCCAGTTAAAGAGAGGCTTCGCACGTGTGTCCTGTACCCGCCGCTACGCGACCGTGACATATAGTCTGTATGGCTACATAAGCTATCTACATCCTGCGTTAAATGAAATGGTATTTGGTAAAATGGTATTTTAATGGTTTGTTACTTGCTTTTAACTGTTTGGTATTTGTTGTTGGCAGTCTGTCTTTGATCCGAATAGTAAAAATTGTGTGTACATTATTTTAATGTTTTGAACGATTACATTTGTTATAAAAAAAAAGTTAATCTTTTTCTGTTTGTATCATTGTAGACGACACACCTGCAGAGGGTGGACTGAGACCATGATGAAGGAAAAACATATCAAACTAGTTTCAGACAAGTTCACACCGAGAAGAAGGTGGGACAATGACAAAGTTTGTGTGATCCAAGAAATGGCACAAGCCGTGAACGCGAAGGGATGTATGTGTATAATATGCATTCATTTGAGATTAGAACTCACAAACTATTGGCATTTATTTAAAACGGATGATTTGCCGCTTACATTTGTACAATAAATTACACAATTTCCATCCTCTGATGAACCTAATAAATACAATAGAGTTGTCACATTCTCACTCTCTTACACATGGTCTCAGAACTTTACAGTCCATGTACGGATTGGAAAATACTTTATATCACATTAAAAAGCCAAGCACAATTTAAATTGAAAGAAAATAAAGACTAAACAGGAATGAAAAAGCATGTAACACAAAGTGAAAACTAAATTTGAAACTAAAAACTGTGCCACATAAAAGGCAAACATAAATAAAATAAAAACTGATAAAATAACATGGTTTTACCTTCAAAGCATACACAGACACTACAATTAAAAGGGTAAACTGTACAGAAAAGTACATATTAACAGTGCAAGATATTAAATAGGTTGACTCAAAACACACCTCTCAATATACAAATGTATAACAAAGGCATATGATTCCATACAGGTGCCAACCAGTACTGATCTGCAGGTTATGATACAATGGGGTAGCTATACAAAGGAAACACTGGATGCGACATCAGTATTTCACACATAGACATTATTTCTTCATTATAAATGCAGATCTACATCTTTGTAACCCTTTTCCTGGTCAGGGAATGCCAAACCAAACCAATGATTTTTTAGAGGAAAGACCTTTTTCAAGGAAACATAAAGGTAAAGCGTGTTGCATAAGAGCACGAGACACATTTTTACAGAGCACCACAGTTGATTTAATCTATGAATGTAGGGCTGTAGAACATTTGTGTTATTAAGAGACAGATAGACACCAAGAACTGAGCCATTGTTAATCCCGTCTATCACTGCAGTATTCTTGGCGCTTCACAGAGAGGATATAATCTACATGGATATATTTATTGCTCAGAACTTAAAAAAATGGTATTCTGTAAAAAGATTGTTTTATGCATTATGTCACCCTATTCCACGCAATCTTTTCAGATAAAAGTACACTTGAGTGCATTTAGCTTGCAGAGGAAACAGTTGTCAATAGAAAATAGTGCTTCTTGGTGTCTGGCTCCATTTTGAATCCTCTCCGTTGTTTTTTTTTGTGCCTCAGGTCTTTGAGTCAGGTGACATTGTTCATCAGCGTTAGTTCGGTCCTATGGTATGGGGGGAATGCCAGAGGCTTGCCAGGGTGCTGGTTAAGTGCTGTGTGCTGTAAGAGGGTCTTTCCTGTCACCTGCACTCCAGCGAGACCCCAGAGTTCTGTGACGAGCTTGAGACGGTGGGCTCAGCGAGCGTCAACATAACGGCTGCTGTCAGTGAGCTGGACGACGGTGAGGATGAAGAGGAGGACAACGCCGCAGCTACACCTGCTTGGGTCAAAGTGCTCAAGTTTATAATTTGCTGCACTTTCAAAGTAATGTTATTATAGGTAGAAAATACAGGTATAATAAACATTACAAACAGAGATATACTGCGGTCCATAGGTAACTGCACTGTGACAATAGGCAAGTTTTGGCTCTGTACTGTAGTACAGAGGATTTGAAACAAAACAATGACTGAGATTTAAGTGCAGAATTTTTCACTCGAGACTATTGAAATTTGTATTGGGTGAACCACGTAGAGAAGAGAACACCAGCACGACTTCAGAGGATTTACCACAAGATGCAAACTACTATTAAACCTCAAGAAAATAAAGCCAGGAAGACATATGAATAAATGAGATGAAGACTACCCTGTACCTGACTGATGTAATGAGGAGTGTGTAGAAAAAAGGAACTGCTAAAGATACAAAGCAAACCACCTCATCTGTGAAACATGGTGGTATTAGCTCACTTGTTTTAATGGTGAGACTGCTGAGGGTGACAACAGACCAAATTCTAAAGTGTACTGCTCTTTAACCTCATAGTAACTCATTTAAAATCAAATGAGCTTGAAAAACAGACAACTTACTTTCCCGGTCTTTTTTCTTCATACGTTTTCGTCTTCTGTCAATGGAGGCCACTTCAGATTTGAGTGAGAGATAGTGATTCCTGATGTCTTGCAGTTTCTCCTGAAGAAATGCTATCCTCTCTAGACTACTCATCTTTTCTAAATCAGCTGCAAAATCAGGTTTGAAAGAGAAATAAGGCCAGATATTTAAATGTATTTATCACTTAAACAATCTGATGACAGAATTCAGTAAGCTAAACTTTAAGCTAAGAGGGATTTCCTGGTGTTGGTTTAACCTGATTACTTCGAACAGCATATGGCACTCACACATTTGAAAACTCCACTTGTAAGTGCGGGAACCCCGGCTGTTGATATGCTGCTCTTTGGGATGCGAATGCTCAGAGTCCCCATGTTTGTGGTATTTTTGCGATGGAGCTGTCCGGCCGGAGATCTTGGGTGGGTTTATGGCCTTTATGTCCCCTGTGCTGTTCTTGGACATGGGTGATTTGGCAGCGCTCTCACTGAGACACTGGTCATCACTGTCACTGCTGTTGGCTAGAGAGTGAGAAGAGTTTCTTACACCTGATTTGGCCTGATGTAATGTTAATTTTTTAAGTGACAGCCCCTGAATCTTTCCAGTTATTATTATTATTGCCTTTTTTCTGTGTTGGTAACTTAACTTTACATACAAGCATGCAAATTGTAGAAACTACCAAAAAAGTTCCACTCATCAATATTTACACCAAAATTCTCCAAAAATGTAAACGTTTTATTGTTGTTACCTATTTTGTGGTTCTTTTTGGGATGCAAGCTCAGGGTCTTGGGACTTCGCTTGTGTTTCTTTGATGCTCCACCTCCCTGGGAGTCTTTGTGCCGCTTCTGACTGGATGATGAGACTAGGTAATGAACAAGCAAGCAGGAGAGAAATAACAATAAGGTTACATGTTGCAACCTTTTTTTTTAACCCCAGTTTTTCCAAATTTAGTCATGCCAATTCCCACCCACTAGCTAGTTTTCCCCTATCGCACGACAGCTACCAAGGGTAAGGGCTAAATTTTTAAGACTTGATGGAGGGTTAACTGAACTAGTTTACTGATCACTTTAAATTAAATCTATATTACTGGTAGGCAAAATATGTTTGAAATGTTTAATGATATATTGCCTACCTTTGGATTTCCGTTCACTCTCCTGATGACTGCTGCTGCTCAGACTCAAGCTACAGTTGCTGTTGCTAGACAGGTTAGCATCAAAGGCTTTGGAGGGGGATCCTGCCTGCTCTTCCTGAGGCAGCTCATGAAACTCACAGCCCACAATCTCCATCTCCACAGTACTAGCGTCAGACTCGCTGCGCCCGCCAACGCACTCCCCTATCAAAGGCCCGGCTGGTGAGGATGTGGCTGGAGAGCAGGAGGCCAGGGCAGAACTCTGAGGGGGTGGTGAGGATGAGAGTGTCTCACCCAAGACCTCAGCAGACTCTGGCGTGGTGGGCGGTGTGTTGAGGATGGAGTTGCTTCCACTGCTGGGATACTCCTGGCTCTTCTCCTGGCTCTGCTGTGTCTCCTCGGGTGTTTCGCTCTTCTGACTGGGCTCGGGGTCAGGCTCGTCCAGGACAGGTACCGCCGGAGGGGGAGGAGAATTTGCAGCTTCAGTGTCTGAATCAGAAAACAACTCTTTCAGCGTTTTCTTGGGCCATTGAGCCTGAATACTGGACCATACATCCTTCTGGCCTTTGGGACGGCAGCCAGGTGCCCTGTCGTCCATTCCAGATGTCATTTTAGCTCGCTTGTCAGGGATCTCCCAGAAACCCGAAGACCGGGCACCCTTGGCTTTTTCCTTCAGGCCGTTGTACTTCTTTGAGGGCGAGCCTTTGGTTTTGTGGTGCACTTGTAGATCTTCTTTGGCCTGAGATTCCATGGGAGGACCAACCTCATCCTCAGAGCTGCTGCTGGACTGGGTGCCGCCGTCATCCCGAAGACCCATGTTTCTCTCTTCCAGCTTCTTAGGTGAACTCCCTGGCAACCAATCGCTCAACCTGCTGCCCCTGGTTTTGCCTTTGCATTGGTTTTTAGGTGTACGCTCAGTAGTTACATCACTTTTTCTTCTCCTGGTGCTGGAGGCCTCCCCCTCAGTTCCAAACTGCCCCTTTCGTTTGTTTGTTTCTGGACTGTATTGGCTAGATGATACCTCTGTGGTGCTCATACTTGCTGAAGCTTTGAGCCCCTCACTGGATGGCTCGTTTTCCCATTGTGGGAACATATGAGGGCATTCTGGAGAATCTCCTCTCCGAGGGCTCAACTGGCTTGCTGGACGCTCTTCATCATGATCACCTTCATCATCCTGCTCATGTTCGCTGTCATCTGTGGAGCTCTCGGATGCTAATACACACAAAACAATTATTTAAGTAACAGTCAGACCAGACCTTTGACTTCCTATATTCTTCACCGGGGTGGAGAAATTGTGACGTGATTTTGGAGAGAATGTAGTGGGTCAGTAAACAGGTAAAGCTAGCTAGGTAGTTTGTTTTTGCAACTGTGTGAGCTACAAGCAACATTAAGAAAATAAAAAGGGGCAAAAGTCCGGTGTGCACACTACTTAATAAATAAGTCGTTCTTACATTTAGGTTTTTTTTTTTGCAGTATGAACAAACCACTGTCCACCCTCTTTTTTTGTATTGGCTTCATGCTTCCAAGGTTTGCAAATTTATGGGGCTAAAATAAACCTAAATGTAGTTGGCAAAAAACTAAACTAAGAGCTACCAGAAGCAAACGGCTTTTTTCGCGCCTAGAGTCCTCTTACATTCAAGTAAATTGACTTTTTTGCCAGGCAATTTTAAATCCCATTCAATCTGACCACTCCTCAATGCCAGATAACTGTCCTACATTGACGTATGTTTATACAAACAAATGTGCATAACTGAAACAGTAAAAGGTTAAATAAAGCATGTAATGCAGTAAATGATGTCCAGCATCTTAGAATTTACCTTGAAGACCATTCAGTTTGGAGACGATCTCGAGAGATTTAACCGGACTCTTCTGGCCATCTGCATCATTACATTCTTCCACTTTAGGAAAAACATCATTACCAGAGTTGAGTTTGGAGGATTGGTTGATGCGATTTTTTGTGGGAGAAAGGTCCTCTCTGTCATTTAATCTCTCTATACGGTCTCTTTCTCTTTCGGTTTTGTTCTGAAAAGGTTTAAAAAAAAAAAAATCCGACGAATTTTTAATTAAGTTCTTGAAAATAAGAAAGACAATTGTGCTGATATTAGATATTGGGAAAAAATATTTTTATAAGATGCAAACAGGTAAGCATTAGACATATACCTTTATTTTTTTCCTATGCTTTATTTTGGGAACATTCTTATTAGCTGGTCGGACAATCTTGTCAGCTTTAATCCACTCATCGTACCTTATGAGAAAGACATAGTTATGTGAATATCCTGCACTAAGGTTCAGCTAATCCAACAGACATTACAGAACAATCACAAACATAGACATAAACTTTACAACTGTTAAACTGTTCTAAACCACAAAAAGAACATTAACACTGAAACATCACACACTTCTTAATATGCCCCATTATCTTAATGGTTCACAAGATGAGGCTGGCAGACAACTTATACTGTACAATTGTGCTGAAAGTATTTATGACCTTAATATAGACTGTTAAATTTCCATTTTTAACATGAATAAAATATGGCAGAGATCTCTTGATTGATCAACACATATATGAAGGATTCAGTTGAATCCTAAAAGAGAAAATGATGTTTGAGATTTACACTATGCCTCAGATATTGACCGTAGTATTCACTCAACAAGAATATTGCACAAATAAACTTGATCTAAATTTGTAAGGTGTCATAGCCTAATGCTTTGTGGAGAATGTTATATCAATAAAATGAGTCACCCTACCACACCATCTTCCTACAATTCAGTGCAAAAACCTAGTCCACCTGCCCACTCTACTGTAATGAAAACCAGTTTTTCCCATCACTAACACTTATTACTAAGGGATGCCAATCCATCAGAAACAGACACCAAGGTCATGCTGGGGATTCACCATTACCATTGAGCCAAATGGTCCCAGAGCATTTGTTTTCCGGACAAGTTCAGCCTATGGATAATCAGAATGCCTGTACTCCTTCAGTTAAATGTCAGAAACACACACCTGACTTCATCAACCACTAGATGGCCACACTGAAACTCTGTACACAGCGCAATGAAATAAATATGTTTTGAGATGGAATAGAAGAAGCACTGAGACAGAAACATCAGGGTTTAACTTGAAGTTGGATTCCTTTCTCAGAAGAAGCGACCACTTTTTTGGAATATGTAAATACGGATTCCCAGGGCCCTGCCTTACCTGACATTCCAGCCACAGTAGTGTACCAGGTAGAGCACCTCTCCCCCCTCCAGGTCTGACTCTTTCACAGTGGCTTCGTAGGTCTTCTGATTGCGACCTCGCCCATACCTCACCTGCACCTTCATCCCAGGGGGGTAACACTCAAACTCCTCCCCTTCCTCCCACTCCTGACTGCTGTCATCCCTGAAAGAAAGACAGTTCAGCACTTCCTTTCCCTAAGCCTGCCCCAGAATATAGAAAGAAACTCACCCCCACCCCCTTAGGAAAACGGACCTCATCAACTACAGTATTATGATTGCTTCAATCATCTTTCCCCATCACTCGGTTAAATACGAATATCCTAAGACTATCTGAGGCCACAGTAAGTTCATCAACCAACTATCAAAATCTTAACTGCTTTAAATATCTTTAAATTTAAAAATAGTAATAATTTAGTTCAAGGTCATTTTCTATAATATTAGATAAGGTTTTCTAAATCTTGGCCTTTTGACAACTGAGCTATTCCTCCATTTATTCTGAGAAACAGTGCAGTCTTACTCATACAGGTTAAGACTTGGTAAGTGTGTAGCGCAGGAGTCTTTAATCTTGTCCCCAAAAGGCTGGTATGGCTGCAGGTTTTCATTCCAACCATGCAGGAGCTACACCTGATCACATTTGTTTATTTACTATTAGGTGTGGCTTCTATTTGGCCGAAGTGAAAACTGGCAGCCATATCGGCCCTTTGCGGATAAGACTGGAGACCCTTGGCGCAGTGTATGTCTGTGTGTACACCCATGTTGGAGAGGGGCGGGGTGCAGATTGCAGAGTAAGGCCGGCGTTAAACTTGATGCGTAACTTCGCATACGTGTGCGCACACGGCTGCTACGTCAGCAGCATTGTTCACATAAACCCATGGGCACGTTTGTAAATCTGGAGTAGAAAAAGCTCTGACCACTTGGGGGCAGGCCCAAACGACCCTGGCTGGCAGGTTTCCATGCCAACCTGTATGTGGGACACATATTTATTGCTGTAGAGCAACATGGATACGTACAATGCAGACAAGATCTGTTAGTTTTTCCCCACACCTTTTCGCCATTGTAATGGTTGTTGTCATATGCAGTGTCTCAAATTGCACATTATGACCTTATACAGATTAGTACAGAATCAGTGCTGTATAAAGTGGTCAATGACCTACTGTTTGCCTCAGATCGTTGATATGTTTCCATTTTGGTACTGTTGGACTTTTACATTTGACACTATTGACCATGATATTTTAATGGACAGGCTTGAAAACACAGTCAAGTTAAACAGACAAGTTCTTGCTTGTTGTAGATCTTATTTGACAGAACCTTACCAGTTTGTTAGCATAAATGGAGATTCTTCAGAGCCTAAAGAAGTGCAGTATGGTGTCCCACAAGGTTCGGTTTTAGGCCCCCTACTGTTCTTTCTTTATATCTAGCCCCTTGAACATGTCATTTACAACATAATGTAGGCTTTCACTTCTACACTGATGAAACACAATTAGACTCATCAGTTAGGCCAGATTCAGCAGCACAGCTAGGCAAAATAGAAGACTGCATGCTTTCATAACCTCTAGATTGGACTATTGTAACGTGTTGCTGGCTGACTGATTTGCTGTTTCTTTAAGTAAGCTTCAAATAGTTCAGAATGCAGCAGCCTGTGTCCTTAAAGAAGAGTCTGGGCATATTACCCCAGTTCTATTCCAGAGTGCCAAGCTGCTTATTAAGTTCTGCATTGACTACAAAGTCAGGCTTATGATGTTTAAGGCTCTAAATGGTTTAGCTCCGGCGTATCTTGCTGATTCCCTGAAGCAGTATAACCCATCCAAGCGCTTTGCTCAGCTGTGACAGGTCTACTGTTAATCCCCGAGCATCACTCGCAGCTCTCATTATATCGCCCCTAAACTCTGAAATAGTGTTCTAGAAACTTGTTTAATTTAGCCTATTCATAGTTTTTGGGTGTTTTATGTTGTTAAATAGACTTTTCATGAATTTTAGTAATTTTCATAGTCAACTCATTAGTAATTGTAGATTCATTAATGTGCCTTAGCATAAATACTTGTTTTGACCTCCTGATCTTTAATATGTAAAGCACTTTGAGATTCTGAACTTAATATAAAAAGTGCTACATAAATAAAGATTATTATTATTATTATCATCATCATCATTATACTAAGAATAAGTAATTACTTTGTACTAATCTAGGTGGGTCCATACATGAGAGGTTTGTTAAATTCAAACACTAACCATCATATTATATATGATATACTCAAAAATCGTCTAAAAAAGTACCCAAGTGTGCAATTTGAGACACAGCTGTGGTTTGTTCAGTCTGCTGCTGACGTCGCGGCACGTCGTGCTATACTGCCCCCACCGTTTAAGATGGTACTGCAGGATAAGCAGGGCAGCCATCTTGACTACACGTACGTGTAGTTAAAAGCAAGTATAACACCGGCCTTAGGCATAGCGGAGCGCAGCATATGGCATTTCACAATCACATTAGATAGCAGAAGATCAGGAAAAGTTAGCCGAGGCAGACCGTGCTGCAGTTCACTACTGTAGCTGTACTAACTGCTGCTATACACACACATCAACGGGAATATCTTTCTAGTCGTTCCACACCCCAGCAGCAACAGATTACAAGGTGTTAGGCAGGACCCTGGTTTCAGAGCTTTCAAATTCAAATAAAAGCTGACTGATTGGAAGATCTTGTGATGCTTAAATTGGGACTTTCACTGTTTCCACACACAAATGAAACCTGAGACAATAGTTATTCAAATGAAGGGAATTAAAGGGGAAAAACTACACAAACTGCTTCAAATTACAAACATCATTAATTCTCCACTTAAATATCAAGTGGTGCAATATCAGCACCAATAAAATCAAATTCAGAGAATCAACACACCCAGCACCAATCCTCAATGCACGCCTTTCTCTGGGGTTATAATAGAGCTAATCATAGTAGCATGTTACCAGACAAAAGAATAAAACTAAGACAGACATGTACACTTAAGCCTCACACAGTCAACTGCATTATTTCAGCCTTAGAACGCCTTAAAAAGAACAGAACATTGAGGTAAGTATGTGAAAGAACTAACAATGTGCAAGGCTCTTTTTTAAACACTCTCTAAAGACAACAAAACCGAACTATGGATGCTAACAGCAAGCAATCTGACTCTACACGGTTAGAGATGAAAGAGAGGCAGTTGAGAGCAGAAATCATTGCAAAACAGCCAAGGGAAAGGTGATATAACATCTGACAGGGGCTTCACTGCCCTTTCAAAAATAAGAGAGAAAGCAAGGGACAAAAGTTTCAAAAGACAGACTATGAAAACTGGTCAATCCAACATGCTGCCATGCTCTGTATCTCTGAGCTGGTTCAGGGGACTGGGATTGGTTGGGGTTAGTTTTAACAGTCTCACAGAAAAAAGCTGCTCGTTCGCCATAAAAGCACAATCACTCATTAATTTTAATTTCAACACATACTCGATTTGGCTGTTTTTCTTTTTTAAGGCCCAGTCCCACTAGCTTTTTGTCAGTGAAATTACATTCATTTATTTTTACTTTTTAAAATTTTAACACTTTTTTCTCCCAATTTAGTCATCGCCAAATCTCACCCACACTAGCTAATTCTCTCACCTATCGCATGACAGCCACCAACCGAGGAGGGCGAGGGCGAGCACATGTTTCCACTGAGACGCGTGAAGCCAACCACTGCGTCTTTACGAACTGCTGTTCACGCACCGTCACAGGGCAGTCCCGCACGCTCGGAGGAAAGCGACAACTGCCCTCTTCCGTATGCATGAGCTCACGGATGCCCACGATTGGCTGGTGTCGCTCTGATCGACAGGAGAGAAAGTGTAATGCCGTCCCTCCCACCCAGAGAGTAGGGCCAAATACGCTCTCTTAGACTCCCGACCACGGACGACTGTGGCATCGTCGGGGCTCAGACTAGCGATCTCCGGACGATAGGGCCAACGTTTTATTGCGCCACTTGGGAGCCCAAATTACATTCATTTAAATTAAATTCTCTGTGATTAACGATTTTCCGTGGCAGACTTCCGGTAAGAATAAATTTTGTGCACGAAACTCTGTGTCAAGTAAAATTTTAGTGAAATATGAAATCGTTAATGTGAAATTTGCATTGTTGACCAATAACACAACTGGTCTGTAGAGGTGGTCCTTCATATCACTGTGCAGAAGATCCAAAATGGAGAAAGCGCTAATTTCAGTAGTGTGCAGGCATGACATTGTATATAATTGTATATATATTCCCCACCTGACTATAAATTGTTCCATAAAAAGAAGGCGACAAGATACACAGTCAGTCGAGAGGCCGGATTAGATGGTATACCATCTTTTACTGTTTATAGTTGGCGAGTTAGCCATCTTGCTAGCAACTAACTCATCAGGCTGGCAATAAACTCTCAATGTACAAAACTTTGTGCATACGTGGGACTTGATTTAGTACCGCTAAATTAATTTAAAAAGTTGACTTTAATTTATGAAGCTGGCAAAATCAGAAATAATTCTCAAACTTGAAGTTAGCTAAATGGCTAACTGTACCAAAATAGAAGACCTTTTTTGCCCACTTTCCGGTCCTGCCTTGGTCATGCCTATTTCGCAAGATGTAAACTGAAATTTTTTTATATATAATTTATTGTTTGGATACAACTACAGCAACTTTCAACATCTTATTCACTCACTTGCTTTGACTTATCTTTATTAAGTAAGGATCTATGCAATTTTGCTTTTTTGGCAAGAGTATACTAGCATACTTGTACACTACAGCCCCTCTTACTTTTGCTCACTCTTTTTGTAATTGTAACCCAGCCAAATACGTAGCACCAAACCTGTAAAAGTGTCTCCTCTTTGCACTTGTAATGCGATCCAAGTGCTGACAATCACAGTGTAGAGAACGTAGCCTGGTGTTGCAGGTTCCACCTACCCTGACAGTTCCTTGTTCTGCTCCTCACATGGTTCCTCCTTTACAGTCTCTGTGCATGGATCTTCTGTTGGTGCAGCTTCTTTAGCCTTGTGTTTGTGGAGCTCTTCATCAATACCATTCTCTTCTTCATCACTATAGCCTCCGTCTTCCTCCTTCAGGCTGCTAATGTTGACTTTGTTTCTGCAAGATCCTGCTACTTCTGACTTTTCCTCCTAAAAGTAAAAACATTTTTTTTCTTCTTACAAATGTTTGCAAACTACAGTTTAAAACAATACAAGTTTAATCTGGATTAACAGTGCCAGAGTTGCTGAAATGCAGGAAGATGGGGTGCCGATACCTTGACAATAGTTTTGGTGTTTGGTGAGATCTCTTGTTCGAGTTTTGGCTCAGCGTTGTTTGTGCCCTCTTCTGGTCCTTCAATACTGCTCTCTGTGTGAGAACTCTGCTTCTCCGCTGCTTTAAATGGGAGGTCCATGCGGAACGTGATCCCCGTTGAGGTGCAGTAGTCCTCAAAACCGTACAGATACCTGTGCAACATGCACAAGTATAACTCAAAAAGCAAAACTCTGACAGCAAAACTAAGGTAAACTGAATCTTTTGAGCTAACTGTTCCATACTTTTGATCCATACTTAAGGCTTAGGGAGGGTCAGTGACATGGGACATATATTAATAAAAGTCTACAAAACTGGACATTTTCCAGTACAGTTGCTCTTTCATTGTATGATAAAGACTGGCTAGGACTACATACTTTCTGTAGGCGCATTTGACATTGTAACCTGCAGCGGAGTTCAACACGGGGATTCCCAGATCTTGATACACTTGCTTCCAGACAGCGCCACTCTCAATCTGCCACAAAAACAATGACATTGAAAAAAAAGTAGGAGGAGAGAGAAACAAACAGTGACTCAGAATGTGACGGAAACCAGAAAACAAAACTACAAAAAAAGTCTTATACAAACACAAAATGGCTCCCAAGTCCTCGTGAGACCATATATACAATATATATATAAATATAAGGGAGATCACGGGAAGTAGAAAATGAAGGAAACGTCCTGGTTCTCTGGAAGCTTTGTGTACTACACTGCGCCTTTTTTGCCTGCTAAGTAAGTGTTTCTACTGCTTCAGTGCTCTCCCTCTTTGTGTTTTTCTATTGGACATGCGGAGATTTATTGCAAGTCAAAATTTGAACTTTAAACAACCCTGTGTGTGAACCTCTCTGTTTTACCTTGCATTCACATTAGCAATCGACACGGCGTCAAAGCGGCATCTCATCTTAACTGAGATTTTCTCAATTTATTGCAAATTAGTTATGATGCATTAAAGCAACAAATCCAAATGATTGGCTCAGTAGATTTCTCTCTGACTTCAGTTCAGGCTCGCAAACATGGAAGAAAAACGTCCATTTATTACAGTATTAAAATATATTTTAAATAAATAAATAAAAACACAGTGACATGTACATTTTTGATACATTATAAAATGATTTGGTTACTACAACTCCTTATCAGAACAGTGCACAGCACACCTCCCCAGCAACAGTAACAGTAGTAGGGCTGCAACTATCGATTATTTAGTTTTTTGATTATTCTGCCCAATACTGTCCCGAATATTGGAATATTCTATAAGGATAAGACTTAATTCATTTTAATGATTTAATAAAAGAAAACCAGCAGTAGAATCCAAATCATATGAAAGGCTCTTCTGTGGGACATCACCCCATTAAATCTCTAAATAAAGAGCATAAAACTTAAAATATATACTGAGTCAACTTGTTCAAACAATAAACTTGTTTTCAGCAGTCTCTGCTCTCATCCTTCTTTGTGGACTTAGATCCGCCTACCAACATTCATGCCCCCAAACCTGCAATGATTTGAAATAGCCGACAGAGTCAGAGCGAGGTGGAAGTAACAAAAATGACCCGATACCCGAATTACACGATAAATGAGGCAGAGCAAAAAGTTCATGATAAAATGACACAGAGGTAACAAAAATGACAATAAAATGATAGATGATTATCAAATTACATTTCTAATGACCAACTGAGTTTTTAATTAACACGTTTTTTTGACCGCCTTGTTCCACTTCCACCCTCATGCGGTGACTACATTGCATGTTAACGGCAGTTTTGTGGAATAAATAATAAATGATGAACAACAGAACATGGTAATAAATGATAAAGTCGGTTCATATTTGTACCAGAGCATGCGCTAAACTCCGCAGCCTTTGTAAACGATGCCGGGTTTCCTACTGCTCCAGAGAGCGAGCTATTGTACTTAAAAGTGGAAATGGAAAAACAACTATTTGTATCTCAAATCTTTGTCAAAAATGTGATTGTATTCATTAACCAAACTAGAGTAATACTTTCTTTACCTAGAATTCTGTGGAATTGCTGAAACTGGAATTTACCTTTGATCTGAAGTATACAGGGGAGGCTTGGCCAGTTATTTTATGGTAATATCTGAGTTGGAAGAAACACACATGGGGCCTGTCTCTAGTTAGAATGCCACTTTTGTTACAGCGTAAGAGTACTTACACTGTCAAAACCTCCAAGTTTGTGCACCAGCCTGTAGAGCTTAAAGAGGTTCAGGTTCCTGTAGCCCAGCACTGGTCTTTTGTTGATGGGAGTGCCTGGACAGAGAATGAATTAGACACAATTAGCAAACTGTGCAAAACATGATTGAGTCTACAGTTAGAGACATTTTTTCAATCAGGCATAATGGAGGGTACTGTAAAACAGGAGTAAAACATTCACCTAGGCCAAGACATCCTACACACTTAATTAAGACAGCAGTCATCTGTAATGCTTACCTCTATCCTCCATGAATTTGTAGAGCTGTTGGAGGAAGTTCTCCCTGTCCTCTGGGAAGGGCTCTACCTCCTCCTGAACATTGTGAAATTAATTTAAAGTGAGTGATTTAAGAGTGTGAGAGAGAGCCACAAGCTAATATCCACAGACTTTCAGATTCAATTAATTTTCTTCAATTCAAGTCCCACTCATTGTGAAATCCTGAGATAAGTGTTTTCCAGAACTAGCAGAACACAAAGAGTGACATTATTTGCCTGGTATCACCCAACATTAACTATTTATTCCAATCAGTTTATGATGATGTTGATGATGTTTCATTAATGATATGTCATAGCTAGGGCTAATTTTAAATTAAACAAGCATTTCTTTATTACCCTACACAAAATCTAATTGTTCTATGAATTAGGGATGCGTGACAGAGGGTGACCCTTTCTATGCCACTCATTATTATGGCCAAAATGATTGTAATTCGAAACCATTAAAAATATTATATGTTTAACTACTAAAACGTGCCTAGGAACATCTCTACCCCTTTTACCCTCATAAAAAATGCCAGGATCTATGAATATGCATGAAAATGCAAATTGGAAATGACCCATATACTCCGGCCATCTCGAACCCCGCCGTTTTCTGCACTACCCTGGTTGCACGATGCTATTAGCTATGGTGTACTAAACTATTGTGGAAATGCAACCGTGTATGTGTGAACTTTAGAGTGACTTGAACGGAGTGAGACATCTGTTCACAAACACTGGTCAATTGTTCATATATCAGAGCTGTAAGTTCAGCTAACCACTCGCGTTTACTAATACTGCTCACTGATGCTGTACAACTGCACTGTACTGTACTGTAGGTAACTTTATCACATAGCTAGCCGTCTAGTTATCTGCTAGTAAACTCGTTCGCATTTGTCACAGGTCAACATGAGTGGGGTTTCAGCAACAGAGTCTTCAATTGCATCATCATATTCTAATCAATTTGTTTAACAGTAGCCAAACCTGTCAAAATATACTATAACAGATCAGTAACATGAGCTAAATTAGCTGGCTAGCTTAGCACCCAGGTTCTGTGGCTGAAAATTTTCGGTTACCATGTCATCCGCTAATAATTTGAATATTTTATGCGACAGCCTCTCACAAACTGAGTTAATAAGTAACTCTCCCTGAATCAATTTTTTAAAAACCTACCAAGAAACTTCAATGAAAATATGCAAACTCTGATCTAAATACAATGTAAACTGTACACAATGTTTACTTATTATATTGTATTGTACTGTACTATACTGTATTATATTGTATTGTACTGTACTAGTATATTGTACTGTACTGCATTGTATCATATTGTACTGTATTATATTGTACTGTACTGTATTATTGTCATGCGTGCGGGTGTGCGCAGGATATAGCGTGGCGGCCGCCACGCACTTGTGTTTGTTTAGTTGTCCTTGTCACGTGAGTTCTGTTAAATGTCCCCAGCTGTTCCTCGTTCGTCTCCCCTTGATTACTAAGTGTTTAAATACTCGCTTGTTTCCGTCCTGTGTTGTCTCTCGATGTTTGTGTGTTCGTCACGCCTGTCGCGGCGTGTGTTTATCTGTTTATTCCCGGTCTTTGTTCAATAATTAAATATGTTTAAAACTAAGAAAAGCCTTGCGCTTGTGTCCGCACTCCCGCGTAAACACTCCGTGACAACTATATTGTACTGTACTGTATTATATTGTACTGTACTGTATCATATTGTACTGTATTGTTATACTGTATTGTATTGTACTGTTGTATTTCATTTATGTGACACCACACCAAGAGAAATTCCTTGTACATCTGTACTTTGTGAATAAACGATTCTGATTCTGAAATCAGCGATCCTAGAGGAGTTAACCATTTATAAAACAGATGTACTTTGTGCGGTCTTGGGATATAGACCAGAATGAAGATTTAAAAATGTACCCAAAGACATGCACATAAATAGAATTCCTGAAAGGATAATATTAATATTAATATAATATAATAGAGGACATTTCACATTTCACTGACAGCTAATTATGCAGTGGACAGTCAATAGGTTTTGCTCAAAAGCTCATTTTGAAAACTGCTAAGTGAAGATTGATAAATGACAATATATGAATGGTGACACGAAAATCTTGGTTGCAATATATTTTTACTACTTCTATGATATATACTGTATAAGACTACGCATGATTTTCCTGGTTATTTGAACGTTCTCACCTCTTCCTCTTCACTGCTGCCGCCATCCTCCTGCACCTCCTCTTCCTCCTCCTCGTTTTCCTCACTGCTGGAGCTTTCATCCTTAACCTCAGTCCTCCATGTACTAGGCACATTACCATTGCGCTGGAAAGCCCATGCTGCATCTAGCGCTGATTAAACCCATGCACACACATGTAAACAATTAAAGGATCAATGAAAGCTACCAAGTCATAGTGCAGGCCACACCATTTCGGGGATCGTCCATAACAATACCGAGACAAAATGAACTAATATTTAAACATTCTCCAACTAATCACATCATCATCTATGGCTGATTAGTGGGATAACTTGCAAGCTAGCAGAGAAGGTTGGATGTAGACACCAAGACTTCTTTTTTTAGGAGTAAAATATGTTAGAACACGTTAACCATTTCTCATTAATTTCAGCCAAACAAATAAGTTAAGAAAATAAATACTCAAAGTAATGTTATATGCTAGCTTACATTTGATAGCTAGCTTGTAGCCACTAGGCCTATGTGTTTGGTAGCTTTATATATACACGCACACACACACACACACACACACTCACAGAGTACTTTGTTAGGAATACTATACTAATACTGGGTAGAGCCTCCCTTTGTAGCCCATCCGCCTCAAGGTTCTACGCGTTGTGCATTCTGAGATGCT
>JAOUQW010000038.1:6631868-6647381 GCA_028565825.1 Olivaichthys viedmensis | reverse complement strand
TAACAGTCAGAGGTGAAGCTGTTCCTTTAAGTTTTCCGCCGTGGGAAAGTCTTCAGGACAGAGGAGTTTGTGCTTTGCAGTTTATCAGTAACACGACAAGCTGCATTTTTTATCTTATTAACTTAAAGAGAAAAGAGAGAGAGGCTGGTGAGGGAACCACTGTTTATAGCTGTTAGAACGTAAGTGAGAACAAGAACTCATTTTGCGGACATTTCACAACATTAAATGTAACTATAAACGGATAAAAAGAACGACGTGTCTTTATTTAATGTGTAATCGTTGGAAAATTGCTGTGGTATAAACAGAATAAAACACTTCAGGGTACTAATAACATAGCTTCTTTTTGGTGGCCCCCTAGTGGTTTAGACGCCGGCGTCCAGATTCTTAATTAGGTCAAAACGTATTAGTTTGTACTAAGAAAATATCAGCGCTATCATCAACATCTCCACTTCATGTTTCCTACTAATTACTTTGCTCTCTGCACATGACATTTCAGACCGTTTGAAGAGCGCATATAAGCCCCGCTACTGTAAACAGATTTGGGATTGGAAGCTGAGAAAAACAGTGGACATGCATATATACGACTATTTTAGCACTTTTTTGAGCTTAGTTCAGACTCGGATGTGCATATATACGGCTATTTTAGCACTTTTTTTTTTACACGATATAAATCTAAAGCACTATTAATAAATTTACAAATATAATTTATAAGTTTTATAAAGGGAATAACAAAAATAATAAAAATTTACACAAAAGGTAACACAAAAAAACCCTTCCTTATTTTGCTTTTTCACCACCCCACACGCGTTACCTTTAATTTAATCTCATTAAATCAAATTTTATTTAATACAGTTTAATTTAATTTAAAAACATGTTTAACGAATTTTACTGCCACATTATTTCTTGTATCTAGTGGCCTGAAAAAGTCATTACAAGTAAAAACACAGACATGAATTAATAAATAATAAACAGTGATTTCAAAATGTATTTCGTTTGGCTAGTTTGGTAGGTTTTGTGTAAAAATGCACCCTGTCGAGATCGCTCTCTATAACCTGAATGCTTTTAGATATCTGCCCTAAATTCTGTACACATGTTGTAGAGGAGTTTATTGGTAAAGACATGCAAAGAGAACTTTACTACTGGACTCTGATATCTAAATTTACACTGTAAACAAAAACAAACAAAACATTTTATTTACATTTTGCAGGTCTTTCCTATTCTTAGAATTGATATGAATTAGGACAATTAAAGAATTTAACTCAATGTATTTGAAGGCCCAAGGGCCTTCTTTCATTGAAGCCAGGAATGACTACTGTACAATGTGTAGCTCTGTAGATATTAAGACTTGAACTTGAATCGGTAAAAACAGTCGCAAATTGGCACTAAAATGAAGGCATCTGGGTTTTTTAGGAGGGAGGTGTGTTCACATTTGGAGCCAGTGGATATGGCCAGCTGGGACACAACACTACAAACCACGAGGTTAACCCACGAAAGGTTTTTGAACTCATGGGGAATATAGTAACACAAGTCGCTTGTGGTAGGTAAGTACGGATCTGTCTGCCAAATGGCACTTCATTTTTACCCAAAGGACTTTTAAAACCTGGTGTCAGAATCCAAACAGTAGTGACATTCTTCTCTTCTGTCTAATCTTACTTTAATTTCTGTCTTTCATCCATTTCATTCATTTAAATGTACCATGCACCTTTAGGCTGTATATTGGTGGTTGGCTGACATTGCTTTAATTTGGCCAATGCAGAAAGTTTGGTGGATTTTTCTAACAAGACAGAGAGGAAGTTTGTGATTCTTGGCATATTTGCTGTATGGAATCACTGTAGACTCAGTGTAAAACACTGTTAACATGTCTTCATTTGTACCGTACAGCTAGCCTACAATAAAGAAAACTTGAAAATAAATAGTGTGAAATTGAAGAGAGATTTGCTTGATGCTAATGCAACATTAACATTTTCTAGAAGCACGAACTGAAGTTAGTCTTACTGTATGGTCGTGTGCTGGGTGCACCAAAAGTTTTGTACAGAAAAACAAACACTTGCACGCTGTTGTTGTAGTATAACAAATGTATATGTGCTGCAGATGTTACCTTCATGTTAACATCATCTCAGTGACTCAGCCTAATGTATGCACTCCACTTGTAATGCTAGAATTACCCTGTTAGTAATCAGGAATTAGCAATTTCGGGAATATTTTAAAATACAGTAATGCTTTATTTTTATTAATATGCAAGGCAACACACCCTAGCATTCATTCCATCCTCTGGAAAGATCGATTCTTTTGGTCTTGGAGGAAACGGACAACTCGGCACACGTTACACCTGCAACAGGATGAGTCCTGCTCCTGTGAAAGGCCAATGGAGAGCTCACAATGACCCCACACCAATAGACTCCGGTCAGTGCGCACACGCACACGCGCACGCACGCACACACACACACACACAGCTACAGAGATTGATTCAGAGCTTATTACACACTTTTGTTGCACTGACACGGCTGTTAACAGATGCTGTAGTTTCAATACACAGTTTTTTTTTGTCCGAGATCCCAAACTCTTTGCTTCGTCCCAGAAATCAGCACAGATGTTTCAGGAAAAATTCAAAACCATCATTTCTCTTTTTTTGCTGACTATTTGGAAATCCACTTTTTCCACTGATTAGCAAAACATTTGATTGGAAGCAAAGCTATTGAGTGCCTGGTTCAAAAACATGGACCGTTTTTACAAACTGACTGAGATGAGCTGTAATTCTTTTCATTTATTACATTTTTAAAATTAATTTAGATTTATCTTATTACAATTGTTCTCATTTATTATTTATAATTGTTTATAATTATTAGCATGACCTGCAGCTATGGCAAATCGTTGACTGTATATCTGGATTGTCCGTTTAAGAGGCTGAACTGTTCTGTGTGAAGAGGATTTATGCTGGTGGAGACCAGAGCTTCGCCCACTGCCAGTGCCCTCAGGTTTGAGTTTAAGTCTTTAATATTCGCTTAGTCTTAACTTCTCATGATGCAGATATTTGGAAAATACTTTTTGCTGTAATATAAATTAGGCTTGCAAAATAGATCAAATTCCTAATGCTGCTGTCGCCCCCTTACTGCATTATTTACATGGTTCAGCACTGTTACACGTTCACTCCACAGGCTTCTTGGGGAACAATATATGTTCTTATCTAATCTTAAACCATTTTTACTATTATTCTTATCATTAACACGAGTACAGGGTGTGCTTCTACTTTATATTCTGCACCCAAGTTCCCTCATGTTGTCATTCTTTTATTCTCCCACTAAATGTGTTTAGTTTCTTGAACATCCTCGAGTTAGAGCCACAAGATTTGGTAGAAAGCTTAAAGCTCACGATAACACTGTGCTGTCTGGTTGTGTTGTAGAACGGCTCTCCCCCAGATGATCTGCGACTGCAAAACTGTAATCAACATGTCTTAACTCTGAATGGTGACCTCATTCAGAAATGGCTGAGCTACGGTCATGGAAGACTCTCACCGGAAATGACAAAGTACAGTGCACGCATTACATTAAGCTGAAATCAGTGCGGCTTTATTTTCTATTCGCTTTATCGAGTTACTTCTGCGTTCATGTTGTATAATCCTATCTTTAGGTGTTTTTATTAGTTTTCTAATTTCTGATATTTCTTTTAGTGAGATTGATCTTGTGTTCTCCTCAGCAAGTTGTCTAAATGGGAGTTTTCTTTCTACGAGGTAATGTATGATTTTTTTCTTCTTTTTTTTCTTTCATTTGCAAAGTGGTGCTATGATTCAGTAGCTTCAAATCTTTACATTCAGATCTTTATGAACTAACACAGTCAGAAGATTTGTTTGGGAGAGAGAACGTAAAAATAGGGATTCTGGTCAGTATATTAGTTGATTCATTTAGTTAAACAGCAGTGATTTATATGACTGTACAGTTGAATGGTGGCTCTTTAAGAGCATCATTTATGTTTTATGCTCAAGGCAGAATTGAGATTCTAAAATTTGTGTACGCTCTGTTTTTGCATTACATTCAAAAACTGTGGCTTTAAAATGAAATATTGAATACGGAGTGTGTTTTTTTTTTCGTAATTTGGGCATCACATTTATTGTTTTGAAAAGCAATTTTTTTTTTGAGTTAACATTTTTAGTTGGAGGATACGTACAAAAATAAGAACAAAATCATAATAAGGACAATTGTGAATAATTAGGACTATTGACTGTCCCAATATTTATTATGTTTATGTAGGATGGTGGTTATGGACACACAAAATGCTATACAGTAATTCTATAAAGGTTCTGTACTTATACTTATTTTACAACACCCTGAACTGCTTCTTTTTTTTTGGTTAATATGTGATTTATACATTTTCCAGTCATCCAGATCACTATAGCACTAGCAGCAAATGTTCAGGGGTGGACGTGAACATGGCTCGCCTCCTCTTCCACAGACTCATCCAGCCTGATTATCCTCACATCTCGCAACAAGTGAGTTGGTTTTCTCTTTGGCATAATTTTCCTCATAATTACAGAAGAATTTGCATACCACGTTAGCTGTTTGTTTTCCCAAAAACGCAGGTCGCTGCCAGTTTGGAGAGGCATTTAATACCCAACCTGAGCAGCTCTCCTCCAGACATTGAGGCGCTGAGACTCTTCCTCACACTTCCAGAGTGTCCTCTGTTTAAAAACCCCAACACTTACATCACACTCGCCATTCCCTTCGCCAAGGCGGTCACCAGCCTCAGCAATGCCCCCTTCAAAGTGCTTGGTGAGCATCATGCAATGTTAACTTGTCATGCTGGGAATACAGCTTTAATGGGCGTAGCTCATAGGAATCACTCGTTATATGTGTTCTCACCACAAGTGATTGGACAAATTAGTGTAATATTAGATAGGTACTTGGTTCTAAACTAAAGTCTGAGGCCCACAGACTACATCAGATGTTAACATCATCTTATTTATCTTTGGGTAGTGACGTTGCTTAGTGTTGGGCACATGTAGTGGACCGATCGAGTACTCGTTATGTAACCACCTAATTGATTCGTAAAATTCTACTCTAAATTTACCAAAAAACAGGCGTATAGCTTATTTTACGTTAAAATGCGCTGTTGTCTGTCTACTTCATAAGGCTTTTACTGACCTACTGAGCTAAATACATGATACTGCTACAATAAGCGGAGTTTACATTCTACTTAATACAGTGGAATAAAACTCTAATATTAATATTATTTAGACGTAACGGGAAAAAATAATTTGATTCCGTTATAGTCAATATGAATTTGGCGACGTAAAAGGAAATTGTACCTGAATCCTCTTCAGTTGGCTCTACTGATGCTGAAAATATTTCCTTATAGAACCTGAAAAATGATACATACTGAGTACAGAATGGAAACTAGCTAGCTAATATAAGAACATAGCATTCAGTCTGCTGTTTACATTCAAATAGTCCACTAGTGTCAACATTGAATGTTGAATAAATGTCATATTAGAACCAAAAGCTTAAATGTGGGTGCAAGAAAATGGACAAAAAGACTAAAATCCAATTAGTTAGCTTTCTTTTCTTTTTTTTACCATTGTTTTGAGACCGTTCTTCCTTTGACTTTGACTTTTTTTTAATTTTTTTATTTCTCAGCTGCAGATGTTTATAAGGAACTACATACAGTACTGTGCAAAAGTGTATAGAAATTCTGTAAAGCCAAAATGCTTTTAAAAATAATGTAAAATTAAAAGTTCCTTAATATAAAAAAAATATTATAAAGAGCAGTAAACATTTTTTTTTAACAAATAAATACATTTTTGGTGTGAGCAGCCTTTGGCTTTAAAACGGCATCAATTCTCTTAGGCACACTATCGTGCAGTTTTATAAGGAAATCAGCTGGTGGGTTGTTCCAAGAATCTTGGGAGTAAAATCCCACACAGCCTTGATAATATATTTTAATTTAAAAAGTGGTCTATTACTTAATATATTACTTTCTTTAATAAATGTCAACATTTTCTCTGTAACATTAAATTTTTGGGAAGAAATGCTATTTTCTAATGACACTCGAATGCAGAAGACAAAAAATAAACATCTAAGATGAAATTAATGTAAAAAAAACTATAGGGTGCCTAAGACTTGCATAGCACTGCATTTGCGTGGCTCAGGGGCCATAAATGATCATGAGGAAAACATTTGTCTCCAAAAATGAGACTAATTTCTTTCCTTATGTTCTTACCTCTTTTTTCCCTCAGGAAATTGGTGGTCTCGGCTTGATCCAGCAGTTTTCCAAGCACTTGTGGAATTGTATAAAGAGGTGGTTGTGTATCTGCTCCGGATGCAGAAAGTGGGAATTCCGCCATCTGAGCACAGGATATTTACCTGCTTCCTCAGTACCTGTCTCAAGTTTCTGGAGATTCTGCACTCTGTAAGTGTTTTGAGTGGCGCACCCTGAATACAACACAAAACATGACATGCACTTAGCCTGCCTCAAACTGCTTTAGCTGTCCTCAAAAACACTCTTAACAAGGAAGTTGTTTGGCAGTTGTTCAGTATTGGAATTTTACTCATTTGCCTTATTGTTTATACGTTGTTTACACTTTGAATATGTCAGTATGTTGGGAATGTATATTATTTATTTGTTTTTAGCTTCTTGGGAAAAAACTAATGTGATTCACGAAGGTGACGCTTTAACTGTTTCTTGTGCCATTTATTTAAATTGATCAGAGTTTTATTTGTTAAGTTTGTAATTTGTCAATTTCCTGTAAACCGAGAAATAAGCATGACATTAGTGAATTAATGACTAAAAAAACATAGTTGATAGATTATTTGATTATAAAAGTAATCTTAATCAGAAAGTGGTGGGTAGTAGAAATCAGATACAGGCAGAAATGTTCAAATACCGTTTCTACCGCGGTGGAGCTCAACTACAAAGAGAACTCTTAGGGGAAAAAAGACTTAAAAAGTGGGTTAGTAGAAGGTTATAAACATGCATACACTCAAATAAACCTACATACATATTGGCATAATTTGCAGCCATGGCTGGGGGTTTTTTTTTGGGGGGGGGGCAATTAACATAATAACAAGCAAGATCATGTTCAATTATGTAGAAAGAACAAACAACTGGTAAATTAGGAGGTGCAGTTAGGCAATAGCGCATTCATTGAGACAAATAGAACTAAATTACCATAAATACCACTGTCAGTAAAGCTTCCAGCCGTAATCATAATGACATAGCAGACAGGCTGTTTAAACGGTTCAGTTCCTGAAAGTAAAACAGGAGGAAAATTACAGTGACAGTCCAGTTTCTTTATGAAAGTAACATCTGAAGAGAATTTGCAGCAACTCTAGGAAAACACAAACAAGAGCCCCAGAATACCATAAAGCCTGTTATATTTTAATTCCAGGTGAACGAGCGAGCTGGCCAAATTATCCAGTATGATAAGTTTTATATCCATGAGCTGGAAGAGCTTGTTGACATCAGGAGTGATTATGTTACCTGGATCCAGCAGCAGATGTTCTCCATGGTAAGTCCTTGTTTGTGTTACTTTAACACCTGATTGGTTATTAGTTTTTTACCGAGTACTATTATGCACCGAGTTGCCACTAGCGACACCTAAATTGTGCCTACAATTATGACGCATTTTATCAGTCACAGACACATCAATGCAATGCGAGCACCATAGGACCACAGCTGACCAGATATCAGATCACCGATTGATTCTGATGGGAACGGAAATCGGCTCAACATGACTTACGCAATTCCACAGCACAGCTGCGATTATATTTCAGTTCCCCAAACAAAATTAGTTTGATTATGATTCCATTAGCTAACAGAAGGGTTGCCAACGAACACATCAACTGTTTCCCAACCACAGACTTACTTATATCTGTATTCCTGGTTTGTACAGATCGCGTTACTTTCTCTTATTAATATCACCAATAATACCATTAATAATTCTGATGTAATGTGGTTTTCAACAACGTATCTATATTTGTGAATTTTGTGTAAATAAGGAACTGTGCGCAGTGCTAGTACTGTTATGCCTGATATCAACACTTACGTAAAAAATGCCTCTTGTCCAATCAGATTACTCGACTAGAGCTGAATGTTGAATATTCCTTTAAGTTTATTGAGCTTGCTAGCTTTAAGTAAGACAAGAGGCGCACTTTTTTTTTAAAAACTGAAGGCAGATGTATAATCATAAATAACAAACATTAGCTAAAAAATAATAATGCACCTTTTAGCTGTAAACAGAGTAGAAGATGGGACAATGCAGTTGGGCTTCATACAGGTATTCCTCATTCCGATTGGCTTTCTTATTCACGTTTACATGAATAAACCTATTTGCTTTTGTGTTTGTGCTTTAGGTAGAGGAGGGCTGATGAATTGGGTATTGGGGTATAATAATTGTGTATTATTGCCTACAAAGCACACCAATATGGTAGGTTTACCTAATAAAATGCCCAATGAGTGTAGGTAAGAGTCAGGTGTACCTAATAAACTGGCAGCCCACTTTTTTTCATAAATATATATCATATGTTACTTTTCTGCATTGTCTCTCAGCAAGAGTTCATCAAGAACATTTCTAATAATTAATTTTCTTCACTAAGATTTGTAAAAAAAAATTCCTGATCTTTTTGCCAGGGCATGGATTCTCAGGTCACCCTGTGCAAATACCCGTTTGTATTTGATGCCCAGGCAAAGACCACGCTGCTCCAGACTGATGCCGTTATCCAGATGCAGGTGAGTCCGATAGATGTCCTCCTCAGGAGCCCAACCCGTCTCAGATTTTGCCTCAGCTTCTTCACAAGTCTGTTGTTTTTGATCAGATGGCTGTGGACCAGGCCGAAAGACAGAACTTCAGCTCTTTATTCCTGCCTGGTGGCATGGGGGAGTCAGTAAACCCTTGCCTCATTCTCATTGTGCGCAGAGAAAATGTCGTTGGGGACACCATGGAGGTTCTGCGGAAGTCCAAAAATGTTGATTATAAGAAACCTCTGAAGGTAATGGTGGCATTATCTTGTATTTAGTTAGAAGCCAACTTTCGATGTTCTCTATGGACTTTTATTTTCTTATAAGCATTTCCTTGCAGATATTTGACATTTTAAACATGGATTAAGGGGTGTCATATTTCAGTCTTGCATTCGTATGAATAAAAATTAGCATTTGACATGCCTGATTCAACTTATCAACTTATAACCAAGGCAGATTATCCTCACAAACTAGAGTCTTAACCAATAGTGTTGATTCTCAGAACTCTGGATCTCATGGAATTTCTTGTAAACAAATGTGACTTTAGGTTTGTGTATCGATCAGAATTAGTGCTTTGGCTCGAACCTGGACTCAAGTCTGAAACCTCTGGCACTTTTGGCAGTGTCTTTAATGAACAAAGTTTTTTAATTTTTTATAAAGGGCAGTGATAGCTCAATGGTTAAGGTTTTGAGCTAGTGATTGGAAGGTTGTGAGTTCAAATCCCAGGACTTCCAGAGAGCCACTATTAATTATCAACTGCTCAAACTGCTGTATATATGGATTGTCTCCTGTCTTAATTGTATTTGGATGAAAGCATCTACCAAATGAATACATGTGATTTAAAATAATCTTTATTTTCTCTGAACAGTGGTTGTGGAATGTGCATATTGTATCCTCATGTAAGAAAAAGATTGCAGCAGTTTGAGACAAAAGTGCGTTTTTGGCTGTACACAGGTGATCTTTGTTGGAGAGGAGGCTGTGGATGCTGGAGGAGTGAGGAAAGAATTCTTCCTCCTTATCATGAAAGAACTGCTGGACCCCAAATATGGCATGTTCAGGTACTACGAGGAGTCCAGACTCATCTGGTTTTCGGACAAGGTAAAGATCTGTCATGCAGGTTGAATAGTATTTGTCTCACACACAAAAAAAAAAAGGAGTGCACGTGTGAATCTGATTACAGATTCTCAGTTCTATCATTTTCAGATTTATAAATTCCTGTTTTGCAGACATTCGAAGATGTCGATCTATTCCACCTAATTGGGGTCATTTGTGGTTTGGCCATTTATAATCTGACTATAGTGGAGCTGAACTTCCCTGTAGCCCTGTACAAGAAGCTCTTGAAGAAAACTCCCACGTTAGAGGACCTGAAGGAGCTCATGCCTGTTGTTGGCAGGTCCGTTATTCAGAGTCGACTTAATTCTATGAACACTACTTTTGCACAGTATGGATTCCTAGCTTCCTATACCACTGAGAAAGCTGTATTTAGATTTTACTCACACTATCCTTAATCACTGCATATTTTATGGCCATGTCATAGGAGTCTGCAAGAATTGTTGGACTACACTGAAGATGATGTTGAGGACACATTCTGCTTGAACTTCACAGTAAGAGACGGTTGTACTTCACAATAGTATTGTGTTTCTATAAGTACTATTATAACATGTAAATAATCTATTCCTTACACAGTAGGACTAATACTGTACAGTAAGGGCTTTATTTCCTCCTCACTGAGGCAACGCAAGTGGGATCTTAATCATAATCAGTTTTGGAATTCCTATTAAGGTCCAATCAAGGTCATTAAAAACAATCTAAAACATTGATCATATCACTACATCAACATTTTTCATTGAGAATAGTAGCATTAATGGCTCCAGAAGGTTTTTGAGAAGAAACTAATTCTTTCAGCTAAAGGTTTAAGTATATTGAAAATATTAATTTAGCAAATAATTGTTTTCTTAATACTGTGTACATTTGTTATATTAGAAGCCCTAGCGCTTAACCAGACATTGATTGATTTTAGGATCATTTTAACTGGTGGCATTTTCTGTTTTCAGATTACTGTGGAAAATTTTGGTGAAACTGAAGTTTTGGAGCTGGTGCCTAATGGAATTAACATTAGTGTAAACAATCACAACAGGTATCTAGAGTTTCATGTTTAACCGCAGTATTACTTTGTAATATCCAGACTTCATCATCAGAGGACATCCACTCAAATGTTGATTCACTCTAGAGGACTGCTTTTGTTCCATTTTTACAAATTGAATCTATAAAATACAATACTTTAGTAACGCTTTATATTAAGCTTATTTTACAGAGCATGTATGATTAATCAAACCCTGCCAAGTTATTAAGTGGTAGTACCTTTCTGTAAATAATCAACAAACAATCTGCAAAAGATTGGTAAGTGTTAACCAATATGCTTTTAAAAATTCCGTCTGAAATGACGTTTTACGGATAATAGTATGAAATTGTCTTGAATTAAAATGAGCTTGAGTCTTTATTTGGTGTCATTTAATTTCTCATGCGATTGAATCCGTTTTGAAAGTGCGTGACGGTGATCACACACTGAATAATGCACGGTACATGCGTGTGAAAGGGACGGGTGCTAAACTGAAGCTCACATTAGCTGTCTGTTGTTGAGCTAGCATACACACAGACACACTGATTTGGGGAAATATTAATTCAACCAAAAGTGGCTGGTTAAAACTGGTGTCCGCCAACAGCTCCAAAGCTCCAAATGCCATAACTTTATTTATTTTTTAACACACTTTGATAGCGTGGCTTATGTGGAAGATGTAGTTTTTTGCATTTTTCTTGCCTTTTAAATTCATATAATTAGACAGTGTGTAAGTTTTTTTAATTTGATATGTAATATTGTAAATTAGGTCCTAAATTACATTGGCAAAAGTCTTAAAAAGTATTGAGTTTAGCTAGGATACCTGTAGACACTATGTAATACCTGGTATAGGTGTGCTGAGAGCATAAAAAAGGGCCAAAACGTGGAAGGTTTGTGGGGATTGGCAAGAAACTGGGTTGGGAAACGCTATTTTAGTGTATGCAGTTTTGTTAAATAATCTATAATGCAGCATTGTGGCACATTGTGAGGCTGTTAGTTATTACATATTGTTTGGATTTGCAAAATCGAATCTGTCACCTAACTTACTCTTACAGGCAAGACTTTGTAAACGCCTACGTTGACTACATCTTCAACTCCTCCGTGGCTCTCCTTTTCAACGCCTTCCATGCTGGCTTTCATAAAGTATGTGGAGGGAAGGTTCTGGAGCTTTTTCAGCCAAGTGAACTGCAGGCCATGGTAATAGGGAACACCAATTACGACTGGAAAGAACTAGAGAAGGTATGGACGTCTCAGAAAAAGTGTTCAAACTGAATTAGTGTGAGCGTACATCACCCATTGTGTTCTCTCTCTCTCTCTCTCTGTCAGTATGAAACGAATAAGTTCATCAGGTCATATCTTTACCACATGTTTTTAGACTGAACAGATCCGCATGTTAATGCAAACACACAGCCATTTGTAGGTGTTGGATGTGAATAATAGAGTTGTGTCATTTTTTATGTGTTGATTTATTTGTTTTGGCCTTTTGAGAAGAAAGACAGCTCATGGACTACATGTTAGGTGGGTTATCAACAAAGTTTATACCGAGTCAGTAAAAGTTTGAGGACGCCTGCCCATCAAGTACATTTAGATTTGATTTTAAATTAGAGTCTTATTTTTCATCGTATATTAATATATTTGAATTTGTGACCTATTGTTTTCTATAGTTTCTGCTTTTGTTTTATAGTATTGATTTATTCAGTTTGATCACACTTCTCAACAATCAGTTAAGACCAGTTTTTACAAAAAAAAAAGTACCTAATGGTTATATTTTTGAATATTTTTTATTTATCTGCAGCATATCTCACTCTGGTTTTAAAGCCACCCTTAGGCCTGTTTCACACATACTACCTCTGCGTGGATCGTGGCGCATGTTAACAGGTTCGAGCGTTCACACAGCACGAGCAGCACGACAGTCCATCCCGGGCGCGGCACTGAAGCGCTGCTGCATCTAGAGAATAGGCGTCGAGCAGCAGAATCCAGTGTAATGAACTATGAAAACCAATGAATATGAAACAAACAAAATTACAGAATTAAAACTCTGAAAGCGAATTCTGTCATTTGTATCTGTTATCAAATGAAATACTAGTTAAACATTTTGTGCTGTATACACGTTTTCCGTAGGTCTGTAGGCTTGAAACGATTGTCCAATCACAAATCAGAGTACTATTAATCAAAATAAAAGAGCCGATTTGACGACTTATACATTTGGTAAAAGGATGTCTGTACTTTATTACAAGCGGTGACAGTTTCCGGTAGCCCGCTGTACCATTCCGCACCTCACAACGATGAGTCAGGCTACAGGGAAGAGGTCCAGTGTCTGGCAGCGTGGTGCACTGACAACAACTTGGTCCTCAACACCAAGAAGACAAAATAGCTCATCGTGGACTACAGGAAATCCAGGGGCTGCAGACACACCCCTCTCTACATCAACGGAACTGAGGTAGAACGTGTCTCCAGCGTCAAGTTTCTGGGCGTCCAGATCACCGACGACCTCTCTTAGACCTTCAGTACCTCCACCCTAGTCAAGAGAACGCAACAGCGACTCTATTTTCTGAGGAGACTGAAGAAAGTCCACCTTTCCCCTCAGATCCTGGTGAACTTCTATCACTGCACCATTGAGAGCATTCTCACCAACTGCATCACAGTGTGGCATGGCAACTGCTCCATGGCCGATAGAAAAGCCCTGCAACGGGTAACAAAAACACACATCATCGGCACCCAGCTCCCTGCCATTGAGGACCTACAGCGCAAACGGTGTCTACGGAGGACACACAACTTCATCAGTGACTCCTCTCACCCAGCCCACAGACTGTTTACTCTATTAGCGTGTGGGAGAAGGTACAGGAGCCTCCAGTAGGCTCAGGGACAGCTTCTTTCCTGCAGCTGCTACTCTGTTATATATACGTGTATATATCCACCTTACTGAAAAATGCTATTTATCTGATCACTCTGCACTTTACTATTATTGCATTGTACATATTCATCATCGGATCTGTATATACTCATCTCGGTGTACATATAAACTCTGCACTATCTGGTTAGATGCTTACTACATTTCGTTGTACTTGTACTCTGTGCAATGACAATAAAGTTGAATCGAATCGAATCTAATGTGTGAATGGGCAACGCGTGCAAACTCACGCCACATAGAGGAAGTATGTGTGAAACAGGCCTAAGTGACAGATATGAGTAATAGGGAATGAGAAATGGCACAAATGACACATTTCCTTGACCAAGAATCGTTTTGATCTCTCTCTGTCTCAGAGCACAGAGTATAAGGGAGAATACTGGCCCGAACATCCCACCATCAAACTCTTCTGGAACGTTTTCCATGAGTTACCTTTGGAAAAGAAGAAGCAGTTCCTGTGTAAGTGTGAATGTTTTCTTACAGGTTCCTCAAGAGATATGTAAGAAAGACACTTCTAAAAGTTACTAGTCAATAAGAATTTATAGTTGTTTTATTTTTTTCTCTTTTCTAATAATTTGGTTGGATTTGCAGTGTTCCTCACAGGTAGTGATCGAATCCCCATCCTGGGCATGAAGAGTCTTGGCTTGGTCATCCAGCCGACGGGAGGTGGAGAGCACTATCTTCCTGTTGCCCACACCTGCTTCAACCTTTTGGATTTGCCCAAGTACATGAACCGCGAAAACCTTAAAGAGAAACTTCTGCAGGCCATTGAACACAACCAGGGCTTCAATCTGGCCTGAAAGAAGTTGTTTACAGGGACAAGGGAACTATTTCCTGACCACAGACTTTTTGAGAGCACCAATTAAAAATACTTTCAAATGAGAGGCAAATACTCAAGTGAGTTTAATACGACACTATGATCTCATTAGTTTGCGCTACTAAACAACAGGCGTTAATGCTTCACTATACTTAGACATTAAAGTTTTGACGATACCTGAAAATAACTGGCGCAATCGATTCTTGTCCCGTTCTTCGGTAACGTCTGCCAAATAGACGCTTTGTTGTTTTCTTTTTGATTTAGTGCTACTGGCTTTCATTAAGCTCCAAATATCTTCTCTGCCTGGTTCAGTGTACAGTGTACTGCTCTATTTATACACAATGAAAATAGTTTGTTTATTCATTTGATGGATGAATAACACTGTTACTGAATTGCGACAGCCTTTTCAAACCAATTTGCGGTTATGGTGAGAGGATCTTTTGGTTCTTTGCACAGTGCCATAACAAATAATAAAATATACAGTGTTTTTGAGGTCTTTTGTTCTGTAATAATTTGAATTGAAGGGAGTTATATGACCTCAACCCTTACAATACATATAGTTGTTAAATGGCAACTGGTTTTAAAGTAAAAAGTAATGGTCTTGCTTACAAACTGGTAACAATCAACCTCTAATGAATGTATTAAAATGAGAACATTTTTGGATTGTAAATGGGTGTTGGAAAAATTACATTGCATAACTTGCCATCAGTAACATTATAGTTTGTATTCATTTCAGTTTTAGTTTTAATTCATTTCATTTGCATTAAAAACAAACAGTTAATTGTCTTTAATACTTTTAAGGAAAAAATTGTCTTTCACCTCTCTTACTCTTACAGTCAAGCCGGAAAGTCTGCACACCCTTTTCACTTTCTCCACGTTTCATTACATTACAGACTTATTCTACAGTAGATTGAGTTCATTTTTTGCCTCAAACATCTACACACA
>JAOUQW010000038.1:6600656-6611722 GCA_028565825.1 Olivaichthys viedmensis | reverse complement strand
CTGCTGATCTCCTGGGATTTTCACACACAACAGTCTCTAGAGTTTACTCAGAATGGTACAATAAAGAAAAAACATCCCACACACTGCAAATGCTGCTTTTGCTTCCTAACACCTTACATCTTTGGGAAACCAAATCCTTAACCACATGTAGGGACCCCCTTTCTGGCCAACTGAAGTGTGCACCAGTCTTTAGAAAAGGAAAAAAAGTACGTCCTGTTGCTACCAAGTGTTTCTTTTTTGGTTTCCCAAAGATGTAAGGTGTTAGGAAGCAAAAGCAGCATTTGCAGTGTGTGGCAGAAACGTCTGAGATAAGAAAGAAGTTTAAGGGCTTTTAAGAATGCACGGTGGCCAAGGCTAATCTCGTCACTGCTGCGAGAGGAGAGCGTTGCGATTGGCCTTCATCTTCTCCAGCCGCTTCACCAAGTGGTTGTTGGTCATTTCCATCTCCTCGAACTTGTCCAGGGCGGTACGCAGCTGCGGAAAGAGTGCAAAAACAATTTAGAGTTTAGCGGTTTATACGGTTATGTTCTTTCACCTCTTTCAAATGAATATAAGACGACGATGAATGACATTTTTTATTAACGGCCATCATTATGGATTGATCATTACGTTTATTAATTTATCCGACAAGTGACAAGTGTCTATTCGGCTGAACCGCAGTTCCAGTAGTAGACCATTCATCTGCTATCAGCCACCAGCCAGAAAGGCCATTTCTAAATATACCAGTGGTCCCTTTCCATCGAAGGAAGGAGTAGATGATGGCGGCTGACAAATTGAGCACAGCAACAGATGGGCTATAGTCAGTAATTATATATCATGTATATATATACATGGTAGGTTTATAACCGATAACGTAACTGACCAATAACTGGAGCAACAATGTAGTGGCCCTAAGTAAACTGCCAACTCCGTGTATAACCGGCTATGTTGAAAAATGCAGCATTTCTTAGCAGCTAGTCTAATATTGATTAACATTCAGACAATTTGGTTTAACCATCAAACATTCTTCCTGGGAGATTAAGGTGGTTACTCAACAAAAATGCAATTTATAGTTAATTGGGTTGCTATAATTGCAGCACTACAAGCTGAGAAAAAAAGGTTTTCACATTGCAGCGAAGCGAAAGGCTTCCTTCTCCAGCAGTCGCCTGTTTTTAGGGCGTGACGCCAAAACGCAAGCAAGTTTAGCCGTCTACAGTAAAGTGCATGCAATGTAGTAAGTTATATCTGTGCCCTATACTGAAGCTTATTTACATCTTTGTTTATGCTTTATGTAACCCATGTTCCACATAAGGTTTATACATGTTTTAATTAGACTATGCCTACATTTGTAATAAAATGCATTTATTCCTAGCTCAATGCGCGTTTGAGTATTGAATAAATATTTTTTTGACCCACTATAATTTGCTGGGTGTTTCCGGGAACTTTTTGCCAGGAATCCCGGGCTATAAATAGTAACTTCCAGCCGTTGTGCCGCGTGCATGTTTTGGCTGCGGTTACTTGTTGCTGTGTCTGTCTCTTCCATCTGGCTGCACTGATGTCAGCAGCTGATTTCACCGTAACCGTGGGCGTGACTCACGGCGAGACCCACGCCACATAAAACAATCTGATTGGCCACTGCCTGCTGATATTCGCTTCTCATTTGCATAAAGTTGAGAAATTCTCAGCTCTCAATTCTAAGCGCCGCTCACGCTCCCACATTCCTCTGTGCAGGATTTTCACCCGTCTCCGTAGAAAATGAATGGGGTGGGCGAGACGGGGGAAAAAACGCTTTGCATCGCTGCAATGTAAACGCACCGTAAGGGTTATTCGGTTTTTCCTTATATATATAAATTTAAATAAACATTTAATAAAAGAAATAAAAATTTACTGACCGTGCCCATCACATACACTCCAACAATAACCATCCATTGCTGTGAACTTATATTTCTGTAATAATTGCGCTTGGATCCTTACCTCCCTCTGTAGTTTTCTTTTCTCAGCTTTTAGTTCATCTTCAATTTTCTCAGAGTTATCAGCTGCTGCTTTGTATCTTGATACCTGCCCTTCAAGTCTGTTTACCTGCGGGGGGAAAGGTGCACAGTATTCAAATGACTATTTAATCATCATTAAGGTAATTTAATTTTCAGTAAGATCAAAAGATGGTGTTTAAAAAGCAACCATATCTGGCGTTCAATTTGGAGTTAAAATCCATGCATTTTTAACACCACTACTAAAGAAACGTTAGCTAACAGAGTGTAACATATTGTGCAGACGTCATACTGGACTCAAGTCTGCAGATCAACAATAAATAAATAAAAAAGTCTGCAAGAAGGTACTCTGGTCATTAATTAAAACCTTTCAAACTAAATGGCATTTACCAAAGTCATTATTTCATTTTCTGTCTAAACATTCTTCCTTCGAAAGTGGAGGCATACCTAATAATGTACCCACTTAGTGAATTCTTTATCTATATATTCAAAACTTTAGTAATAGCATTTATATATAAAACAAATGGACTAACACCAGCCTTGCAGTAAAAACCAAACGACGGAAACAGAATCAGGCTGTGCACAGCAGAGGGTTAAACACACAACACGAAACTCAACAAACTTTTGAAACTTACATTTTGTTCCATCGTACCCATTTCCTGTTCCGCCTTCGAGAGCTTGAATTTATATTCGCTAATTTGTCTGTTGGCATCCCCTACAAAGGATAAACACAGGTTTGGATTAGTTTCCCCGCCAGACATACAGACTCGTGCTAATCATGGATATGCAGCTGGAAGACAGCTATATATATAGCTTGTTAACTGGTTAAGAATGATTTACGCATAAAAAAAAAAAAAGCCAAATCCTTTCCTTTCGTTCTGTTTAAAAACTGTTGTGGGGAGCAGTTGCCCTTCCCACTTTTAATTGGGCTTACATTCATTATTAGTGAAAAATGTGAATTTAAACCAGCTTGCTCTGACCTACAGCATCTACAATCATTTAAATTATTGCCCATTTCTGCCTTCTTGCCACCTTAGAATTCTGCTATTATGTCTTAGTGAAGCACAATAGACGATGGGAAAATATACAAATCAGTACTGTCCAGTTTTGTCGGGTCGAGTGCATGTAAAATGTAAAAAGTGCGTGCTTACGCTGCATTTCAATGATGTTCAAGTCGGTGCCGTTTTCCAGTCGTTCTCCATCTGGGTAAACACTTTCCATCTTAGAATGTTTCTGTCGCTCTTCCTCCACCTGCATTTTTAGTTTCCTGATCTGTGAGGTGCAAAAACAGAAGCATTGATTTTGAAGTATTTGTTGAATTTGTTCTAACACTCAAGGTCACAAGGAAAAAGAAAAAAAAAGGACGAAGAAAGGTTAAAGAAAGGTCATTAATTTGCATTGTGAATAATTGTACTCATACCTGGGCTAAAAGTTCATCTTTTTCTTCAGCAAGCTTCCGTAGCCGAATATCTGAAATGCAAAAAAGAAAAGAAAAGAAAAAAGGGTGTTTACAACTACAGCATTACATCTGTCTGCTTAAAAACAGTGTGTTTATAAGCCCACCACACCACGTCACTCTCATGGATTTATAATTATGTTCTATACATGTTCTTATACAACAAGATATCCCAAGCGCACAAGTTTATTGGCTCATTCTGTTCTCGTACCTAGAGGGCCATCTCCAGCTGACTCGAGCACTTGAGCAGCTTCCTGGGTGACAACAGTGATCCCTGAGGTGGGGGATTCCAGACCGACATCACCATTGGGCGTCCCCTCCGGAATGATGACCAGCCCGTGTTGCTGTAGAAGGCAGGGTGATGAAGTGAGACTGAATGCTTTCCGAACACAGAATATATGGTATAGGTATCATCATGTACTTATTTATCATTATTAAATGTCAGCGTGATTAACGCTTTGAAGAAAGGAAAATCATTATGCGATAAACGTTTTGGGAAATACAACATCGCCTGATTCAGTGAACATAATGAGCTCCCGTTAACAGCAACGAGTCAATCGGCTTTCTTTCTTTATTACTTCCATGTTGTTAAAATGTTATAAAAAACAACGCGTTACTAGAAAAGAGCACACTGTCGTGGGGTGTACGTGCGTTTACACCCTGGTTGCATTGCAAACTATATGCTAAAGGGATACTACAGTGTATTTTTTTTAACCTTATCTCCATATAACTCATCTGCAGCGTGTGTGCGATTAGCGCGGACAAGAACTGACATGCTTCTCTGTACGGAGGGGGGGGGAAACGGAAAACCTTTTTTTGAAGAACACTTTCTTGAATTCTTCAAACGTATTTTTAATTTAAACTTGAAATCTGTACAATTCATCCTTTCAGAGCTGGAACCGCTTTTTCAGAGGGAAGCATTTGTGCGCTCTTTTCTCAGTACAGGGAAACGAGTCACATTTATTGTCTGTGGTAATTGCACATATGCTGCAGATAGACGGAGATCAGGGTGAAAAAACCTTGGCGTAGTCTTTTAAAGTATATGGAGTTAAAGTACACTTGGTTACTATACTTACAAATTAACTATGGGGGTAAATTTATAATGGACAAAACCTGTCATTAAATAACGCACTGGCGTTTGTCCTTTGCTGCATTTCTTAGGCTGCATCACTGACATACCTCTACTGTTTTGGATTTCCCCTTGAGGTCAGCCAGCTCATCTCTGAGCTCGTCCCTCTCATTCCTAATGCAATCAAAGTACTCTTTCTGCCTCTCTAAGGCCTGGCCAACAGCAGGGCAGGAAAAGAGAGAAGAGGCATGAGGAGAACAAGTGGAGAAGGAGAGGCCACAATGATGCAGGCGAGACATGATGGTCAACATGCACAGACTGAAGGCAGGTTCACTCGGACACACACAAACAGCAGCAAGCATAGAAAGGAGGCATGAACAAGATGGCGACACATGCCAAGTCAGACAGCGGAAAACAGAGTGTAAATAGAAGTAGATGGAAGCTCAAACCGCTTTATTCACCTTTCCTCCAATTAGGATGGACTCAAATTCTTCTTTTAATATCCATCCATATTCGATTTCACAGTAACACAAAATACTCAGTTTTAACATCATTATCTTAACATCATGATGTTAAAGTTCTCCAAATAATTCAACAATAATGTTCTGACTGTATCATAGTATGCTCTGGATTTGCTTACCTGAACACAGATAAAGATGTAAATGGTCTTGATGTGATGTAATCCCATGCATTTAATGCGTGTGCAGTTTGATTTTGACAAAAATATTGAACAGTAATTAATTCTGTTTAGTCTTTTAAGAGCAATGAATGCTAACGTTTGTTTCGTAAAACCTATTAAAAGGTACATCAACAACAAATGCAAAACAAGAATAAATGATATAAATAAATAAAAAAGTGAAGGCAAAATGCTTTCTACATGCATGTTAACAACATTCAATCTGGTTACCTTTGCGCTTTAAAAATAGGACTGCAGGCTAATATCAGACTGCTAATAATAAATGCACACAGACACACAGGCAACCTATTACTGTATTGAAAGTCGATTAGAGCATGCTTGTGCAAGTCTAATGTTGCTAAAAATCTTCATACCGCAATCTTTTTGTCCTTCCAGTTAATAGTTTCCTGTAGGTCAAACACCTCTCTCGTGAAAGTATCTAACTTGAGTTGAATGTTCTGGTTCGTCTAGAAAAGTATTGTTCAAGTGAAGAGCCATGAAATGGAGGAGGGAAAAAAGACAGAGGCAAGAAAGAAGCAATGGTAATAAATACAGGATGGAACACATAACACAGAAAGGGTCTAAAGTGGAAGGAGTGCGTGTGACTGCATGTGGGCCACAGCTCTGTTCCTTAACTTTGATAGCACCTGTGATTAAACAGGTCCTGCTACTGCGACTTTAACCGAAATTGAGTCGAAATCTCACCTCAATGAGTTCATCTCGCTGACGAATCCCTTCTTTTAGCTCCTCTTGTTTATGTAGCAGGACCGAACATGTATGCTTCTGCCTCTCTAATTCCTAAGAGTCAAGAAAAAATTAGCAAATGTTTAAGGCTTTATTTATATGTGAAGTTACTGCAAATTTCTTTCTAACAATTTCTATGCAACGTCATAAAAACTAGATTTGAATCAAAAGTTTTACGGTATGGGTAATGTAACTGAAGTTTGTGTAATGTAATGTAACTGTAGTCCATCACTGGATCCATGCACACAGAGGAACAGAGGGTAAATGGTTTATTTAGTTTTTTTTAATATATGAAATCTTTGTGTTTCTCCCATAACACCTTCTGACGGTCAATGTAATACATAGCAGTGGAAACTAATTTACCTACATTGAAATATTTGGTCAGGCCTGTGTGTGCGTGTGCGCGGATGCACCTTTGACTTCTCCTCCGTTTCCCTGTTCAGCTCTGACATTTGCTCTTCCATTTCCTCGACGACGTCCTTGAGTGTGTCCACCTGGTAGATGAGGTTTGCCTTGTCGTTGTCAAGCTGTGCGTTAGACACCATGGCCTTCTTATACTTCTCCTCCACTTCAGACAGAGATTCCTACAGGGAATACAAGAATTCCTTAAATACAAAGTTCATTCATATTACAAGACACCATAATTGCTAGGCGCCATTACTATAATTATAGAATTTTTTTTTTAAATAAAATAAATTGTGGAAATGGCCACCGTATTGAATGTTCGTTTATAACTGTCATATATGGCTGTTATATTGTTATATCTATACACGTTATGTTGTTGAGTCAAGTTTCAAAGTCAACTTTGAAAGAGAATCATGAAACTCTTAAAAAGACCTAGTCAAAATTGTAACTCCAACCATACACGCTATTTAATGTTTTTCAGGCTAGCCAGAATCGGCTAAATTTAATATCTGAATGTTAATATTACCTTTAGAAATGACCTTCTCATGAAATCAACCTTGAGAAACTACTGAACCTTTTAATGCATATCAAAAAAATATTTGATGGTGGAACAGTCTGTGGATTAGAGTACTGTGAAAGAATATATAAATATAAAGACGGAATTATTTTTCATTGATTTCTTCCCTTGGTTTCTTGCTGACTAATAAAAGTTGTTTTTTTTTTTTTTAAAGTAGTTATATTGGACCAGAGTAAAAAAATAAATAATTAAAGGCAGAAATGTATTATTCAGAATGACATGAGTATTTATTCCACCATTTTATTTTATTAAATTATTATTTTTTTTTAGCTTTTTGTTTTCTCCCAATTTCCCATTACCACACACTAGCTAGTTCTCCCCTATCGCACGACAGCTACCAACCAGGAAGGGTGAAGGCCAACACCTGCTTCCTCCGAAACACTCAAAGCCAGCCACCACATTTTTTTCAAACTGCTGTTCATGCAACGTCACAGAGGAAAGCTCTAACTGCCCTCTTCCTCATACATGAGCTCACAGACGCCCACGATTGGCTAGTGTCACTCTAATGGACAGGGGAGAGAGAGTAATGCCATCCTTCCTACCCAAAGAGCAGGGCCAATTATGCTCTCTTGGACTCCCGGCCACGGGTGGCTGTGACATCGTTGGGATTCGAACTCGCGATGCGCCACTCGGGAGCCAGACTCTCAGCTGTTTATAATATTTTTTAAATCATTATTTCGTTTCCTTCCTTTGTCTATTGGGTGTGATATTTAATATATCTATAGAAAGCGTCAGACTTTATATGTACAGAATGTTTCCGAAATAAAACAAGTGAGATCTGCATTACAAACTCTTTAGTCCATGCTGACCCAGCGCTCTTAACTCTACCAAGAGTTAGGTTAACAGGCTAGAAGTTTGAAGGACCAATTCAGTCAGAATGAGACAGTTTCATGCGAGGCTCATGCTTTCACACAAAAGAGTGGCAAAAACACCAGGATTCGGGGGTGAGTGGGATCACACAGCCAGAGAGAGAGAGAGAGAGAAAGAGGAAGAGAAGGCATGCACTGAACCCAGGCCCCTCTACCTTCAGCTCTTTAAGCCCCTGCATGTATCGCCCCTCTACATCCTGAATCTGGTCCTTTAGATCATAGATGTCCTGTTGAGGAGGAGGGACTGGAATGAATATAGATGAAAAGGCAGGAGCATTGAGGGAAGAATATGGCACATGCCTACTTTCACTGGAGGTACCGCCAGAACAGACAGCACCCAGGCTTTCAATGCCAGCTTAGAAAAAAAAACATGCACAAGTTCTTGATGCTGAAAATGATAATAAAAAAAAAAACTGATGTGGAACCTCCTGCTCCCTTTCTATACAATGCCAAGCTAAGCATTTAATTGATCAATCCAGGAGGGTCTTCTTACAACAAAAGTTGATGAGTGCAAAGTTTTTAAAGTTATCAAATGGGTTTCCAACCTGCCAGGGTGCCAAAAAAATAAATAAAAAAAGTCTTTATTTGATAAACCTATTGTTTAACAGCAATACCAGAACTTCTACAAACTAAGCTATTGAACAGCGTACTGAAATAATACCACACAATGGGCCATTTTAACTTCTTAGCTGAGAGTAGAACAGTGATTGACATCTTTCCTAATGTTTTGCAGGCACACACGAATTCATGAGGCTGAATAGAGATGCAGGCACTGGAGTGGAGGAAAATCTGGCAAGCCCCCTCAGAGACGATCTGTTCGAGTAAAGCGTACAGAACGCATTCAGCTGGAATAAGTGGCATAAGATGTTTACTTGCTTACCTTTATTGGGCGATTTATGATATTCCACTTTTATTGAATTAAGCGTTAAATTTTAGACATGGGGCCATATCTACTAACGTTTTGCACAGTCACAAACCATATTTTGGACTCACAATTTACTAAAAATGGTACAAAGGAGTTTTCGAGCTTACATAAGATCAATGGGGCGGTCAATACTGTCTTGCGCATCCGTCTCATTGCGAATTTATTATTCCCTCGAAAAGCGCAAAATACTGTACAGATCATTGTAATGATCCACCGATTTTGATTTATAAGAGCTGACAGTAATTACTGACTTTGTGACTATGAGCTTTAATGTTATTTTCGGTGTAAACATGACTAAAAACGCTGGCTACAGAGCACATTAAAAAAAAGAGACTTTTTGAAAGCATATTAATTTGTTCAATGAATTGCGATCATATTGCCTGCCAAGTCACATTTATCTCAATTTATTGAAAGAAATCAAAAAGGATTTGGATCTCCAAACCCAAAGGCGCTCTTGACCACACTTCCCTTTATGTCCTCTGATTTTTTTCCCCTCTTTTCTAGAGTACTGTGGCCTCAGCTGCTGCAATAATAGCCGGCTTCCTCTGCACTGTCTGTAGTTCTGAGGTCACCTCATTTCAGAGTTTAAAGTCGCCAGCTGAACAGAAAGCAGGTTGTGCGCAATTTCAAAAACCCTTTAAAAACAAAAGCCTAATGTCATGGCAAAGTACCCCGACTCTGCCCAACTGCTGACAGGAAGATGTGCAAAACAGGTGTATAGGTGCCAGCCATGTGTTAATTGGGCAAGGCACGCCTGTGTTTATTTTCATGCATGTTCTTAGTAGATTGCCCACTAAATTGGCTGCACCCACCAGCGCACACGGTCACTAAAACAGTTATAATTAGCACTTCTCTTAGTAAATATGGCCCATAATGGGAATAAAGGCTTCACAGGATCATCATGTTGGAATTAGGTGTATAAAACTAGAATGAATCTTACCTTCTTAACTAAACCAAAAGCAGGATGTATAATACACATGAAATACCAAAGACAAATAAAAGAGATTAAAATTAGGAAGACTGACCACGATCTTTTATATATAATACAACAGCATTTAGCATTATGCCATATACATTTAAGCTTTGTATAAAGACAATCGGAGTTGTGTACATGACATTATAACCAAAATATGAATCAGAGTCAATGACATGGATGAATTGCAATGGCTAATTATCACTTAAAGTCAGACACATGACTCCAAACATTCTTTAGTGGTGAATAGTGGTGATGCACTCTTGAGATAAACTAAGGTATTCATATATGATTTAAGTGTAGAAATGCAGCAAATGGCTAGTTTTTACTTTTTGTCGAACAATTTCTTTTGGTAAGTAAGTATAAATCTATATGAATGTAAAGGACCGTGTTCTCATAAGTCCTTGAAGCTCAGGCCTAACGCGACCTCATCTTCCATTAAGACCATGTTCATTCTATGAAACGACATAAAATGATCAAAATCAGAAAACATTATAGTGTTGGCCACTTGTAAATTTCTAATTTAAATTCCTAGCCAACAGAGACCGATCAAAAATCTCCATAATGAAGAGAATTAGAGATCATGCCTCACCCTCAGTTCACCGAGAGAGGCATCCGGCTCAATGACAACACTGGATATGTCACCACTCCCCCGTCTGGACGTAGTGCCACCCAGAGAGGCCAGTGTGGCAGCAGAGAGGCTTGGAGTGGTACATCGAGACGACGGCTGCAACACACAAAGTTACAGACATCCATCAATTGTACAACATCAACAACCCCCCTGTACAGTGACATCTGCATGAATAACTACACGATTTACTCCCAGATTCACAGGAGGCAGATCCAAGTCAAAGGTCATGTTAAACAGCTGTGTGAATGACTTTATTCAGCTACTGGAAAACAGTGATTAAGTTTCCTCTCATCAGCAATGTTAATATCTCAATATCTGCTTTCAAATAAACTCTCTCATCAGGAGCTCTCCAACTTTACTGCCATGACGGTACCGATGTACCTCTGAGCTTTTCATGTTCACATCCTCTTAAATAAACATTTCATAAAATAGCTATAAATACTCTTGGCCACTCATATTTTCATAAGTCAAGGTCACCATGTTTTAACACTGTTTTGTATGTATTTGCATTTGTATTTAGCGCAATTTTTGTTTACACCTCACCCACATTTTTGCACATATTCCGTAAAAAGGAATCTTGCGGCTCAGGAATATCGTGGCGGGAACAACAGATCTTGCTTTCCCTCGCTAGGTCGCTCAAGATTAGCCCCACCCATCTTAAATGGAAAGTAAATATACAGTCGTGGCCAAAAGTTGAGAGAATGACACAAATATTAATTTTCACAAGGTTTGCTGCTTCAGTGTTTTTAGATCTCTTTGTCAGATGTTACTATG
>JAOUQW010000038.1:6580044-6590712 GCA_028565825.1 Olivaichthys viedmensis | reverse complement strand
CTCTGGGGAGGTAGTATGGCCGGCACTTTACAGTCATAAACTCCACCAGCGACGAGCAGTAACTCGAGACTACTACAAACGTCAATGAACTAACAACTGATATGAGACTTTTTGATCTTGACTAATAAAAAGCAAAGAGGGGAAAAAAACAACAAAACAATCCTGTTATCAGAGCACCCCAGTTTCACGAAGGCTGGAATTTACTCCAATCTATTTTGCACATGCCAGTTGTATCTCTGAAGGAGCAGGAACCATCCTAGAACACAACTGACCTAAATGGAACCTACAGCAAGACCTCCGTTAGGAAATCAGACATCACACATCTGATACATTTACATTTACAGAATTTGCCAGTGGCATTCAGGATAGGAGGAACAACTGGGTAGTATATGCGACTTCATATTTGTTTTCAGAACTTTTTTGTGGCCACCTCTAAAGGTCGGTCCATGCATTGGCATCTGATAAAATGATCGACTTTTACTTTCATTTTGTCAGGTGGTTGACATGGAGTCTGAATAAACCTAATCCTTGTAAACAAACTTTGCCCTCAGAAAACTTCATTATCTTATTCAAGATAATGAAGATCAAGATTTATGACACGTGCAACAGACATGACAATATTGCTCTCAAAATAGGAGTCAAACCCAAGTATAGGCCACAAATATCTTAAATGAGTATTCAGCATACTAGCAAACTTTTCCACAAAATACAGTGGCGACCAAGATACACACCATAATCAACAAACAGCAGGTAAGTGTACATTCTGACACAAGTTATTTATACCATTAATGGGAGTGGTTTTGCCTACTCTCGAGTATACTGTACTTGTTAGAGACTTTCATAATGAATCCCATCATTAGTAGAAAAACTCATGCATGCCAAAACTGATTCATGTCATACCATCCACTGCTGGATCTGCCCCCACTTTTTACTAGAGGACGAGCGGTGGTAAGAGAGCTGTAATGGAAAAACATAGAAGAAAAACCTTTGTGCAGCCCATTGTAACAAATGTAGATTGTGATATCCTTTTTTTAAATATTCATTTCAGGTTTTATGGTACCAAATATGAAAGTGTCAAAGAGAAAGAAAAAAAAAAGTATATGATATTAAAATGCCACACAATTTACTAAATGCTCAATAAAAGTTACACAAGACATTAAAGACATTGTAAGCGTAAACTCCAAAGCATCGTGGGGCGGTTGAGGCGTGACGCATCAGTTCTGGTGTAAAATGTGCTTCATTCGCAAACCCGAGGCACCTGATCTGTGTCCATTGTAGTTTTACTGAACGTTATTGGAAATGTTCTCTCTCTTTGTCCCGCGAGCTTCATATCTGACCGCCCGCCGGCGTAAAAGTATTTTCTGTTGGGTCCCACGAGATCCCAGTCCCAATGCACACCTGAATGCAGTCTGAATTAATAACATGTGTAATGCATTAACGTATACAACGAGCTCCAAGTGTATAGGTAAATCTATCTAGTACCCAATAAACTGGCAACTCTATGTACATTACAGCATTAATGCAAATATTCATGTTATACATTTTGTTTATTAGAGTTGATTGGAAATTGACATGACGTACATGCATGTACAATTATTCTGCCCTTTTGCTGGCACTGAACCTTTTTGGATTAAATCTGCACTCTGATGCATTGTTCTATTCCTGTTTTCTGCACTAAATCTCTTTCTACTGAATGTGTGTGCATGTTTTATAGAAAATCGTTAACGCTAAAACAGAAGAGCAAGATACTACTTCTCATGCCTGCACTGGTTATGTGGATGTTTTTGTATTGGGACAGATTTTGCTGGGTAGGGGTAAAATTATCTTAGTGGGACCCATTTTCAGGCTCACAGGCTTCGGTCCCATGTACTTCGACATCCGCCTATTGTTCTACAGCATCCTTTTCACTAATGCTGTATGTGTGATGCTAGAACATAAAATTGTCAATCCATTAAAAGTAGAGGAGTGACGGTTCCACAAAAGATCAATTTGTCTTTATTCTAAACACAGCTTTGTTCATGAACCCTGGAAAATGTATGTAGGCCAAAATAATATTCGTTCTACGTTTGACTGCGCTTTCAGAGGTAAAGGGGATTCTGAACATTTGGTTAGTTTATATCATTAATCAGTTTTTATACAGGCTAAACCTTCATTCTGGTCAAATCTTGAAAGATAAGGCTATTTTTATTTTTTTAGAAACGACTCTCAGTCAGGCTCATCCTTTTGAAATGACACCACCAACCAATGGCTCTTTGAAAACATTCGCGGTCAAAACTTCTTTGTGCTTTTTCCCCCCAGCCATGATATGTACGTAAATCGTTCCATGTAGGTACTAAGTTTCATAGTTTATACTGCCAGTCACGACATTAAACTTGCTCACATGCCAAGACAAAAATACATACTGGTTCTATACAGTCATGCCACTCAGAGATAATTATAAATGATAACTTTGAAAGAATTTTAACATTATATTGAAAACCACCAGGTTCAGCATAGGCTCCTTCAGCAAAAGACATCAGTTGCTATTAGGAAATACTTTACCTCATCAAAAGTGTTCACATTCAGAAGAGAAAAAAATGCTACTTAAAGTTAAAAAGGCATCACAAACTTTATCCCATAGAAGAAAGCAAAGAGACCTAGAAAACATTACACCGACATTGGAAAAAGACAGACCTATTATTTGCAGTTGACAGTTTTTGTACCTCTACTGCGATTAAGGAAATAAAGTACATTTAGGCATGTCAGGAAAAAAATGAAGTTTGGAATGCTCCCTTGTCTTTCCATGCACGCTGGTATTTTTACTGTACCACAGAAAACATTAATTACCTCTTTCTGTTGCCGCTCCAGTTCTCTCATTCTGATGTCTCGTGCTTCTGCCCTGGCAGCCCGCTTCGCTGCAAGCCTGGCCTCTGCCTACAGAACAGCAAACACCACAATCAGACGATGAGCAAACCTTCCACAAACTGACATTTATACAACATGAACTAGGAGCACTGATATTCGTAAAAAAATAAAAGTAAGACGTTCTGCGGTTAGACCACAGGATCCTTTCAGATTTACCTTTGATCTTATCCTAGCACTAGCTAGGATAACCGTTTCCTCAGCCGTTATTCAAAGTTACAAATTAAAGACAGCAACAAAAACAAATATGGATTTTATGACATAAAATTGTGCACATTTATTGAATATCTTGAATGGTTTTCATTAGCACTTAATCCAAATCCTGTCGCTGTCCAACGCTTTCCCTAGGTTAGCCAATCCACTTAAACTCAACAATGACATCGACCACAATACTACAACTACTACCTACAACACGACTATTTGTGACGGTGTTCTTTAGGAACACTTTCTTCATCAAATTTAAAGGTTATAGCACTCCTGTGTGAACGTGCAACATACAGTTCAACTACAATACTTCTATATATCTATATATCTATACACACACACACACACACACACACACACACTTACTTGGCTTTATTTGGTTTTTGGACAATGAAAGTCCATTTTGGACAGTAGTGCTTGGTCAAATATAAACCTACTATAAATATAGTTTACTGTATTACAATAAAGTTTATTGATTATCCTTATCTCTTGTCACTTTTATGGTTTTAGTCATGCTGATCATATTGGTTAATGTGGTGTGTTTTACGGAGGAATTTCTCAGGAAGTGTTTCGTTAAATATACAAGGAATTCATGAATCCTTATGGAAGGTTGCTAGAAATTTACATGGGGACATTTTTTGCAAGATCGTGTTTTCTAATTCACAAGAACATGTAAAATCTGTTAATTAACTGGCACATGAACAGAATTTAAATTGTTTTCTGGTAAATTTCCACAAAAATCTTCCTGTCTCCATGTGTCTGCTCCCTGTGATCTGCACCTGTTGGCCTGTCTGACAGTATGACCTGGTCCAGCGTCTCTTGACCTATCTATAGCCTGCACATTCTCGTCCATCTGTGCCTTAATCAGGAAACTGACACTAGAAATTTGAGAACCTCCTGTTGCAGAAACGCACACCAACACACAAGTCCAGCAACTTGCATTAAAGGGACAGTCTGACTCCAGGAGACAAACATTGAACATCTCTTATGCTCAAAATGCACAGTGATCCTTTTTTAAATGTTCAAAATATCTGACTCAAACATTCATAAAGATGGTTCTGACATATTGTGGGTATCGTGTCACTGGTCGCACCATTTGCACACAAGTGTTTAGATTTTATTTTTGCAAATTTGTCCAATTACCTTAAATGTATAGTATATAGTGATTCCTATATGGTTCACCCAATATAGACATCCATGAACTAAAGCAGATATTCTGCACATTTTTTATTCAGTTCAAATGTGCTATAGTGCATGTACAAAATACTGTGATGACTGCAAAAAGTTAGAATTTGGCAATAACACATTTACACAGTGCAGACGGAAAGTTTTCAGACCCTTTCAAGTTTTCCAATGGGAGAAACTTCCAAAAGAAAGGTGTGCTAAGCTTGTAGGATCCTTCCCAAGAAGACTTGAGGCTGTCATTGCTGCCAAAGGTGCTTTGACCAAGTACTAAGTGAAGGGTCTGAATACTGATACTTACTGATACTGATTTACTGATGTAAATAGAAGATTTCAGTTAAAATTTACAAAACCTTCCAAAAACCTGTGTTTGCTTTGTCATTGTGGAGTATTGTGTGTAGATTAATGAGAAAAAAAAGAGAAGTTGAATCCATTTTAAGACGAGTCTGAAACATACCAAAATGTGGAAAACCTGAAAGGGTCTGAAAACTTTCCGTATGCACTGTACATGCACTTAAGTAATCTGAACAATGGGAAAACTCCAGGTCTACATTAGACAGTCAATAATCGGATTTCTTTTCGTAGCGTTCCTGCAAGTAATTACATTTTCCAGCAGTGAGATGGTGCCGTCGTTACTTTTTAAATCTAGTAGTGTAATTTGCTAACTTAATAGGGCTGAAAAACACTACATAATTGTTATTTTATTAAGGTACACTATATATTTTTTTTTAATCCATCATGTTCTCCATCTGCTTTACTGCTAAATAGTTATTTGGTTGTTTTTATGGTTGCAAATTGTACATAATGCTGTCATTCTTCAAGCTGTCTTTATTTTGATCCAAACTGGAGCTTTATCTCTTTATCTGGTCATGTTTGCACACATGCGCAGATGTCAAAAAAAAAAAAAAACAAACAAAAAAAAAAACAGTATACGTGCACTGAATAAACTGCATAGTTGTCTTTAAAGGGCATACAAGAAATATGATACATGACCACTTAAACTGTTAGCGAGCGAAATCAGATAATGATTGGATTATTAGTGTGCACGTAAACGCACTCTGCTGTCCAATTACTTACAGACGGCCTTGTACATCTCTATGCAACTTTGTTGGAAATGATGACTAACCTTTACTGACATGTATAGCATTTCTGTGTTTTCATTCACGGTTAAATATAACGTGCAAATATCTGTAGCCCGTGTGGGGACAGGAACGATGCATCAAGCGCGACTCACGGAAAATATACGCATTCACTTTAACTAGCGTTTAAATCCACACCAGCTTTTTAAACACTTCCAGCAATCATGGAATTATGAATGATTTAAAAGTCTCTTAAAATGTAGTTGCTATGGTTTACATCACCTGCATTATATCTCGTTCAATTTCTGTGGCTTAAAAAAGATGACGCTTCCGAATACTAAAAAGAGAATCGAATACCAACGTAACGAACGAATACTCGAGTATTCGAATAACTCGAGAAAGCCCCAATTATTTCTTTAGATTACTAATTCGACTGAAATTATTAAATTATTATTGGTTTGATATTTATATTGTTTTAACAATTTTATCTCGTTAAAAATCGGTATCCGTATTGATGCCAATTTTCAGATTGATCAGGTCCTCATGCATCATCACAGATGATAAATATTTAAATAGTTTTAATGCAATAAAACATACTGCACATTATAATATCACTTACCTCTCGTGCTATGCTACTTAAGGCCTCATCCTCAGCTGAGAAGCGGTCCTTGACAGGTGCACGTTTTCGTCCTGAACCTGGTGTCCCCATGTCTGTCCCTCTGTTAGGCTAGTTCCACACAGACTGGTCCACGGGACAAAATGTGATCTATCTTGACTTTGTAGTGTTCTGAAAGATATAAATGTCACATTGGTCAGAATCCAGAAAAATACAAGGTATATGGAGGAATGACAATAAAAGCCTACTTGAACTTGAACTATATGAAATAAAAGAAGCAAATATCATTGCACTAAAAATTATAAACCATTTAATAGGTCAATGACAAAAAACTGCAAATGAAAACATGAACAAAGCTGACTAATCTATTATCAATGTTTCTGAGAGAAAAGCCACATAAGCAACTATTATTTATTATAAAATTAGACCTCCGTGAAGCCGACACCCCATCAACAAAGAAATAGAATAAAACGTATGTCATTCGTTTGTGCTGGATTGGTTTCTGAGATGTTATTATTAGGGATGGGACGATCGATCGGACGATTTTTGGCCTAAATATGTGATCAGCGATATTTCTTTAATCTGGCGGATACGGCGAGCCGATCAATGACGCAAAACGTGAGCCAAATTTCACATTTTTGTACACTGAAATACTCGAGGAAAACGGCGAGGACCGGGAAAGCGACAGTGCGATCGCATTTTAAGTGCACATCTATCTTTTAGAGACGAGCATCCCGAGGCGCGATCAGCGCTGAATCACTGATAACATGTTATTGATCGTGAATAAAACAGTCTGCTGTTGATGCTGAACAGTGAGCCCTGAATCAGTTGAACAGTCGTGTGCTTGGCAACCCGTTCTCACTCCTAACACATTAAATGTTAAAGCATGAGCAGAAGCCCAGAGTGTCACTGTACACACACCGGGGGCGTCAGGCTTCACTTCACTCAAGCGCTCGGTGATCCTATTATCAATGAAAGCTCATTTGCTTCAGTTCGGGTCGGTGCTTATGGTTCTATAGGTCTACGTTAAAACTTAACGGTTGTTCAATTTAAAATGTTCCTGTTTTATTTTGTTTGTTTTCCCCTATAGGGGAACTGAAGCAAATGAGCTTTCATTGATAACAATAGGATTACCGAGCGCTTCAGTGAAGTGTATGTATATATATATATAATTACTGTATAGATATAATATTCAGGGCTATCGTGTTTAATACTACCTGTGAGTTCGCTGCAACAATCGTTGAACTTTCTGCTACTTTTGTCTGAAAATAATATTTAAAAATACATATAGGCTATTTAAGGCATATTTTCGAGGCGGTATTCTTCCCTCGATCCGAATCGGCCGATCGTGCTTAAGAGCAATCGGTAATCGGCATCGGTCTCACAGAATGCTGAACGGCCCATCTCTAATTCTGAGTTATTTATACAGAAAGGAAACCATGAATTTACAAATATGTTTTTATTTGTGCAGATCGTTACACATTCAATTAAATAATTTACAGGACAGTAATTCAGAGACCTCTGTTTGTGAATAGTGAAATATTTGTGTGATGTGTTTGTTATTGAGGGATCACGACACACACATTTTTAAATAATTGATTCTAATCTCTCTCTCTGTCAGTCTCAAACTGATAATGCAGAAAAACGGTAGCATGTAAAACTGGGTGGAGCATAAATGCATTTAAGTGAAACCAGGAGGATCATTGAGTTACTCTTCTTGTATTAATCACCATTCACAGAATAAAACTGTTCACTGTTTCTGAATGCCTATGGAATTATGCTTTTACAGGTATAAATGGCAAAGTATTTTGTTTTTCTGGACCATGAGAGAATTAATTAAATAAATCAAAATGTCTGTATAGTTTTGTAAGGACAAAGAGAAATATCTTAAGTTCTACAACTTTGAACAACAGAAATAAGGTCAGGTTGATCTCAGCAGCAGTGTTAAATCACCATCTTACTATAGTTTTAAATAGTAATTGTACCACGACAGTTTGAGCAGCCGACTACGCTCTAAGACACTGCTAATTCAGAAAAAAATGCTGCCTGATCCATGAAACCTCTGCTGTATTAAATGTTTCCTCCAGTATAAACAGTTATCAGCATAAATGATCTCTGTAGCCTGAGTGTAAGCTGTAGGCTATGAGCAAAATGTAAAATTTGGTAGTTTGCTGAACTGGCATAGCCTCAAAACAAATTTAGTGCTTTAGGTGATCATATGCAAAGCTCTTTTTCATATAAACTTCAATTATTCAGGATTAGTTTAGTGTATGAGGATAAAACGTGACTCTGTGTTGCTATGGGACAAATGTAAAATGGTGAAAAAAATACAGCTAGGAAATCTCATTTAGTGTCTCTGGACAATTTTAATGTAAAATTGAAATAAATAATGTTGGGCACAATTCTTAAATATTCAGAAATATTTCTAGCTTACACTCGGTCACCAGTTTATCAGGTCTCTGTCTACCATATAGGTGCACTTTGAATGTATACCATTCTCAGCACCGCAGTGACACTGACATGGTAGTGAGTGTTGCGCTGGTACGAGTGTATCAGGTTTTTAATACTTTAGTACTTTATACACACCTACCTTGTTGGTGCACATTGGAGACTATAGATAATCTTTTTCCATACACAGTGTGTGTGTTAATCATCCACTAGCCCTTCATCACTGTCCATTTCTGACCACAGCACTGCTGTTGACTGCATATTTTTGATTGTTGGACTGTTCCTCAACCCAGCAGTGATATTGAGCCCCACCAACGCTGCTACACCTGATACACTTGTACCAGCAGCACACACACTACCATGTCAGTGTCACTGCTGTGCTGAGGATGATCACCCACCACCCAAATGATCTATACGTAATTGTTCACCTACAAAGTGACCTATGTGGCATGTTTACCTGATAAAATGGCAACTGAGTGCATGTTAATATCTGCTAAATTGTTATATGTTTAGGCTGCGTCTGTTTATGAATATAGTTTTAGTAGGCCCTGCATTTTCTACTGTAAATTATTAATAGTTATTTTACATGAATTGAAACAATTTCAGAAAGGCAATAAAATACTCCAAATGATGAGCATAAAATGCAATAGTTATATGAAAGCCCTTCTTACCTCTGTCATTTAAAAAGTGTTATAATAAAAAAATAAAAAAAGCTTACTGTAGATTTAGTCTGTTAATGCTGGAGAAAGTGAAATGGCATTACATTGTAATTATGCTACCGATTGTTCAGAACAAGGAAGCGTTTGCTGAACCTTTGGAAGGTGAAAGGGTCTAAATATGTTTGCCTAAAATTGTAATGGATGCAGACCACTGCTTCATTACTGATCTGTTGTACTAAGAATGAGCTTGTACTATGTACTAACTTTAATACTACTTTTTTGACTAGCTGCCATAATAGTAATAGTAATGTAATAACAAATCTGCCTAAATCTACTTAGGCCTCTACATTATATAAATCAAAACTTATTATAAATGCCCTGGTCAGGCTAATCTGCCTTTTTCCTCTTCTGGTCATGACATAGTTGTCGCGGTGTAGCACGGGGAGCAGGACACAGGACGTTTCAACACGAGACGTTTCAACATAAACACATTTATTTTAACATTAAACACAAGCAAACACTGACCGACAAAACAGCATGACATTCACAATCGACGACATGGAACACAGACACAGTGGGGATATTTATACATACACTATCAAGGGAAACTGACATGAAACAGCTGGAACACAGGTGACACCACTAATGACATAACAGGGGCCGTGCACAGGACAGGAACAGTACAAAAGCGCATACGCCGTCTTCATAGCAACCGTGCCACGCGGTCACGCGCACCGTTTGAAGCGGCATGCATGTTACAGAGCCCCCCCCCCCTTAAGGCGTGGCTCCCGACGCACACATCGAGGCACCCAAGCGGGGCCCGTCCTGGTGTCCTGGTGGTGGCCCGGAGGCCGGCCTCGCACCGGGGACCGACCACCCCCCGCGCAGCCAGGGAGCAGACCGATGACGTGCTCCGCCGAGGCAGGACGCAGTGCGTCGTAGTCCCCAGTGCCCGGGGGCGAAGCGACGACGTCCTCCCCAGGATCGGAAGGCGGAGGGACGTTGCCGTACATATACAAAAGCGCGTGGCGCCGTCTTCATAGCAACTGCACCACGCAGTCGAAGCGCACCGTCGTGCGAAGTAGTCAGATGTCATAATGCCTCGCATTAATTCTCAAGCATCTACCATCACACGAATAGTTACAAAATAAGTCATAAAGTAATTGCAGTGATTTTTTTTGTACTCCTGCAAATAAGGTTGGAAACAAAACAATGATCATGAAGTGCCAAATGGCAGCACTATGCATGCTAGTAAGGCAGGCTACAGTCAAAACAGTAGGTGTATCGAAATCAGCTGTTTGTTACATTTCTAAGAAGCAAGAATGTAGTAGTGAGCTTAGCTATAGCAAACAACTGGGAAGACCATGGAGGACTTTGGTAATGGATAACCAAAATATTACTGTCAATCATGAAGAAAACTGTTAAACAAGTCAAGAATATTCCAGGACGGATGCATATACAATGAGGTCTAAAAGTCTGAGAGCCAAGTCTGAATCCAGCAGCATGTTTCACTGTAGTTTTGATCCACTGTGGTATCAGTCTCTCTTCTGTTCGTCTCCTTACATAAACCCTTCTGTTA
>JAOUQW010000038.1:6558953-6575854 GCA_028565825.1 Olivaichthys viedmensis | reverse complement strand
TGGCAGAGCTGAGGTTTGAACCCACGACCTTCTGATCAGTAGTCCAGTGCCCTAACCACTGAGCCACCACTGCCCACTGAAGGGTCGCCCTAAACAGAAAATACGCCATCATTCCTTATTCGGTTCCTCTCTCGTTCGTTCACAAGTTGCATTAGTTTGCTTTGTCCATTTGCTCTAAACATTTGGAGAAGCCTGTACAGGTACATGAACTAGAGTTTTCGGGACATTTTGTCTAGCAGATGCAGCGAGAGACAGACGTCGTAAAATTGCATGCCGCCTTTTGACCCCCCAGCTGAAGTGATGTAAGTAGTCAAGAAATCCGACCACTTGTGATCCAATCACTCGACGCATGTTAATACCAGGTGTAAATGGGGCCTTTGTCAACAGTACCTTTTGCTGTGTCTCTTTTAGATGTTCAATTTGTTTGCTTAGTCTTCTTAATCTTCCTTGTCTCAAAGGTAAACCACTTCGGCCGGCCGGAGCAATGACTGTAGCAGCAGCCCCCTCAAGAGGTAAGTTTTAAAATATGCTTTGTTGCATGCCCCTTGTATAAAGTAGACAAACATGAAATTAAAATACCTAATACAGAAAACCACATCAAAAATGGATTCTGCCATCTTGGAATTGTGATCACATGACAATCATACGTAAGCGTTTTCGAAAGGCTACCTCTTCCCTCATTCACACTACAACGTAAATACCGCGTATTCAAATGTATCCACTTTGGAGAACAGTTTCTAAAAGATGCGTTTTTGGTGGATGAAAAGGCAAAAACAGATAAGAAAAGATGTGATGTTGATGTGGACTAGGCCTAAATGTGTGTGATGCGAATCACCATGGCAAAATGGAAAAAATATTATCCAGTTAATTTAAATTTCTAACGTTTTAAGAATTTTTTGGGTGAAATTTTTTGGGTTTAATTAGAATACTTTTTTCTTTTTCTTTTTAGGTGACATGAAAAAGTCATCTGCACCTGCAGCAATTGCTAAAGGTAGGGAGGGAAACTAGTTTTCCGGTAACTTCAAGACGTACTATGACCACCCAGGCTAAACCCATGTGTCTTCCTGAGACACTTAAAGGGCTAGCATTATTTACTCTTGTGGCCTCTGAGTTCTTCCACTCATCATGTACAGGTGTAGGAGCATCAAAGAGACCAGGATGGGACTTGAAGGGGAAAGTCGGCGACATGGAGAACAAAATCCAAAACTACCAGAGCAGGATGAAGTCTGTTAACCAAGAAAACGAGAACCTGAAGGAGTCGATTGCAAAAGTGCAAAAAAATGAGGCTCAGGTCCAAGAGGAGAACAAGAGATTAAAACATTGTCTTGGGTAAAGTCAAACTACATTTGAAATGTATTTATATAATATGTAATGTGGTTATGGTTGTGTGATCACATTTTGCTGAACACGTATTTTACAGGGACCGTGAAGAGAAGCTAGCTCAGCTGGCAGCTGTGAAGGATGATTTGGAGAGAACTACTAAAGAGAGAGATTGCCTGCAGAAGGACCTGAAGAGGTTAACAGATGAATATGAGATTCAGCAGAAGCTCAGCGGCGACCTGAAAACTGAACTCCACAACGTGCAGGCATGTCTCTTTGTACCCACTGTCCAATATTAATCATTATCCTGTATCTTTTTTTTTTTTTTCCAAAGAAAATACAAATACGATCAGAACTGTGTGGGCGTGTCAGAATGCATAATGATTGACGGTGGCGTCTCCCCGGCAACGGAAACAACTCGTCGATAGCTAGAGCTTCCATAATGCTTTTTGTTTTTACACACGTTGCGAGTCATGACCGGTGGTTGGTGTAGTTCATATTTCTAGCAGCGCTCACGGAAAGCGTCAGCAATAAGGTGCACACGGTTGATGACACTGCAGCAACAGCCTTATTGATCCTTTATGATCGTGAGCTTTGCAGGTAAAACTCGACAGGTCGTATTCTTTCGTTTATAGCGTCGTGAGATTTTATACAAACACGAAAAACTGAGTTTTGGCTTTTCAGCGTAAATTATGTAAAAAATGTAAATTGAGTATTATAAAAACGAGTTAATTAGACAAATGCACCTCGCCTACCTTTTACATTAAGTTTAGATTGTGAATCTCAAATCGTAGTGCAGCCAACGCTGATTCACTCACTATAACTAGGACACTAAACTTGTGTATATAAAATGCTGCTAGATGCAGTTTCACTCACTGATACTTTGTTAGACCTGACGTCACCTCTACCAAATTAAAGTCCCGCCCAACTCATTTCGGCCAAGACGACAGAAAAAAAGAGATTCCAAAATCTCTCAATTGAAAAATCCAACGTTGTTGTTTATTTTGCAGTCGAAGGTAAATTCACCACAGAAGCTATAGGTAATAGTAAGATGCTAATTATGATAAGTTGACTGGGGCTTTAAGTGCTAATATTCTATCTTTTTTGTTCACCTTGCTTTCTTGCATTATTTCTTTCTATTTCAGAGCCAGCTCTCTATTCACACTTCTGCTCTGGCCCGCTGTCAGGACGGTCTGCAAGAGAGTCAGGATACGGTGAATAGCTTACAGGAAACGATGGCCAGGCAGCGGGATGAGCTTCACCATGGAGAAATGGAACGCAGGAAACTCCATAACACCATTCAGGAGCTGAAGGCAAGATGGACGCCTAGTATAGCAGTAGAGTTCTAGAACATTTTATATCACTGAAGGCGCCGTTTTAAGAACGCCGTTATCTTGAATTTGGCAGGGAAGTAAAGGCATGGGATTAAATTTGTTTACAAAATAATAGAATTGGTAGATTTATTAAACATGAGCATAGACCCATTAACTGGGCAATAATTTTGTAGCATGTAAAGTGTGGATCACTTGGTACAAAGTACGAATGTCCTAGACAAATGTATGTTCTTGGAGTGAGGTCGCACATGTTTGAGCCGAGATAAATCAAGAGATTTTAGAGTGAGGCATGAGCACACGCACGCATATAAACACCAACCATCCTTTCAACACATGAGGGCATTTGATTGGACGCAAATTGGATGAGTACAGGATGTCATCAGTTTTCACCTTTTTTCCTGGAAATGCCAAATCTAAATATCTACACAACACCTTGTCTTTTTTTTTGATATACTGGCATATTTTGGATCTTTAAAACACTGATTTTGACTTCATGGGGCCTGTAAAACTTTATTATTATTATTATTATTTATTTAAGTTTTTTGTTTCGTCTTGATAGTTTTCTCTAGGGTTACTTTGTTTTTCTGAATGTGCCACACAGAACCTGGAAGTAGTATTCTTCAGCATTGAGTGTCATGTAAAACTCATTTAAACCATTTTACATCAAGTCCAGCGCCAAACAACTTCCAGGAGCCGTAATCTTTGTTTATTGTGCAGTCTAGGCTTTTCAATTCCTCACTGCCCGTGACTCATAACCGTCATTTATTCATTGAGCGTGGAGTGTCACATTATTAGATCATATACAGTGGTAATGCATGTTTATTAGCCCGAAGAAATAAACTTGGTGTGCCTGAAGCTGCCTTTTGCGCATCGGGTTTAAAAGGAGCGTTTATTAAAGCGATGTCGGTTACCGGTTAAATTGGCTTTTAATTCTACTACTATGGCCTGCCATCGCCTCGCATTTAAACACAACACAACACGTCAAGCGGAAACAAAGACGCGAGTCGGACAACACCGGCTTTATAAAGTCGATATCAGCCCCTGGGCATTAAAGGACTTGCTCTTTTGTCTGTCAATCAGATTTCTTGAAAACCGATAACTGCCTTAATAATAATTCTAAAAAAAATCCTACGCACTTTAGCTTTAAATCAGATTGTGTCAGGGGAGAAAAATATGCTTCAGAACATAATGTTCCTGAGCATCTGAGGGTCGCCCTGGAAATACTGTAATTGTAACTCTCAGTAATTCAGTCAGAGCTGTCAGGCTTGAATTGGTGGTGAATTCCGAATGCGCACACATACGTCAGAAGTCATCACACTCGAACTTTAGGGACGAAAGAAGTCCGGCTACACGGTGACAGGCGAGAGCCGGCAGCAATCAGGAGCTTGAGAGTGTAAACAAATGGGAGTGAGAGTCCAGTGAAGCCGGGCTTACACTTGATTACTGCACGACTCGCATCACGAAGGCGCGCCCACTGTACGACACCTCACGATGCAGGCACACACACTGCGCGACCGTCGAAGGTTAAATGCCAATGATGCCACTAGTCACCTTGGTCTGAAAATGTCGACAAGCAGGCAGCGCTCAGTTTGCAGTTTTATGCACTGAAACTTAAAAAGAAAAGGAGAGTTCAAAGAATATGGTTGTGTTCGTGCTGCTAATTGCTGCTTTGGGTATTTCATCACATTGATGTGCACACAGTTTTTTGCTTTAAATTTTTTTATAAATTCTCCTAACACTTTTATAATACTGAAACGTCGATAACAGCACAGATAATTATACCCTCAGTCGCCGTGTCCCAAACTACATACTGCCATACTAAATAGTGTCGGTATACCATTGGTGACGCACCCATGAATTCTTTCTGAACGTGCATTGACTTGGCACTCGCAGCCATGAGATTAATCTGCACAGTTGAGAAGGGCGCAGCACAACCCACGTTACGAAATGATCTTCACAAAAAAAAATTTAGCCGGAGAGGGCGAAATAAAAGATCTTACATCCTGTAGCTTTAACTATGCTGTTTACATGACCACTTGAATAATCTGATAACTGCTGAAATCCATTAATGAACGAATTATTAGTGTGCATGTAAACACACTCACTGATTTTAAACATTTTCATGGTTTTGAGAAAATGCGTGCTCTTGTTTAGAGTCCTGTTTCCTTTCCAGGGTAACATCAGAGTTTTCTGCAGGGTCCGCCCTCTCCTTTCCAACAGGGACGCAACAATCCCTCACATTCAACTGTCTGCTCACAACAACAAGGCTGTAACACTTGCAAAAATAGAAGAGGTAAGCACATAAAATGTATGACCAGACAGATTTTACAGAGATGCATGTACTTTTGATTAATTTTTTAAAAAACTTTCCTTAAAGAGGTTAATATTACCATTTTGGAAGCGGGACTTGGTTCTATGTAAAAGGGCAACTTTATTCTAAAGGGAACTAATGACCTCTGTCTCTTAGTCTCACGTGGGACGTGCTGCTGAAACTCAGAAAAACTACATCTTCAGCTTTGACCGTGTATTTGGGCCACACAGCACCCAGAGTGAGGTGTTTGAGGAGATCTCCCTGCTGGTGCAGTCAGCTCTGGATGGATACAATGTCTGTTGCTTTGCGTATGGCCAGACAGGCAGTGGAAAGACTTTTACAATGGAAGGTGGGGACATGGCGGAAATGTGGGGAGTTATTCCCCGAGCTGTCCAGCAGATTTTTGAGTCTGCCAAGGTGCTTGGTGAGCAAGGCTGGCAGGTAATGGTCCAAGTACTCGAACTGAGGTCCACAAAGCATTCCTCTTACCTTAATTCTTCTATCTTTCTATCTATCTATCTATCTAAATGGTACACAAATTTCACGATACAATACGTATTGTCATTTTTGGACCATTATACGATACAGTAATAGAAGAGAAATGGCAGCAATCATTGTGCATTTTTATATTTTTTTATATATATATATAAATAATATTTTTGTGTCACATTGCTAAAACAAGAATTATATTGCCCCTGTTCATTTGCAGTACACATTTACAGCCAGTTTCGTTGAAATTTACAACGAAACCCTGCGGGACCTGCTTTATATGGGCAAACCCAACAAGAGGCCAGAGCATGATATCAAGAAGGCCTCAAACAATGAGGTCACAGTCACCAACTTGAATTACCAAAGGGTCACCACAGAGGATGAGGTACTTAATCATGCAATATATTTATATTCAATTATTACCATCTATGGTATGTGTATATACTTTTTTGTTTTTGTCCTCTCCCCGTTGCCGTCAAAGCAATTTTGACCAGTTTCCTTACTCTAGCACAGGGGTCATGGCATGATAATTTGCTAATCAGTTGTGTTCAGTTCTTAATCAGTTGAGAGCCCCTGTGCTAGAGTAAGAAGAGCTAACCTGTGCTGTTCGATAATTGCTTTGACTGGATTGCAATTTTTCCACTTTCCCTTGATAAAATCTTTGATTGCCTTGGCATTCAATGCATTCAGGTTTTTATCTAATGAGCTATAATTGTTTTACTGTTCACAATGAAATTTAGCAGTGGAAAGCATGTTTGCACCTAGACCGAGGTTAGCCGTTTTCAGCGTCTCTCAAGCAGCCTCCTTTTGTGAAAATAGGTGGTGTCTGGCCAGGTTTAGTGACAAAGTACCAGACTCTAGCGAAAGCTCGAAGCCTGGCTCGCGAGACTTGGCGTTTTTTCCACCGAACAGCACAGCTCGCCACGGCTTTGCAACAAATCCGAACCCAAGGCTGTGTGTTCTGGCTGAGTGTGTCGGTTTCCCATCACACAACTTCGAGCTTTCGCTAGAGTCTGGTACTTTGTCACTAAACCTGGCCAGACACCACCTACTTTCACAAGAGGAGGCTGCTTGAGTGACGCTGCAAAAAAAGCCTTTCGAATGGGAAGCGGAAAAAGGCAGGCGGAGTGGAGAGGGATTTGTAATGAATTAATAAATGATTATAATGAATATATGAAGCTAATCCTCCTTCATAAATTGCGATAAGAAAACATTACATTATTGGTGTTTTCACACACCAATTCTTACAAAAATCTTCTTTGGCTGCTATACTTCACCAGAAACCTGCATTTTAAACCATTTTAGATACATGATAGAGGGAAACTTGGAGTGTATGAAATATTCACAATTTTGTGGGCAATTTAGATTTGCGAACAGATTACACTTATCATATCATCTGTTGTTCAAAAGTTATGAACATGGGGTTATGAACAGGAAAATGGGGGCAAAATTTGGAATTTTGACCGAATAAGATACGTTTCATATTACCACTCCTTTTGAGTAACATGATCATAATCAGTTGTGACTGCAGCTGAAATTAAAATACACGAACACTGAAATATACATTTTGTGTTCAATAAAACACACTTTATTTAAATATGAATGATATGAGATAATGTGTAGTGAATGAATTACATGGCAACCTGTACCAAACTATTAAACACAAGTTTTTCTATACGTGACGGGCTTTTTGTACATCACAAATTATTCGTACAAGTAACCTCTTAACCAATTAGCTTCAGTTACAGATAATTGTGTCATTAGTATCTGGCAGTTTTCAGAAATAAAATTGGTGATTGGACGGCTGGGCAATAAAATATTCAACCATCGGAAATATATTCCCGATTTTGTTACGCTCCGGCAGGAAAGGGTTAACTAGCTGGCTTGCTATGTACTAGCGTTACCTACAGTACATTACAGTTGTGCAGTAACAAGGTTGAATGTTGGTTGAGTCCTGAATGTTGCATCGTACCTACGTTTTGTTTTAGCAATTAAATGTCAACATGGATTGAATTTTCGGGGTACTTTTTTTGAAAATGACATTAATTACATATTACATATTCCATAGGTAGCTTCCATTTACCTCTACGTTATTTTAAGGTGTAGCACTGAGTCTTGGGGTTATTACAAAATTGTAACCATTTTATTTACTTTTAATCTCAGGTTTGCAACTTGATCATCTTGGCAAACCAAAACAGGTCCACTGCCCGAACAAACATGAATGACCAATCATCTCGCTCACATTCCATTTTCCAGCTGGACATCGAGGGAGAAAACATTGGTCGAGGCACCAAGTGCAAATGTAAGAATTCCAAATATTTTCATGAAAAAAGGGACTTGATTAATTTGAATGGTACTGGCATAAGTGAACTGCATACTTGATATTTTGGTTGACCAACAGGCCTGTTTCTGTTACTTTGTTTGGTAGCAACAACAAACATTTTTGTGACCTTAATCGAGAGGGAATAATTAAATAATTGAGCTGTTTTGTGAAAACCGGGTTCCCACGGATCCTTAAAGTCTTAAAATGATTATAATGGATTTCTGAAATTTAAGCTCATAAAATGTCTGAAAATATGTTTAACTATTGGGTATTAAATTCTGAGCTCATGATTTAAGGCCAACTTAGAAATCATTGTTAGACTTGCCGTAATTTCTTTGAGAATTTAGCTTTTTGTGGTTTCACATTCCAACGTTCTTGCGTAATTAACGCTGGGCTCACATAAATTCCGTTTTTTTTTTAAACTGGAGGAGGTGAGCAGACAAAAAGAAAATGGAAAAGTGGATGGAGGATGAAAAATGCCGGGACTGTTTGGCATCAACAAGCAATTGCTTTTAAGTTGGTTGCAAAATATGTCAAAAGACATTCCGATTAGGCACAGCCGTGATTAAGACACTTCTTGCATGAAATCTGAGAAGCACCAATGTTGTGCTAGCAGTCAATGGAGCACGGCGCCAATTGAGTCATACGTTGGGTTATCAGTTACTGCCAGTTCGTCCGCTCAGGTTAGGCGTGATACAACGGCAGCCGCCCATCCGAGTTCACCGTTTAGTAGTTTTTCACTGATGGAAACTCTTAGGGCTGAACTATTGTGGGTTCTTTTACACGATAAGTCGACATTTAAATCCAATGATGAGATCCACACAGTTCTTGAAGCGATGTTCAATGATTCAGAATACGGCGACTCATTTAGCTCTGGGAGAGAGATTTGGTATTGCTCCATACGTTAAAAGATAATAGTAATACGAGCTGCGGCACATGTCTTAAGCGACAAAGCTAGCTGTCTATCTGTATCCTTTTTATATAAAAGTGAAACCACTGAAAATACTGTTGAGCGCAGCTATAAATGGTAGGCTAGATGATTTTAAAGAATGCTGTTAAGCAGTGTCCTGTTCTAAGACGTTATTTCCATGTTTAATTTATTGCCTAATGTGAAGAAAAGAAATGCACGACATTTACCTTGATTTGGGTTTGTTCTGATGTCGACATGGTATTTTTCATTTGTTCTGGTATTAAAAAGCATATAGACCCTGGCATTATTTACACTTTGTTTTTTTAAATGTTTTATTTTATTAGTCTTAATTTTTTCTCCCCAATTTGATGCTTGCCAATTCCTACCCACTAGCTAGTTCTCCCCTATTGCATGACGGCTACCAACCCGGGAGGGCAAAGGCTAACATGTGCTTCCTCTGAGATGCATGAAGCCAGCCACTACATCTTTTCGAACTGCATGCAACATGCAACGTCACAGTGCAGCTGAACACTTGGAGGAAAGCGCTAACTGCCCTCTTCCGTATACATGAACCCGCAGACGCCCACGGTTGGCTAGTGTCGCTCTGACTGATTGGGGAGAGATTAATTCCATCCTTCCCACCCAGAGAGCACGGCCAATTGTCCTCTTTTGGACTCCCGCCAACACAAATTAGTCTTGCTTTTTATATTGTTTTCAGTCTCATTTAAAATTCACTTTAGTTTAAGTGTGGTTTTGTTAGTTTCTTTATTTGGTGTCTTTATATTTTGAATGTTTTGATATTTGAAATGGTCAGAAAAAAGAAAAGGCATAGCCCAAGGATTTTTAAAGGGCACCAAGTTTATAAGCTAATCACCTGGAATTTTGAAGGTTTTTTATTGATTGATTTTGATTTGATTGATTGATTGGTGCTGTGATGTGAAAGTTTTCTAGGTTATTATTAAACTAACTGGACCAACTTCACTTGCATCACATTAGGGTACTTGGCACAGTGTCTGTGGGCCCTTAAGTCTTAGTTCGTCTTTGAAATTACGTTTTACAAAATTGAGTATTACCAATCAATGAGACCAAGACTGAGCATGTCTGTTGACTGAGATGAAAAGTGTTACGGTTCTGGCCTATATAAAGGGGGAATAAAGTTTCCCCCTCACTCTCACCAAACCCACGTGAAACATTCCATTTGGTGCTTCTCGCCAGGCATCAAGTTATGACCGCTGGCTGCACAGGTCTGAAACAAAAGTTGTATTTCTTTAAAGAGACTATATCGTGAAAATCAACTTTCTGTTCATTGGTGGTTTTCACACTATAAGGAGTTGCACAGCACTGAAAAAATGTCAAATCTGTACCCAGTGCGGTTTCTTCAGTTCAGCTGTGACGCAAACCTATTTTCACACGCTGTTCAAAGTCGCGAGATATTCATTTGAATAACTGATTGGCCCATGGCTAAAATGAACATGCAGCACAAGTGTGTGCATCACATGAGATGCCTTTGAATAAACTCGCGCATGCTATTGTTCTAAGGAGTAGGGTACTCCACTATATGAAGTAACAGCTGGTGGTGCACTATTTTCACATGCTATTTAGTATGCTTGTGTGCGGTTCTGGGACAATACGCATAGCTTTCTAATGAGCGCAGCGCAAACTCAAAATGACGAGTAAAAAAAGCACACTTCAATGGTGTGACTTTACAGAACGTAGTTTATTTATATATATATATATATATATATATTTTTTTTTTCTTGCTCTAAAATACACATGAATATGCCCAATATAAAGAGACAAGGGATTCGCACGTAAAGGAAAATTTACCATCACTGCAAGTTGGGTCTCAAATTACATTTAAAGTAACACTGAAAAGGTATTAAGTATTCAATGTAACCTTAGGATATCTAGAAACACTGAGCATTGTAAGTTTAGTAGCCTTCACATAGAACGCCATTAATGAAGATTTAGAATGTGCTGTTAGTCAATAAACATAAAGTTTGGAAAAGCCTTACCTTCAGAATCTCTTTATTTTAGCCTCACTGTGTCTGGTGGATTTGGCTGGCAGCGAGAGGGTCCAGAAGAGCCAGTCTCAAGGAGAACGATTTAAGGAAATGACTGCCATAAACTCTTCGCTCACCAATTTGGGAATTGTCATCACTGCTCTGGCCAACAAGGTTTGCTTGAGAAACTGGAGATCAATGTTCTTTTTAGACATAGAGACATATAGGGGTTTGATCTTTCACTTTTCTCCCCACTGTTCTGTTTAGGAGAGCTTTGTGCCCTATCGTAACTCAAAGCTTACCTACCTTCTTCAGGGGTGTCTGGGTGGCAACAGCAAAACGTAAGTTCTGAAATCTTTATTGGGCATTACGTTCATGTAAAATAAGAAACTTGAGCTTGATTTCCTATTTTATGTGTACCACTCAAAGTTTTGATTTAACGATGAAGACAACCACTGAAATAAGCCTTTCTGTGGAGAAGGTCCTTTTCTTCTAGGGTTGCAGGATATGGACAAAAAAATGCAATAAAGTTGTTTGGTATTGCTATGACTGTGTAAGATGTGATGAATTAAGACATGTATACAACTTTGTGTCTCTGACACAGCCAGAACCTAAAAAATGTTTTTGATATTCAGGTTTGTTTAAGAAAAGAAGCATTGGTAATGTTAGCTAAAAAAACAACAACTATAAAATTGAAATGTATACAGTTTTTGTTACGTGCATGGTTTTTTCCCTAAATGGTTTTTAAATAAATAAAATACTTGTACAAAATATTAGGCCTAGAACTTGACATGCCCCATCTTAAACTTCCATTTTTGAAATTTAAGCCCCATCAACATGCTGTTAAGCCAAATCCCAAATGGCTTTCTCTTCATTACATATGCTCTCTGCACATAATGGAATTATATAGGGTGTATAAGTGCATTATATTCTCAATAGAAGGCCATTTGGGATTCAGCCATACCAAGAACGTGGCCAAATGTGGTATTTTAACTTTTTGTCTCTATATTACTTGAGTCAGATTAAGAGGTACTCCCCATTAAAACTACACAAGTACAATTATTTAAAAAGTTACTTGGTAAATAGAACAGCCACCACTGTTCAACACGTAAAAAACAACAACCTTGGTGCTGGGAATGGTCGTCTCATTTAAAACTGAAGTAATGCCAAACTGCAAATGTGCAGTTTAAAAAAAAAAAAAAATTATTTTTATTTTTTTTGTGTCTAATAGCTAATAGTGTTTGGCTGTTTGTGTATAATCATTTAGCTCTCTCTGTGGTACTGTGCGATGTCACCTGCTGGGTAACGCAATTTGAGCAGCGCCATTATTTCCAACGTTTAAGCAGTCCTTTTACGATGTGTTTAATGACGAAATAGAGCTGCACTACTGCAGTGAGTTTCTGTGATAAAGTAGCTCCATTTAAAAATAAATCATGTTGAGTACAGGGGTACTTGATGGTCTAATTCTGATTATATAGATTACTATTTGGGTCATGTTTGTTAACACTGTTAAATATAAGGTGCTTGAAGTACTTGAATGTAATTTTTTTTTTAATTTAAGTACAGGAAAATCTGGACAAAAACAGCCTTTTTGCTGAAGTGCTTACAAGGTGCTTGAAATGAGAAATCCTTTCATTTATCTTTAATGCGTCATTTTATGAAATGCGTTTTGAAATGTATTGGTCTACGAATTGCTTGATTTTGGAAATCCCCTCAATTTGGCACAAAGACGACATTAAAATCCTCCCTCACACACCCAATGATCATTATTTGCACCTACACGGACAACGCTTGCACCTTAAAACCACTTTCCTAGTTTGGCAAACGACATCTTTGTCCTCCTTGAATGTCCTGGAATTTCATTTTGAAGCATCTGAGTGAACCTTTTGTAAATTCACATTTTTCTGTTAAAATAAGAGTACGTGTGGGTATATATAAAAAAAAAAAAAAAGATTTGGGAAATGTTGCGTACGAGTTTGATGTCACAAATTGGGTCCCTCAAACGTTTTAGTGGCGAAACCTGTGCACTAAGCTAGCTAATTTAACTTGGCTAATGTTAGGAATAAAGACGTTTGTGGTTGTTTTGGTATATTTGAACAAGTTTGGCTACTGTTAAATATATTACTGAGAATATGCCCATTTAGAGACTGATACTGAAATTCTACTAGTGTTTACCTGTGACGAATGCAAGCAGTTAACTAGATGGCTAGCTATTTGGGAAGATCGGAGGACATTGGGGCATTTTCAAATTGCCTATTCATTGATCCTGACATTTTTAATAAGGATGAAGGTGTAGAGCTGTATCTAGGCCATGCACTTCAAGTGAACTGCTGAAATAACACTTGCTTCCCAGACGTATATTGCACCTAGTCTTGGAAATTGACTAGGAAGAAGGAAGTCTGATTGTTGTGGTTTTTCTTCTTCTGTTTCTTTTTCTTTGTCTAGTTTGATGTTTGTCAACATTTCACCAGAAGAAGAGAGCTTTAGTGAATCACTTAATTCACTGCGCTTTGCCAGCAAGGTCAGTGTTTATCTTCCAGTGGCTTGTGTTAAATTTGATTGTAATGATGCCCGTGAAAAACATTTGTCTGACCACTTTGCAAATCTATGTATACTGTTGCAGGTGAACGACTGTGTTATTGGGACTGCCTCGGCCAATAGGAAGTAGACTTTCAGTTCCTCTCTTTGGTTGTCTAACACCGTTTCCTGTCCATCTTTGCCTTTACTTTTTAGTGTGCATCTATCTGCCTTGCATTTAGAAGATCCCATGATATGCAATGTTTTTAATCCATTTTATCACTCTTCCTTTTTTCATCCTTCTTTCTTTCTTTAGAAAGCTCATTAAATTTTAGTGTAGTACTGTTCATTTTGCTTGGTTTGTGGAAGTACCTTGACGATATTGTTACTACTTAGTGAGATGATTTGAACAGAATGAATTGTCAATGCATGCAATATCCAAACAGTAACAATTTACAACTACCATCATTACAATACTTTACCTTTATCAGTTCTTTTTTATTGTAATTAAATCGTAGTACTTGTTACTTTAAAACATTCAGCTTTGTTACATTTATTCATCACTGTTGCAGAGTGGAGGGAAAAAAAGAGGGGAGGGTTGTTATAACAAACCTGTAAAACAGTAAATCAATTAAAGACCCCAGGGGTGTAAATTTTAAAGGATTCAATTTCAAGAGCCAATCCAAATATACTCTGTTTGTTTGAAAACGGTTTGAAATACCCTGTTAACACATCGTCCAGGTACCAACTTTGCTTATCTCAACACCCATCTATGTGTCCTGGCATAATTGCACCGACTAAAATCACTTCGGTGTTCTGTTCTGAGTGTCTACTGGCTGCGTTCACTAACAGCGTGCTATTACAAGCTAGGGCTCAAGCGAAGATGTAATTTGCATTCTTGCCAAATAGCCACAGAGTAATGAAGTCATTATTAGTAAGCACTAGATTTCAGAGGTTTTGTGAGCTTTGTCATCAAGTGTGTGCGCTTGTGTAGCTCCGCCCTCTCTTGGAATATAAACTGTGCACTGATCATGCACTGTACAAATCCGCCAAAATTCAAAGACTGAAGAAGTCTGCAGCAGAGAGCTGTTTCTACAAAGCATTCGATATGTTAAACCACAAAGCTTTAATAAATTCAAACACTGGCAGGAATATTGTCTATTTTTACATTTTATTTTAATTCGGCCTGACTCGCTAGCAGTTTCTGGTCACATTATTATAATCAGTGGGTGTAAACAACTCTAGCTAATGTTACAGAAATAGCCAAGACTATTCTATAAATTATATTACAAGGTAATGCACATTTTGATATTACATTTTCTGATTAACTATATTTGGATCTAAACAGGATTAAAACGTTCATTGGTTATTATCACAGGTCATTGAGTTCTGTATTTTGGTTTCTATCTACCTAGAATTTAAGCACCTGAATTAAGCAAATGGTATTTCATTATATCTTGTTTACCCTGCATGGAATTGAAACATCTGGCTTTTGCAATTGGTATTTCACTTTATCATGCTGTAACCCTGTGTAACCTTTACAGAATAAAACCACATGGCTTCAGCAAGTTGTACTTGATTTTATCTTGCTATTGTCTTATTAAACCTTTTACAGAAACACCTGGCTCTGCTACTGCTGTCTAACGTTAGCCTGCATTAGCTAAGGTTATTTACATCCACCGATTTTTATAATACTGTAACCAGAAATTTAAATTAAATATAGAACAATATACACACAATATTTCTGCCACTGATTTTTTATTAAAGCTTTTATTTGTGGTTCAGCATATCAAACGCTTTGCAGACCTACTGCAGACACATACTTGACGAAGCTCACGAAACCCCTGGGAATTTCGTGCAAATTAGTATGGTCTAACGTGAAAGCTAGCTACAATAATGTAATAGGCCCAACTGAAACATGAGGGTGCGTCATGACAGCATAGCTCACTTGGTATTCAACAAAAAATTATCAAATTTGTCTTATTGTTTTGACATTATGTGCCTACTTATTTGATATGTATATTTATGGAAGTTAAATATAGGCTAACAATGGCTAATAGCCAGACAAGGTCCTTTATAGCCAACTAGCTAAATTTGGTCCTCGCTTGGATTTAAAACGTTTGGCAGGTCATTTAAGAAATTAAAATCCCTGCAGTAAGGGTGTTTTTGTTTGTTTTGATTAGTTTTATAGTACTCGGTGTGTGGTTTTTTTTGGAAATGTATATTAACAAAAATAAATTTGCCTTTTGTTCATAGAGTTTTTGTTCTGGTCCTTTTTTTATTTATTATTTATTATTATATAGTCAGTCATCTGTATTTTTTTTTCTTCTTTTTTTTCTGATTTTTGGAGCTGCAGATATTTTGTGAATGCTCAAAACTACTAAAGAAACTGCTTTACGTGTGACACGTTTGTATGGATAAACTGGTTACCGCACGCAAACGACCCAAGTACTCAACTGCATTAGCACTGCAGTATAAGTACCCTTTCCGCCACTGTTTATACGTTTTCTATTAGACGTGCTTGTTAAACGTACTCGCGTGTGACAACTGGGTTGGACTTGATCAGTGCTCGACCAGACGGTATTCGCTCGCGCGTGCTGTTCTATTTTCGGTCGGCCAAATCTCACTGTCTGGGATTTCTTAAAGGTAACGTGCAGCCGTTTTTCTTCGGAGCGAAACGGAAAATGCACGCCAAATTTTAACGTTGCTCGTTCCGTGAAGATGGAGATTTTACTACGCGAATATACTCACTTTGGTTCTTGAACGATATTTTTCAAGGGGTAAGACTTTTCAAAAACCTTTTGGTTTTTGCATGCTAATGGCACCAAGAAGCTAGTCTGTTGCTCGCTAGCTTCGGGCACAAGCACGCCGTGCTAGCTAGAGAGGGCCAGCTTGGCCGAGTCACCGTTTGCATACAATGGCAATAAAAGACTAGGGACGTGTCGTCATCACTTGCCGCAAATTCGCGTCCTACCATCTTGACGACGCAACGCCAGTTTGAGGCTTTTCAGCTCGTGCACGTTGCTCAGCTACGTAGCATAGGCGCGAGACTGGAAAGCTAGCTATATGCATGTTTAATTCCATTTCGTAAATGGATTAAATTCCAGGCAACGCGATACAACACTTGTTATTGACCCGCCCGCGCGCCCGAAAATATTCCGTTAGGAGCGGAACAATAGCGCGCGCACCGAAGTGTGAGCTACGCGTGTGTCTGCACGAGCGCGGTCCAGTTCCCGAATAACACCTAACGCACCTAGCGCCGTTATAGCGGTCTGACGGATGCACAAGACGAGTGTCCATGTTGTCGACCACGTTTCGCATCCGTGTTACTTGGTTTACTTTTACTCGATTGCGTTCTGTTCCTTGTTGTGTTCAGCCAGAGAGATGCACGTTGGCAAATTAGTTGCATGGATGACAACGACGTGTAATGCGATATTTTACTGCCTCGGTGTTCTCATTTTTGGTGCTCATTCCTCGATTGCTGTCCCTCGACTGACAGAAAAATATTTCTCTACAGATTCCTGTGTTGCATGTTGTTTAAAAAAAATAAAATAATAATTATCAGTATTTTAGCGAATAGAAAGCTCCTTTATTGTCACATGTACAAGTACAGTACGGTGAAATTCATTCTTCGCATATCCCAGCATGTTGGTAAGCTGGGGTCAGAGCGCAGGGTCAGCCATGATACAGCGCC
>JAOUQW010000038.1:6486218-6497029 GCA_028565825.1 Olivaichthys viedmensis | reverse complement strand
GTGTGTGTGTGTGTGTGTGTGTGTGTGTGTGTGTGTGTGTGTGTGTGTGTGTGTGTGTGTGTGTGTGTGTGCTCTTTGAATATCGGGCTGAGCCATTGCTCTCTGGAGATTTGTGTGTGCTGTAGCATGAAGTCTGTGAGTAAATGCTTGTCTGGAGTACTCTGTAGACCTGAGTCTCTTGTTTACAGAATTTCTTTTTCTTCTAAAACCTGCAGACTAAAGTCTGTTTGATGAGGCCCAGTTACTATGGATAGAGGTAACATAGACGTTTTTGACCAGTGGGGCAAAGAATTTGAAAGCCCATTTTATTTAGGAAATGGGGTTTAAAAAGTGAGGGATAATGGTAAAATGAAGGATATTACTGGCCAAAGTCCTCTTTTCCTCTTTCTGTGTGAAAGCTTTTCCTTCCTCTTCTCTTTTTATCCTATTCTTTACTCTTTTTGCCTCTAAAGCTTTGTTATAATATGCAGCTTTCTATTCCACTACAGTCTTGGAGGTCTCACAATTGAGGTTGAGTGGGACTTCAGAATTGTCTGTCTTTTCCAATTTGGCCCATGGGGAAAAAAATATAGAACTAAACATCAAATACTGCATCCAAATTTTACTTTAAAGCATCAAATTCAGCCCATGTGGTTTTTTCTTTTCTTTTCTTTTTTCTCTCGTTTTTTTGTTCTTGTTTTTGTAATTAATGAAGTTGCACCCTGCTTAGGCTGTTTAGTGTGTGAACTCCATTTCAGTGTTTCATGCTAAGGGATAGAGACAAATATCTAAGTGCGTATCAGGTTGTAAAAGGGTTAAATACGTGGTTATCAACATATTAAAAGTGACTATTTATCTGACTAGGGGACAGTATTCTATTTTGTTGAAATACAGTGAGGAGATCTTGCATTGTCACTTTGCGCGTCACATAGACTTGGCACAAATGGTGATTAATTGTTTATCTTCAGTCTTTCATGCGTAAATATAGTTTTCACCTAATGTATAGAACCAAAACTGAAAGCTACAAACTGTGTTAAACATAAAGTACAAACCTTTACAAAGGTGCTTGCAATGTGCAAATTGCAAAATCTTGTGTTAGTAAGATACTAGTCATATTATGAAACTCATCACAGATGACTATCATCGGTCATTATTAATGTATTAATAAAGAGGAGATTTCCAAAATTCAGGAGGTGTTTAGCCTTCTGTCTTATCCCTGTATTTCTAATTTGGCTTATGCTTGCAGTGTTTTGAGTACAAAATGTATTACTAGAGCTGTTTGGGAGGGATTTTTAATCTTATATAGTTGTTGCTGTGAAGGGGATTGTAGGTTTAAATCTGTTTAATCTCAACTGCTACATCTTGGCTCCCCTTTAAAAAAATAAGTGTCACCCCCATCCCTTGAACATCTGTGTATTTAAAACAAAAAATAAGGATGGAAAAATCTAGAATTTTAAAAATGTATTCACCATTACAAATTTGTATTGCTGAGTGTTGCATTTTTTTGCAGTATTCATATTTGTGCCTTGACTTCTTTTCTTTAGACATTTACATACTTGGTTGAGAGATGCAGTGAGATGGTTGTGGATGGTGTTTTGGTGTTTCAAAAATGAAAATAATGTAAAGTGCACATTTATTTTTCAAAAGCTTTTCATTTAAATCTGGAGCTATGTATTTTGTCCTCTAAAACATCAAAAACACTAATAAATTTGGGCAGAAAGCCAGGAGGACCCTTTCCTCTGTGTCTGTTGCTGTTTTTGAGGGTCCACATTTTCTGTAACTACTTTCAGAAGCGGGATATCATGAGATGCTGACTGCTTTGACTGATGTGTACAATCTTGGTTCCAGATCTTCTTCTTTTTCCGGTCTCTTCACTGTGTTACCGGTTTGCTCACTGCGTTATGCTCTGTAATGACCATTAAAAGAGTTTATAGTTGAAAATCTATTCGGAGAGTAATGTCTTACTTGTCTGAATGTGTTCCTCATGGTAACCATTCAAGGTCATTTATTGTGGTGGTATGGGAGATGCATTTATGTTTTTAAATATGGGCACCTGTGATGTTAAAATATGTTATGTATTTTTACTCATGTCCTTTCCCCACTACAGCTGTTGTGGTGTAGGAGAAGGGGCTCAGTAGCAGAGCTAGAGTGTAGTGACGATGTCCTTCAGCATGAGCCTCAAACACCACCTGTAATCGCACAGTTGATAAGAAACGTCACACATCATACTCATGTAAAACCTTGTACAATCCTTATGTACATATCTTAAATTGTATCCTGAAACGGTGCCTTTGAGTAACGGATCGTCCTTGAATACTCTTATCAAGGGCTTATGGACAGATGTGTCTATAGAAAATGTACATGTTCCTAAATAGTTACATTCCAGTCATGCCAAAAATGCAGCACTTGGTTGGCATCCAAAATGTATTCAGTTTGTCTTTCAACGATGATATTTACTGAATGAGTGTATTTTCTTTAATGGCAGAGTTCAGTTTCCACACTCGTATGTAAATTCAGTCACTGTTCAGTATTGGCCATACTATATACTCTTAAACGGAAGTATATAGTATGGCCCAAGTGCTTTTAAGAGAAACCAATTTTGGTTGTATTCCTTAATTGTGCCCAATTAAAATGCTGAAAAAACATGTTTCTCTTAAAAGCACTTGGGCCATACTAGCCCAGTTGTCAGATGGTAGTAGTATTACTACCAAAAAATTAAGTGGCTTAGAAGTAGTTAAACTATTTTAAACCAACAAGAAATACATAATTGATTACTAGCATACAATCTAGTGTTCATTAATGGTACTCCGCTATCTGGTCGATTTAAAATAGTTTAACTACTTCTAAGCCACTTAATTTTTTGGTAGTAATGCTACTACCATCTGACAACTGGGCATACTGGGTATTTAGAAAGAAATCCGATTATTGACTGACTCGTGTAGGCCCAGGAGTTTTCCACTATCCGATCCGATTACTTAAGTGAGCATATACTGTGTGCATATATATGCACGCAGTTCAAATGGTCGATACACAACACTGGCTGTACTGCTATACGCCTAGAATTATCTTACAAGCGCTTTCTGTCCCTAACTTAAGTGTGTGTATAAGACGGATTGCTTTATTAAAAACAAATATTTAATGTCACACAACCTACACCCAAAAAATGTCTTTTACCTGTACTTTATTTTTAATTGTCTCTTTTAATGGTCTCCCACCCAGTATTGCAAACAGTGGTTTAAATTATTACAACACCTGCGTGACACATTTGCAGATTTTTGTCATCAATCTTCCTAATAAAGGCTCCTTGGAACCCACATCCAAGCTATCTTTTTGCTCATTTTGTTCACAGGTTGGTGTTTATTTCTACGATAATGGGCATGGAGTGCTGGAAGATAACGATATCTACAACCACATGTATTCAGGAGTTCAGATCAGGTCGGTTCTCATGCACAGTATTAATATAAGGAGACACTATTGTGCAACAATGTTCTGTTTAAAATGTTGGCAGTGCCTTCTCTACCAGATGGATATGAATTTAAATAATTGCCTAGGTTATTGTTGTCTTTCACCATGTAGGACCGGAAGCAACCCAAAAATCAGGCGAAACAAGATCTGGGGTGGGCAAAATGGCGGCATTCTTGTTTACAACTCCGGTAACATTTCTGCTCTCCTTCACAGTCCCTGTCATCTGGCTTGATACGAAAGAAAATGCATGTTTCTGCAGCATGTGGCAGATAACTGTCAATTATTGTAGCTCTAGTGAGGATGATGGAAATTATTCATAACCAGTTGATTTGAGATGTAAGAGTTGTACATCTTAATGCATTCTCAGGTTTGGGCTTAATAGAAGACAATGAGATCTTTGACAATGCAATGGCTGGGGTTTGGATCAAGACAGACAGCAACCCAACACTTCGCAGAAATAAGATCCACGATGGGAGAGATGGAGGAATTTGCATATTCAATGGAGGACGAGGTTGGAGCTCTAGAATCAGCTTGAAATGTTCTGTGCACCCATTTCTATATCCTTTCTTGCAGTAGGTTATAAAATGAAGCAAGAGAGTAAAAGGCTAATATTAAAATTCTCTCAGACAGGGAATATGTTTAAGCACTAATATAATACAGCTAGTAAATTTGTAGCATTCATCAACTGCAAAATTTGCATCCTTATTTGAATGTAATGTAAAGCATTTTATACCGCCTTGCAAGTCATTCTGATTTTTCAACTATTACTGTACCCCAGAACTCAAACGTGACTTGGTTTACTCCTCTTACTCAGATTGGTGTTTGACATGGGGGTGTTTCAAGAGTGCATATTCATATATATTCTTAAATATAGGGTAAAGGTGTAGAGATGTTCCTAGCCTGTTTTATTAGTGGATTTTTCTCTTCTTTTTTTAATTATTATTATTTTTTAACTTTTTTAAAAATGGTTTAAAATTGTTATAGGGTACAGTAATATTTGAATACATCCCTACACTCAAGTCGAATAGTGGTGATGCTACATTTATTTTGTGACCAGCTTGTTCAATAAAGCCTATAATAGTTCTTCATAATCCCATGTTGATTCGAGCTGCCTCTGCTTCAGGGTTTCTGGAGGAGAATGACATCTTCAGGAATGCCCAGGCAGGGGTCCTCATCAGTACCAACAGTCACCCTGTACTGCGAAAAAACAGGATATTTGATGGTTTTGCTGCAGGTGCGTGGAGAAAATCTACTTGTAATCCTTAGAGGAAGACCCGAGTTAAGATAAAAGTTAAAAATGTGCTGTTTGTCTAATCATAAATGTATCTGTGGAACAGGTATTGAGATCACAAACCATGCAACCGCAACTTTAGAGGGAAATCAGATTTTTAACAACCGCTTTGGTGGGTTGTTTCTTGCATCTGGTGTCAATGTAACAATGAAAGGTAATGTTGAGGATTGTCATGAGTGGACCTGCTTGTTGTTAACGTAAAGCTTTTGAAATGAACAATTATCATTAAACCCTCTCTGCAGATAACAAAATAATGAACAATCAAGATGCCATTGAGAAAGCTGTGAGCCGCGGACAGTGCCTGTACAAGATTTCCAGTTACACCAGCTATCCAATGCACGATTTTTACAGGTAACACCATTTCTCAGGCTCAGCTTCTATTTAAAAAACATTTGTGATAAATGACAAAGAATTGTCCAAACTAATTGAATTGCTTATTCTTCTCTTCGTGCAGATGTCACACCTGTAACACAACAGACCGCAATGCAATTTGTGTGAACTGCATCAAAAAGTGTCATCAAGGACATGACGTAGAGTTTATTAGACACGATAGGTCAGTTCTGTCTGTTACGTTGCAGTTAGGTCTTATAAAAGTGTTATTGAGAATGCTAATTATGCCTTCTCATTTCTTTGGGATTTGGATTTTCAGACTGGTTCTCCTGTTTGTGTAACCCATGTAATGTCTTTACTCTGCAGGTTTTTCTGTGACTGTGGTGCTGGGACATTGTCAAACCCGTGCACGTTAGCCGGAGAGCCGACACACGACACGGATACACTGTATGACTCTGCTCCTCCTATAGAGTCCAACACGCTGCAGCACAACTGAGTCCGTGACCTCAAGAGACTCCATACAACTCCTTCGGGATGTACCGTTGCCACTTTTAATACAATACCAACATCAAAGCTCTGAGGAGCGGCCGATACCGACATCCTCACAGTAAACAAGCCGTCTCAGCAAGCTTCTGTCGACAAGTTGTCAGATGTTCACGTGCATGTTCTCAGCGTTCATGTCAGTGGATCAAATCTGATCCAATACCAATCCGGCCAGTATTGGCCCTGATACTGATACTCGTTATCAGATTGGTGCATCCCCAGCACTACTCAGTCCAGGGCTGAAATTGCTTTAGAAATAATTTAATTTCAATAATAATTTAACTAAAAATATAAAAGCAGAACATTTTTAAAAAGAAAGAAAGCTCGCCCGCTATGAGGAAACATTTTTTTTTATATATATATATATATATATAATATTAAAAAAGGCAACACCTTTCTGCTGTGGATATAGTTACTTCCTCTGCTTTTGTTTTCATGCAACTGGTTCAGAGATGGACGAGTGATAGACAGAGACTTATGAGACACTGACCTCTATAGGAGATTTTGGACAGGGACTTGAAGATGGCTGGTTTATATCTGGAAAGAGCACAGTCTCACCATTTCCTTGGCTCCAGCAATTCAGTGCCACACTATGGTTTATGTATGGGGGATAAAAATTATCCAGCACTTCAGATTTTTTTTTTTTTTTAAATCACATTAACTGATTTTAATGCTTTCTCATAGTTTTGTATTTTCAAGCAAAAATCTTAAATGTACTTGAATGTTTTTATTTTATTAAATATTAAGTTTGGGAGTTGTTATACCTTTTGGACTTAACTGTAATTGTACTCATGGTGCAGGATGTATGTTCTTTCTGTGAAAGAGATTTATTAGGAAAAGAGAAAATGAAACACTATTCTCCAGCATTGCTGTTTTATTTTTAAATTAAAGGGAAAATGTGTTTAAATGGCAGAATGAGTGTTTTCACAAGACTAATGGAGTAAAGATTGTGGCATTTGTACACTATAGTTATTAATGTTGACATTTTACCCCATTAACCCTTTTTTTTTGATGACTGTACAATCCATCTCCGGCTAGTTCCCCATGAGATTACCCTTCCTCAGCGAAGAGCGGTTTCTGAAAAATTTTCACCCAATAGTGACTCGAGAAATGCCTACAGTAGCATTCTCATCAAATCACTGATTGTTGCCTTTTCCTCAGAGAATAAGCAAATGAATGAGCAACTTTGCTGGAGAAAATGTAAAGCGACTTCTTGCTTTATTGACGCTCAGATTAGTATCTATATTGCCTTTTTGCTTTTTCCTCCAACTGCATTTGGTGACTGTGGGTTCTTATACAGCCTGAATTGTATGCATGTTCCATGACATCTAGACTTAATATATTGTGAAGTACTTAATCAATATGTAGATGTTAGTAATAAACAAAGATCTAATTTCCTAGTCAAAGAGGAAAAGTGTGCATTTTTAAGAATAAACTTTATTAGATCATGGCAGGAGTAGTGAAAATACTTTCCAGTTGAATAGCTACCATATACAGAGTATAACTTTGTTTGTTTATATATATAAAAAAACAATTACAGGTTGCCAATCTTACAAACCAATTTGACAAACTGTTCGCTGTTAGCTGTGGGGTCTTCAGAAAATGAACACAGTTTCCTAAAGAGAGAGAATATAAAAAAGATATAAATCATTCACACTGCCTATGGATACATACAATTCTTTGGAAAACCTGCTTTATATATTAAATCCTATGAAAAAATATTTCAAGAATTAATGTTTCTTACTTGAAGATCCTGAGCGCCACATTGTTCCGCTCAAACTCCCGGGCTTTACAATGTCCTGACTGGATCACCTCTTCAGGAATATTGGCAAGGCGAGCAGCGTTAAATCCGTAGCTCTTGGGACAAGCGCCGTTGATGAACTTGTAGAGGAAAGTGATGGTTTCATGGCTAGGATCCTCATCACACTCATTCTCCACCATGCAGGCCTGAGTGCAAGAAGTGTTACAAAGATCACAATGCCTTAAAACTTCAACTGAAAAGTCCACTCTTTCTTTTGTCTTCTCAGTGAAGAAACGCTGGTCAGAGACCCAAGACACCTAGTTCATTTGGTTTTATATTGCAATGATTTTCAAACGCACTAGTGTTCCTTGATTGGTCATGCAAGTGCTAGAGAAAATATACTTGTAAACTATCAAGTTCTTCACGTGCCAATATTAGTCATTGTGTAAGACCCATAAACCAATTTCTCTGATGTTATATGCACCTATTACCATATTTCTAGACCCATTTATATTATTAGGATTATAAAATATTCCTTAAGCCATTTAAAAAGAATTAACACAAAAAGAGTATGTTGAAAGAGCGCAGAACAGTTGTTTATCATTGGCCACCGCAGTCCATTTAAAAGTTATGAAAAAACTAAATTTACCGCGGTGATAACAGCACTCGACACCATTTTGGTGCAGACCATCAAAAAACTGTCTTCCCACCAGTAACAAACTGGTCAGTGATTCACTTGAACAAGGACAGAGCACAGCACTTAGCTTTGCATTTCCCTTCCTTGATCCTATAACTGCCTGGTTTACGGAATCTGAAGATTTTGAAGTTAACTACCACGATGTTGCATACAAAAAAACAATAATCCTAAAGAAAAAAACTATCTGCTAATATATCGGTCGTTTACTGATCCACATATTGCAATGCGTCCGTATTAGTGAATTGCCGTCATAATAAATTGGCAGTTCATGTTTATTACAACCTAAATGTAGCTTTCATTGTGCTGTATAATGAATGTACACAAACCACTTCATGTAAAGGGTTGTGAGATTACGACACTCGATCTTTAATATTTATACATTAAACTGTTAAAGATTACATATTGTTGCTAGAGTAGCAATGGACAAAGTGACCTGTGCCAAAGACAGACCGGTCAACCTGTTACATTCGGCATAGCACATATTGTAAAATAGGACAGTGATGTAAAAAAAAAATTACTGTAGGAAAACGGAGTCCTGCTAAATACAGCAATAATTATATATTATTATGAACCATTTCAATCTGAGCTGAAGAATGAAGAAGACTCACCATATGGCCAAGTTTGACAGCAGGATCATGGGCGTAGTCTTCTACCAGTGAATGGTAGTGGGTGGAGAACAGAGTTCGGCAGCAGATCCTCTCCGACAGTTCCTTCACCACTGCACTTGCTATGGCTGTGCCATCATAGGTTGCCGTACCCCTGCCTACAGCCAGTGAAATTAAATGTGGGTGTTTTTAGGACTGCCTTTCAGGTGGATTCAAAGCTTTGATGAAAAAAACACTATATGGATAATTGAAACAATGTAAAAGTAGTAAGCGTTACCCAGTTCATCAAGAAGAACGAGTGAATGAGTGGTCCCATGCAGGAGGATACTGGCCGTTTCACTAAGCTCCACAAAAAAAGTACTCTCTCCTAATGGACAGAACAGGTGAACATGAGTCAAGTGTTCCAGAAGAAAAAGTGTTGATCTACAGTAATCTGTGCCCTATAGTCCGTCTTCTTTTGGAATGGAAATAATTAACAGAAATTAACCCTAAATATGCACCTTAAGTAGCACAGGTTACAAAGGGGGAGGAGACTCACCAGACATGATGCGATCTGAGGCGCCAAGGCGAGTGAACACTCGGTCTACAGGAGTGAGGCACAGGCTTTCGGCAGGCACATAGCAACCCATCTGAGCCAAGATCACCACCAGGCCGCACTACAGCAAAAGATGCACAGAGGGAATGGATTAAAACAATATGAACCAATACAGCCAGTTTTTCCCCATTCTGGTAACAATATTGTTAGCTTTAAAAGGTCTACCGGCTGGGAAATTATTATTATTTTTTAAATCTGAGTGCAGCACAAATTCTATATATTTAGGTTTTTCCTTCTGAGGCAATGTCAACTGCAGCTGGTTTGAATTTAGGGTTATAAACATTAAAAGAAGCTTAGAGAGTTGTATTTATATAAACCCATATCCTTCTTGCAGCACCAAAACAAATGGTGTGTGCTCTGCAAATAAAAGGTTTCTGACTTTCTAGAAAAGTTTGATTGAATAAAGGCCACAAGGACCATCTCCACAAAAGACAGACTAAACATTAAAACTGATCATTTTTGTGCATAAAATAGTTAACAAAAAGCAATTCATACTCGCCTGTCTCATTAGGGTAGACTTGCCTCCCATGTTTGGCCCTGTGACAAGCACACATGGGGCTAGTGCTTTCTTGTTCTCTTCGCTTTCCTCTTCCTCATTGCCAGGACAACCAATAAAGATGTCATTGGGGATGAAGTCATCACCAAAGTAGGTCTTGGTGACGCAGGGGTGCCGAGATGCTCTGAGGTCCAGGAAAGGGGAAGAATGAGGGCTATTACCTGGCAGAACAATCTTTGGTCTTGCCATCGGCCCGTTCCCACTCTGGCTATACCGGGATAAACTCAACAACACATCTGCAACATCAGAGAGAACACTAACTATTAGTTAGACTGTGAAGCAGGATCTTACAAGCATCACTTGAGTGTCCATAGGATGTGGCTAAAATGTACCCAAGTCAAGAAAAGGTAATCGTGTTATTTTACCACAAACCTCTACACTTAGAATTAGAGCATATTAAAGTTTATGCTTTGGCTCCAAAGAAACTAAAAGCCAATTGACGCGTTTCTGAAGCATTTTTTTCGATGCTCGTCACAAGTGACAGTTACGTTTCCATTTTAACAAGTGTTTCAATCCATACCAGCTGCGTCAAAGGCGCATCAAACTCAAACGCGCTGCCCTTGTTTTATGTGTTGAATGCTGGTGTTACCAAAACACATTAAAATCGAAGTGCAACTGGCAGGAGAAAAAGCAACAGCGCACTCCGATTGTAATCTTTTTTGGCAACTCCAGCATTCGATTATCAATTATGAGTAGGTCAATTTACACTTCTGGTAATTTTGTTTTGTGTTTTGAGAGAGATATTAACTGTTTGTTAATATTCCAGTGAGCACACGGGAGAACAAGAATCCTTTTTATACAGTGTTAATACCGATATGGAAGGATTGGGCCAGCTATAATTACAAACCAGTTCACCTAAAAACGTGACATGAAACAGTATCTCACCTGGATACTGCAGACTGGCATCTCCTACGGACTGCAGCTGTAATCACGAAGACTATCCTGTGCTCATCCCAGGACTCTTATTTACTATATGTTCATACCAAACATCCTTTAAACACATTTAGTG
>JAOUQW010000038.1:6459622-6473133 GCA_028565825.1 Olivaichthys viedmensis | reverse complement strand
GCAAGGGAGGAATGGCTATGTTGCAAGTGTGTATGCGAGTGTGTGTGTGTGTGTGTGTGTGTGTGTGTGTGTGTGTGTGTGTGCGCTCGCACTTGTATGGACATGCTGTCCTGGGAAGTGACAGCACTGTCTGCTAATGTACCTTCACTACTGTTGCGTCAGCTTTTGCTCTGTCCCCTCAAATACTGAAGGATTCCCAACAAACGAATCCTTCTCTTGTTCTCTCTCTCTCTCTCTCTCTCTCTCTCTCTCTCTCACACCCACCCACACACACACACACACACACACACACACACAGACATTCCAAAACTTTGAAGCAGGGAAACCCTGTCAGGTCATTTTATTTCTTTTAGAGAAGCATTTCAGATTATGATCTGAAATATGAAAAGCAGCACATATGAGAAAATCTTATTTATCTTCAGTGTTTCCCAAACTATTGATGGTTAGCAAGTGTTCATTCATTCTGCAATCATTTGCCATACCAAGTTGCATATTTTGTTGTGTACAATTCAATGAGTTCTAATTTTTTCAAATAATGACTTTCCATCATTATTTGAAATCATTATTTACCTATAAACATGCAGCAATCTACAACCTTCCTGGTCCTTTTTACAATTTAAAAGCAATAGTTGAGCTTGTGTGTTCTTGCTAATGTAGAATAATACATTCCTGGGAAGATTGGATAAAGCATTTACAGTTGCCAGAGGACAGATTATTTACTCAACAGCTCTCCTGCCATGGAAAAAAATAAACAAAAAGGTTAGGTCTTTCCCTCAAACAACTCCCATGACATTTGCTTTCAGGATCAGATTTAAAAAGAGAAAAGAACGAGCAACTGTATATAGAACAGTTTTATGCTGAATCCCTTACATGGTTTTGCTTTCTCATTCCCTTAGGCTTTGGGATGACAACCCCAGTGACGGTAGCTGGCAAAGTGTTTCTGATCTTCTATGGCCTCCTTGGCTGCGCGGCCACCATTCTCTTCTTCAACCTTTTCCTAGAACGTATCATCACCCTCTTAGCTGTGGTGATGAAAGCTGTAAGGCTACGTCGCATGCGCACTAGTGGCCTCCTCCCACCAGGAATCTGCCAGGACTTTGCAGTCAGAACTCTGCCAGGCTGGAAGCCCTCTGTCTACCATGTGATGCTGATCCTGGGCCTGTCAGCTATCATCATCTCCTGCTGCGCCTCGGCCATGTACACCCCCATAGAAGGCTGGGCCTACCTTGACTCCCTTTACTTCTGCTTTGTCACCTTCAGCACCATCGGTTTTGGAGACCTGGTTAGCAGCCAGGGCAAAGCCTACAGTTACCAGGGCCTGTACCGGCTGGCCAACTTCCTCTTTATCCTGGCCGGCGTCTGCTGCATCTACTCGCTCTTCAATGTGATCTCCATAGTCATCAAGCAAGTGCTCAACTGGACACTAAGCAAGATGAGTTGCCTATGCTGCCAGCGCTGCAACAGGACCAGTGCTTTTTTGGGCCGCCGCAATGCCATCCGCCCCGGCTCACGCCTCAGGAAGGGCCATTTCAGGTACCCACCTGACTCAGAGGGACCCTGCGACAATGACACGGAGGGAAGGAGGCTTTCGGGTGAGATGATCTCAATGCGGGACTTGGCAGGCTCAAATAAGATATCACTGGCCATCATGCAGAAACAGCTCTCAGAGTCAGCCAATGGGTACCCGAGGACAGTGTGTGGAAGCTCAAGGCACAATGGCTTCTCTGGTGGAGTTGGAGCTTTGGGCATCATGAACAACAGACTGGCAGAGACAAGTGACTCTAGGTAGAGGCATCTTATGGATCAACAGAAATACTGTAGTTTGCAGGGAAGCTTTTCTAAACAACTTTTAAAGTAGAGAAGCCCTGCTGTTGTGATGGATTTTGTTTTGGCTACAGTCTGACTTAGCCTTGTACACAAGTTCCAGTGGAACAGCATGATTTGCATGATGTATTTTAGGTATCTATTTGAGCCAGGGTTAATATGGTGGTGATACCCCACTGGTTGGGGAATTAGGCTATGACTCAAAAGGTAATGGATTTGAATTCAGCAGAGTAAAACACCTCATGTGACTTAACTAACCCTTTAGTTGGTTAACATAGGTCACTTTAGAAAGTGCATCAATGTACTGGCATTCAGTTAAGCCTGGGAATACTGCATAATGATTTTCCTAAGCCTATACATTTTCAGGAGTACCTAGTTACTCTAAAAGTGGGAAAGTTTGTAGTCATGTGCATCCAGGACATTCTGGCTTTAACCTAGTTCCACTGAATAAAATATTTGGAGAGCATATTATTCCTGCGCTATACTGACAATACACAAACAAAGATATGTAAACTTAGAGCATTGTCCATGATTGATAAAAAGCTACTCTAATATACCGCCTCAATTCTCTGAACTGTAAGTTAAAGTAGCATTATTCCCAAACACCAAACATATATTGCACATACCTGTATTTCAGCTATGCATCTCTTTCTCATAGGATTACTGCTTTTATTAAGGAGAAAGAACAAATAATGTAAATTCAAATGCATAACATACATATCAGAATGATGTTAATACAGTTATGAGAAAAAGTCTGTGATTCCTTTGGAATTATTTACATTAGTGCTTGAATGATGCCTGATGATGAAAACGTGCAATGATCTTTATCTTCAAGTCATAATAATAATTAAAGACAGTCTTGTTTAACAAACACATATAGCATTTTACAGTACCATGTCATTCTTTAAAAGAAAAAGAACAAAAAGATTATTGATGGGAAAAGTATGTGTAGCCTTACTTTAAGAAACTAGTGGAACTTACTTTTTTTTTTACTTTGGCAATAATCACAAACAAAGGCTTATTGTAGCGGGTGGTTGGAAATGTACAGAGGTTAGATGGTATATTGCCCCATTCTTCTAAACTTTCAGTTCAGGTGTATTTTTTGTCTTGCTTGATTTAACTGTCTCAGATCAGATAACAGCATTTCCATAGGGTTGACGTCAAGGCTCAAATGTACTCTAAAATACATAATTTCGTTTGTTGTTGATTTACTCTGGTGTTTTAGATCATTTTCATGTTGAATGACCCAACCCTATTTTGAGTTTAAGATCACAGATCCCTGTTTTTAACCTGATCCAATTTGCAATTCCCTGCTTCCAAAATGGCTACCCAATACCACTGTGAAAGTTTGGTTTTTGGTGTTGGTGCAATGTGCAGCCTTTTTAGGGATTCTAAGTTGTGATCTTGCTGTTTTTTTGTATAACACCAACTCTAGGGAAAATAGCAATGGTGTTGAAATATCTGCGGACTAGGTGTGGACTAGTGGAAGCCCAGATCTTTAAAATTATTTTGGAACCTTTACAGTCTCATGGGGTCTATAATCTCTTTTAATCAGGCCATATTGCAGTTGATTGGTATCTCTGACTCCAATTATCATCTATTCAAAATTTCATTATCCTAGAGGTTCACAATCTTTTTCCATCACTGACCTTGATTGTTAAAATCTATCATTTTAATTAAATTATTTGTTCAATAAAGATATGACACTCTAAAATACACTGTTGTGTTTTGTTTGTTAAATAAGACATGATTTACTGTTATGACTAGAATGAAGATCAGTTCACATTTAAAGAGCCATTTATGCAGAAATCCAGGTAATTTTCAAGGGTTCAAAAACTTGCTCCATGGTTGTTTTAAAGCTGTGAAAGGCTTTTAAATAAACTGAGAAGCAACATTTGTTTATTAATATGAAAGTTTTATGTAAAGTGTGTGTAACTGAATTGTCCATTCTTGGCATCAAACATTATGTTTTGAGAATTGACTTGTGTCTGATGAATGTGGTTCAGTTTCCTACATGCCAATTAAGTAGAGTCATGTGCAGACACCAAATCCTGTTGTCTTTTCATTAACTGAAGTGGTTTAGCACTAAAGTGGATGTGTCCCAGAGTATCCAAACTTGAGAGATTTGGGTTAAGCCCAAGGTTAAACTGTTTCATCCTAGAAGTGTTTAATGGGGCTCAGTCATATCGATCTCCTCTGCTAATGTGTGTAAAGGCCTCAGAAGAAAGAGAAACATTTCACTGGAATGAATTTTCCTCTATGCTGAATCAACAGGGATCTCATATATTTGCTGCTTTTTACAATACCTCAGAGAAAAACATAGGTGTCAGTACAAGATTATTGAGTCATTATTGAGAATTCTCAAACTATATTCAGGATTTTACTCCTCTGCACTGTGTGAAATACACCAATAAGCTTCAAAACTTCAAGAACAACTTTAAGGGTAGAATGAGTAATAGAGAGGGATAACACAATAAAGGAGTGATCGGCCCACAAGACAAGGGATGAGAAATTTATCAGTATCAGTTGGTCTGTCAGACTTATAAAACAGAAAAGCTCTCAATGCATGCTTTGTCATTTAAACTCTGCTATCACAAAAACACACACACTGCATATGTATTAGCACTGAAACTGCAGTTTTTACAATAAAACCTGAAATATTTAAAAAAGAAAAAAGGAACGTCGTTGGAAGGCGTATTGCCTTTTTTCTACAGTGATTATTAATTTCCAACTTCCACACTTACCTCCAACTTAGATATGAACCATGATGTGGTCAAGCATTAGATAAAACTGAAGCCTGCATGAGATTCTGTTCAATGTATTAATGTATAGGGATATTATCAGATGCACAATGTTGCTTTATAGCTATACATGGGGTATTGCTGTATGTCTAAAAAGAAGATATAAAGCGAGAAAGCGAAAGAACAAATCCAAGAACGATTCAGAATTCTAGAGTTGTGGGCATGCAGCAGGTTAGGGTATGTAGGCCAGTACAGTGAAAATCCCAATAAGTGGTAGGTGAAGAACAGGACATGCATCAGATGAAAAAATCTTCTCTGACTCCCAGATGGTATTACTAGCAGGTATTGGGATCCCCATTAGCCTTCACCCAAACCCAACTATCTAATAAGTTCTCACGCTTCCTGTTCAGTGATATGGCTCAGCAGCATCCACCATCAGCTTCTATCCCCTTCCACAGCTACATCTGTACTTGGAGCACATGTAACCCACGCCATTCACTTCAACCCCAAGCTCATTGTAGCTAGTGTAGCTCTCTCTCTTTCAATACCATATCACTCATACACCCATAAGGTGCTGTAAATAGCTTTGGGGTGCCCTGCAAAAAGCGCAGTATGGCATGGTGGAAATTGTAGACCTTTTTTTGTTTTTCACCTGCAGTGAAAGAAAAAGGAACTTGAGATATGTCTGCTACTTCTTAAAAAAGAGAGAAAAATAGAGAGAAAAAACCCTCAGGTAGTTTAAACTTCAGGCTTGATGTAGTTTCCTGCATGTTTTTATGATAAAGCCATATGACTTGTATAAACTCTTATAGGTATATTTTTCTTTATAGGTATATATATTTTTTATAATGTGTTTAAAATATGTAAGGAGAGGATACACTGGTACAAATATGGAGAGAAACTACTGTCTATCAACTGTATTTTAACAATAATATAAAGACTGGCAAGATTGAGAGTACGATGTGCTCATTGTGCATTTCAAGAAGGATCTTGGTTTGATACATTTCATGGCATTTACTGTACTTGCTGAAGCCTGAGGATGCATCAAGCATTTTAACTGTATAAAAAACACTGGAATCAGTGTTTTCAGTAATATAAACTCCATTTTGTTTCATATACATCTATAAAATGATTGTAATGTGATTATAGTGTTTATGCACTTTGGTATCAAGTCATTTGTAGGAACCTGTAAAACATTATGTGTCCAGAATGATAACTCGAAAATGACTATGAAAGTTTTATAGCATCAAGAGTGATGTTAATATAAAAAATAACTTTATTCATTTTTTAATTTGTCATTTTTTTGGAACGCAGTGATCAAATCTTGAAGTAGATACTTAAATAATATACTGACATTCTATATATATAGTAATTTCTCCTTTATCATTCAATTTATATTATTTAACGTTTTAAATTATTTTTATATAACCTTTTCCCAAAATACTTTAAATTCCAAACAAAACCTCTAAAAACACCTTTAGCTGTGTGGTTTATATTAGATATATTAGATCTACTATATTGTGTAAGAGTTTAGTGAATAGAATAATGACTGTTCATAAAATATGACAGGTGACTCCAAACTTTTGAACGCTAGTGTATATATATATAGTTTATCCACCTTTAAAAAAAAAAAAAACATTTCTCCCTCTCCTCTTCTGTCTAAACGTCCATATATTCTCCTTGCTAGTGTTTTTTGAGCTACTCAAACTGACTAATCTAAACAAGTACTGATATTAGCTTCAACCATTTTAGTCACTAGCTAGCTACATTTATTTGCGTTTTCTGAAAGCTGTTAACAGTCACTTTCTATTATATAGATTTTTTAAATATATATAATATATATGTTTTTTTTATTTGTGACTCAAATCAGAGGTATATGTTATTTACTTTACTAATACCATCAAGAAAATGTGCAAGGCTATTTATAAGTCAAGAAAGCGAGCGGGATGACTAGCAGCACGATGACCGGAGTCATACAGGCTGGACAAACACAAAACACGAGCTCTCTGTGAATTTCACGCTGTTTTTTCAATTGAATTGAAGAGCTGAAATCGAATCAATCTGGAGATAAGGCCGTGACTCACAGACACTCTCCACAGACGCAGGCGCATAATTAGCGTGAAAGATAAGAGCTAGCGTGGCGGCCATGTTTCCCCCCACCCCCACGACACTCTTTTTGGCTTAGGATGATTGTTTGTACACTCATAAAACACCTCTAAAATGAGAACGGAAAAGGAGATGGTGAGGAGAAATGGTGATGAAGCAAACAAAGCATCAACGATAATGATGTAGCAACACGGTATAGCAAAGTGTTGCTAGCATGCAATCACAGCGATTAGCATTTTTGTTTTCTCGCTAATCACACGGCGCTCGAGCGCGAATATGAGGCAAATTATTTAATTCATTGAAAAACTAGATTCTGGTTTATTTTAAGCAAATGTTTCGCTCTGTAAGCGCTAATTTAAATCTAGCGACTTGCCGGTGAATATTTTAGCAGCTATCATAAGAGCCAAACGCCTTTTTTTAGCGCAACGTGCAAAATTTCCTGTGGTTCTTCGAGGCTCTTAGATGAGATATACCCTCTCTTTCTCGCTCTCGTTCCCCTGTCTGCATCATTTCATTCCCTCGCTTTCTTCCCTCTCTCTGACTCTTTCTGTTTCTCTGGCTGAGTCATTCGTTCCATCTGTCTCTGGATCTCTCTCTCTCTGGTTGAGATTACCCCAGGGGCGTAAAGCTCCCTCGCTCATCTTCTGACACACTCCCCTGACTCGAGCTGTCCAATGTGTTATCACTCTTACACACACACACACACACACACATACGGCCATAAAAATAACACATACGCTCAAGCTAGAGTGTGCAAACTTTCACTCTCATTTCACTTTCTCATGCCTTCCATCTCTTTTTTTTTCCGTCAGCAGCCCGTCCTTCAGACGCTATTTTATGAAGTCGTCGACACACGCACATACACGAAAGGACAACATTCCGTCTCCGTATCCAAAATGATGCGTAAAAAATGTCGTTCTCAGACTAAAACACACCAGAAAATGTTTTATCTCACAGAGAACAGAGACGCGCCATTAATTGGTCTTTTCATGTATTCTGTTGAAACGTTTTCTGAGTGGCACTGGGAGGAAAATCACTTCTTGGGAAACTCCTGATTTGTCAAAAGAGTTTGTAAGTGTGTGTGTGTGTGTGTGTGTGTGTGCCATCAAGACTCAAGTCACATGAAAGAGTTTTCAGTCCTGTAGGCGTTTGCAGCTTTGTTTGTTCTCTGTGTGGAGCCAAAAATGTCCCCATAACGATAAGAAAACATGAAACGTGTGACAATGTGGGGACTTCGGCTGGTCCCTGAGAGAAAAAGCACTCCTCTACACTCCTCTTTAAAAAGAAAAAGAAAACAAAGAAAAGATTTTCTTTTTCAGACTGAGAGTAAGTTTTGGCAAAATCCTTTCAGGCTGTGGAAGACAATCTGGGACTTTATTAAAAATAAATACATAAATAAATACATAAATTAAATAGATATACATAACAAAATAGATAATAGAATAAACATAAATAGATGTGGGACAAGAATGTCGAAATAAATAAATACATGTCTGTATTTATTTGTTTCCTCATTTATTAATTTATGTATTTATTTATTTCTACATTTATTTATTTATGCATTTTTTCCTCCAGTATGTTAATGAGGTGGGCAACCCTCACCTAAATCTAACAAGCTATTGGTCAAGAGTGTATGACAAAGCAGACCAGACTCAACTACAGCATGCCGATTGAATGTATTTGAACCAGGTGTTGCCAAGTGTGCAGTATTTACGCAGAATTGAGCAACCTTTAAACTGCTGATGCAGGATTTTTTTTATTTTGTCTGCGGGAGGCGTTGTGCTTACATTATATTAGGTCTATCTATATTCAAAAATCCACATTGAAATTAATAGGAGCTAATGCTAATGCCTCTCTCCAGTTCTTATAACACCTCCATGGTTATTTCCTGTCATACAAGATTAGGCTCCTGTCTGCTTGTATGTGGAGACCTATAATCCTGAAACCGATAGCCAAGATGACGTTAAATTTAAAATCACTGTTCAAATCTGACAAAATGGCTGAAATAAACTGGCTGAAATAACACTAAAACGGTTGTCCTTGCTACTACCTATGGGCATTTCTTCATATCATCAACCTTCTTTCTATGGTGGCAGTGATCGTCAGACCAGAGGCTAATCAAAGTCCTGATAGCTAAAGCAGGCCTAATCCCAAATGGCTTCCTACTCTTTCCATACGTGCACTACATAGGGTATGACATAATGGCTTCTACACCATATATAGGGCCAATAGGAAGTCATTCAGGATTCGCCTTTAGGCTCGGTTTGCTAGCGACAGAGCTACTGTAGTTCCCCTTGAAGTTCAGCTATTCTGGCTTTTATATTTGTCAAGGTCAGAAGCTAAAGATGTATTAGCCAGTGTGCTGCCTTTAAATAGACTATATACTTTTTTGCAGATAGTCCACAGTATCACCTCAGGCTGCTGCTTTTGGCATTGAGCGAAAACTAAAGGATAATATCTCTGGTATGAGAACTTCCACAATATTGAAGAAAAAACAGTCAGGACTATAGCAAAGACAGCAGTAAGAATCTGACAGACCTGGTCCTTAACATAGTTCAGCCTCTTATATATAACAATATTTAGCTCCAGCAACACATAGGTCTATAGAAACATCTCATAAAGACAGAATTTCAAGAACTTATGTTTAGAGTCACATGTACTTCTGCAGGATTATATGTGATTTTGTGTATGTCCGTGTGGTACAGTAGTGTGTATGCGTGTGTGAGCACGTCCCATCACACCCCCTCTCTCCCGACACTGCAGTAAGGTCATGGTCGTAGTTATGGGAGTCGATTTGATTAGGTCTTAATCCAATAAGAAACCCAGCATGAGCTCTACTGATTCCCCATGTGAGACATCAACATGCGCAATCGAGACTCAGACTACGTCCCAAACCACAGACCACTGTACTAAAAAGTAGTCCAAAATGGTAACAGATGGCGTACTATTTTTAAATACTACATAGTACGTACTGTGTGGTTTGCGACATAGCCTTGAAGGATAAATAAAGTTTGGGAAAAAATCAAAGGTACACAATGTTCCCTTTTCCCCTAAATGTAGTCGATTAGTCAAGACATGTTTGCTTCTTTAGTTTTGCACTGGAGCTACGAGGCTAATGTAGCTAACAAGTAATGGAAGTTTCTCTGCCATCTTACAAAATTTCCAAATAAAAATGAGATTAAGTCCCTTAACAATGTCGATTAAATCCGACATTGTCGATTGAGCATATATTCACAGAAAAGATTTTAGGTGAGAAAATTACCTCGCCTCGAAGCTCAAAAAACTCCAAAAAACTAAAGAAGCAAACTTCAGATGCCAAAAATGCCTTGGCTGATTGACTACATTTAATGGTAAGTTGGGAAAACTGTGTGTATTTGATTTTTTATTTCCGAACCGTTCTCTTAATGAGCTCGAGCAGACTGAAGAGCAGGACTTTTCTCTGCAGTCCGACTTGATCGTTATTTTTGGATTGTGTTGATTTTCCTGCTGCGATACAGTACTGTCTTAAGCATTTCTGTCTCCTTTTTCACATCTCTCCAATTTGGGGACCGCTTGTCGTTTCTGTACAGTTATTTGCATCTAATGAATGTCGAAAAATATGGTGAAGTGTGGTTTAGAGAACAGAGGGGCAGAAAGCAAGGCAGCAAAGCATGACAGGCGTTAGCATACTGATGCAAAGCTCTGGAGTGAGTACAGAAAGAGAGAGAGAGAGAGAGAGAGAGAGAGAGAGATAAGACTTGGCACTACCACTCACTGCACATGCATCTAGCACTATACACAGCCTTCTGTATGAGTGAAGGAAGTCTCAAACAGTCAACGACCAACATCCTGCCTTTGAGTACAGCCAATAATCAGCCAGAACACAGTTGGGGTGCGTCTGAGATTGTGTACTTCTACTCTAAATAATGCAAGAATCACTAAGGATAATTTTGTTAGTTCTAATTAGAGAAATTAATCTGAATTTATGTTTAACACCTTCATTACATAGTGCTACATGTGTTCAAAATATGAAGTACACAAGCCCTGGACACTGTTCAATCCAGAGATATACGTATATATATTAGAGCCCTACTGCTCCAGTGGTGCACACTACTGCAGGTAAGTGCCCCCAACCCCCCTTTCTTTAAGATTTTTTAACGTTTTTTTGTTGCTTTCTTCAGAAAACATCATCAAATTTGTTGGAAAATGGAAATAAAATAATTCCAAAGTCTTACCATCTGAGCCTATGATGTAATGGGACCTTTTAAACTATACCTGTATGAATTTCGTTTTGCTACAACGTTGAGTTTTTTTTAATACGACTCAGTCAATTTGCTTAACTGAACATTGACAAATGTATAGCCTAATCAAACTAGCTAACATAGCTATCTAGCTAACTTAGGCAATGATTCGTAGGATGAAATCTGTAAATATTTCATGTGTAATATTGAACTTTTTGTTTCACGTTGCCGCTAAATTCCATTCATCCAATTTCACGTTCCAGCTGTTTCATGCTTCAAGTGCAGCTCATTTGCATAAATAAGTGATAAAACTATAAGACTTAGTGTTGGAGGCTTCTGTGTTAATTATAGATTAAATTCACATTTACAGGATTAATATCTGGCAATTTGGAGCACTATGACATCCATGTGGCCTCACATCACTATGTGTAGAACCAACTATCCCTGTCGCTGATGAGTATGTATATCTATGGTTCAATCCGTTCATTTTAGAGGCCGTGGCTTCAGTCCACTTTGAGTAAATGGTGGACGTGGGAACATTCTGTTTGAAATAAAGTGCCAAACAGCTATAAGAACCGGATTCTGCTTCTCTTTGATATATCAAGCTGTAAAAATCGCTGTAAGTTATTTTGGTGCATAACTGTGAAGCTAATAAGTGTTACACTGAGGTCAATTTTGCTAGCTCGCCGGATGTTCAACATCAACATCAACAGATACAGTAGATAGACAGATTAAACCTACTGTAAAGGGACTTTGAGCTGCATTTGAAATGAAAGGTGCTATATAAATAAAGTTGTTTTTATCATAAACAGATAGATAGCTACATACCTAGTCAATTAACTGGCTAGCTAGCAAACTCGCACTTGAATGCTGTACTTTTCTACTGAAAAGTGCTTTAGTATGCGGTACTCGATTTCGGACACAGCATTAGCCTTTTAAGCATTTAGCACTAGCAGCGTGATCAAAGGCAGGTTGTCCTGTCCAACCAAACTGAAATGGCCCACACACACACCTTCTCACACACACACACACAAAGCTCAAAGAGCTCCCTGGAGTTAGCGATATGAGCGAAATGAAAAAAATTAAAATAAAAATACAAAGCAAGGCCCACTCACCTTCTGCTTCAGCACACAGCGTGCACTGTGACTCTATGGGCACGGCAGGGGAAAACAAGGAGACAAGAGAGAGAAATGGTGAAGCCAAAGCAAAGCTAAGAAAGCCGGAGGCCATCGTTTCCTCACTGAAGCCCTTTAATGTGTTTATCCCCTCTCCCAATTTAGCCGCCCTTTCTTACATCCACAGAGAAGGAACCATTCTGTCCTGAAGAAATCTAACTTTTTTTGGTTTTGCTCTGAGATTAAAGCCACGCTTTTAGACCATCTCACCCCTTCTTCATTTTAGGGACCCGGATTAGGACATCCCAGGACGTGCATCACCAAATCATCTCAATCAGAGCGAGAACACATGGTTCTCTCAGAAAGCTTCTCTTCAACCAAAATACCCTGAAGGGTGATGGCACCAGGCTAACACACTTTAATTAGTGGCTCTCATACTCATATTATAGATTCATGCTTACAGCTTACAGAGCAGACCATCAGGAGAATTTATCAAGTGTGTTCAGATTGGATTGGAGAAAAGCAAGGAGGAGACAGTTGAGGTCCAATAGACAGACAGACAGACAGACAGATTACACATTGAGGTGCTTTTTAATCCTATAAACAGGGTTGCCAGGTCCGCGTGACAAAATCAGGCCAATACCAAAGTTAAAAATAATCCCCTCTAAGACATTGTTTTTTTAAGTCCATCATGATTATAAGTGCCAAATGTGTTGTAATATTTACAAAGTAATATCCTACAACACTTTTTTAGAAGCAGTTTCCTTAATATTTCTTTCACCAAGGTACTAAAATGGTCTTGCATTATTACAGATATTGACATAAATAAAGCACAGCAATGAGAATAATTAAATCAGTTCACTGACACACAACATCATCCATTTATACATTAAACAATCTTACTGTATATTTATTTACTGTAGTTACGTTATATTATTTCTACTGTTACGGTTACTCATAACCACAGTACATGAATGTGTTATAGACTATGACGTTAGGGGTTGCATAAAAAGATATTCAGCTTATAACATTTTGACTTGCAAAAGATTGATGTAATTTATTTTATGTATGCCAAACGCCAAAGTTTGAACTTACAAACAAAAAAACAACAACCAAGCAGTTTAAAAGGAGCTCAAAACTTACAGACCTGATAACACTGTCTATAAGAAAGGTTTAGATAGATAGATAGATAGATAGATAGATAGACAGACAGACAGACAGATAGACAGATAGATAGATAGATAGATAGATAGATAGATAGAAATAGATAGACAGATAGACAGACAGATAGATAGGCAGACAGATAAACAGATAATACATAGATAGATAGATAGATAGATAGATAGATAGACAGATAGACAGAGATAAATAGATAGAGATAGACAGATAGATAAATAGATAAAGATAGACAGATAGATAAATAGATAAAGATAGACAGATAGATAGATAGATAGATAGATAGATAGATAGAAATAGATAGACAGATAGACAGACAGATAGATAGG
>JAOUQW010000038.1:6443261-6453941 GCA_028565825.1 Olivaichthys viedmensis | reverse complement strand
TTGAGCCACGTCTCCGTAAAAACAAAAACACAGCAGTCCCTGAGTTCGCGCTGGGTAGTTAGCTGAAGTCTGAGGTAGTCCAGTTTACTGTCGAGAAAGCGGTCGTTGGAGAGAAGGACGGATGCTCGGACTGGGCGGCTAGGGTTAGCCTTCAACCTCACCCGCTTTCCGCATTTCCGCTTCCTCACGCACTGTTTTCGGCGTCCCCTCCCCCGGCCGGCGGCATCAGTCAATGCCGCGGTCCCAAGGCCCGGCTTGCAAAGAATTCCGAAGTGAACATTACATGTAAATTTATCTGTTGAAAACGAGCTACAAGTAACAAAAGCACCATATAATCTGGACCCGGAGTGGCCACTGCGTGCCGCTGCGTCCTACCGTGCCGCCATCTTAGTGTAAACTGTGTAAATAGTTTAAAAAATCTTAATCTTAACATTTTGAAATTATTATTGTTATGCACTTACCATAAGATGTAGCTTACATTTAACTAACGTAGGTTTACTACGCTCACATCGGCAGCGATTTTTTCGCATTGCTCAAATCGCTCTATATTGGTCGCTAGTGGGCATTCTTATCTTTAGTTTACTGCCTTTTGCCATGGCTTCACTGGTAGCACCATATGAATGTCATTGCATTTAAAATCTAGTTAGTGTTATAAATGATTACAGACTGTTTGCTGTTGACCATGAGAGAAATTTAAATGTTTTTCTGTTTGTATTATTATTTTGAAGGCATGTCTAAAAGAAAAATAGCCTCTTCTCATTGAATAAGCCCTGCAAGTCAGCCGAGAGCAGTGATCAGAATAGGTCACATATCAGTACTGTACCAGAAGTCAGGCATATGGCAGGCCTACATGTGTTTGTAATAAAACAGAGCCAAACTCTCTGTGCATATCACTATGTTTTGTGTGTGTACTGCAAGTTTGGCTCCAGTATAGCAACATTGAAAGAATTGTGGTTGACATGCTAAGACTGCATATAACAGGACCAGATTCTGCTTCATATAACTTTATAATTATACAGAACAAAAAAGCATTCATCAGAATGTGCAGTTTTCATGTTTGGGCTATTGTGTGGCACACAAACCGATTACGCAGCAAATGTTTGAGTCAGCTATTCTCCAGCCAAGACCTTTCAGGAGATTCTCATCAGATATTCCATCTCTCCACAGGTTAGCCATAAATGTCAACTGCTCTCTGTCCACACTGAGGACATTTGGTATGTGGCCCTGGGAGTATAGTGCTCGTCAGGCAATTCCCACAAATGCACAAATTTATATGAGTCAACAGGAGTGTCACTCTTAATGCTGGCTGGCAGAATGACTAATTGGAAATTCAGTGTTGGGATGTGAGGCTGAGGCGCGAGACTAAGTGGCGTGATTGAAGTGTGTGTGGGACGACAGCTGGCAGCAACTGATCGGGGCTGATTAGGCAGAGGCACATGGGAAATGGAGTTCCTCAAGGCTAGTTTACTATGTTTACTTGCAAAATACAAGTTGTAATAAGAAATCAGTGAATTCTTAGTGTCTTGCCTGCATAACAGTTCCAAATGTATTTGTTTAACCATTTTAAATGCTTACCTTTCAGTGTCATCACGAAAAAATAAATGTGGGCTGAAATAGTTCCTACAGTGAAACAATGAAACAGAGTACTGTAAATGCTACCTGTAATATCACAAAAATGACTAAATGTATTTTTTTTGCACTGCTCATATACAAAATAGTAATTTACCTTTATCAAGATATCACCCATGAATTTTTCTACTATTGCAGATGATTTTTTACATCCTGTACGTAAGGCCAAATCAAATGCATGATGTAAAATAGAAGTAGTTTATCTGTATTGTAATTCTGCATTGTACAAACGACTGCATACACACACACACACACACACACACACACACACACACACTTTTACTATCACACTGTGTTCTACCCAAAAGTTAATGTGGAAATGTGGCATTAAGTCCTTTCTAATTTAAACCTATAATGAGAAGCTCTCAGAAGCAGGCGATGCGTTTGCAGTTGTGGTGGAGGAAAATGCACCCATTTGCACTAGATTGATTTGGATGAAAGTGTTGGAGACTGAATTGGAAAGTGATTTGCTTGGCAGTGAAGGAATGGCTCTTGAAGAACTTTGGAAGTGTTGTCAAAAATGATTTATTTGCAATATAACCAGTGAAATACATAATACACTTAAAGTCTTGGGCACTTCAGGGGTACTTGAGAGATTATTCTGTTAGGTGCCAGTACAATCAGCATAGCAGTTAGGAGGTATGTGAACCAGTATATAACAGACAGAAGCCTGATGAACAATTGCTGATGGCTGCCAGGGTCTGGAGAATGTTGGAAAAGACTAGTTGTTGCAGTTAATTGGGCTGCAACTGCTTCTTTATTTTTGCATTGTGTCACTTTAGGCACATGGATACAGTTATATGAGTCGTTATAATCCACCTTTACCAACCTAGCCTATAACTTTCACTGAGATCACTATCACAAACAAGACCCAAGGAGCCGAGACACTGAGAACAGATGCCTCCTTTTACCGGTGACTTGGCAAAAACAGCTAGCTTTGGTTTTACATACACTTAATACAGGATCCTTTATATACATATTTTCCTAATTTAAATAATGAATTGTTTAACATGGCAGTTACACAAAAATGTCATTAGACAACAACAAAAAAAAAGCACAGAAGCATCTACACTATTACTCTCATAAATAAATCCTATGAATATGCATATTGGAAACGTCCAATTAAATGGCCAATTAAATTGGTATTGCATGACCAGCATTTGCATATTGAAACATGATAGGCTTTTCCATCTTATGATGTAATAACTGCTTGTCACATATTCAATACTAGTCACAAGATTTTCAGCTCCTCCTCCGATGTGGCATTACTGCTGCAGTGACAATTTTTGCACTTTGATCAGTCAGCGCACTCAAATTAATTCCTGTGAAAGGATTTAATCATAAAAAACATGTTCTCTCAAGTTTACAGTGACTGTAGAGGACACAGCGACTTTAATTAGGGAAACTGGAATTGGGCCTAGACAACAATGACACCGGGAACAAATGGGTCTTCTTTCTCCACCTAGAGATCCTTCTGATCACAAAAATGTATTATTACTATTGTTGTTTGTTTATGGATAATTAATAACAAGGCTTTCTGGTATTTGTGTAATTGGTGCTTTTGTCATTTTAGCATTGAGCTTTTCTGTCTCCCTGCTCAACATCTTTTGGGAGAAATCAAGTCAAGTCAAGTCAAGTAGGCTTTTTATTGTCATTCCTCCATATACCTCGTATACATTGGAACAAAATGTCATTTCTACAATACAGCAGCATGGTATACAGGACTAATGTGCATGGTTTTGACTGTTAAGACAAAGAAATGGTTTTTCCTGTACTCAACAGTCCCAGGGCACAACACATTAGGACAAAGAGTGAATAAATTCAACAGAAGGGGATGGAGGGGCACAGAACAACAGGTTTGCCCCTCTATAGATGGGGCCTAGTGTCCAAAATCAGATTTGGCAATTTAGACTCACATGGCCATGTAAAATTGCCAATGTAACTTTGAAAGCTTTTGAATATTTTTTATCGTATCCGACAAGGCCATTTGGTATCTGGTCCTAATTAGCAGGAAAATTGGCCCAATCTGATTGGATGAACTGGCAGCATTCCTGTTCTGGGTCAATGGTGGCCGGAGACATAACAGGATGCGATGCGATTAATGATGATGTATTGCATGGATCTGATCCTCAGGACTGGCCTATGCACCCTGATCACAGACACTACACACATGGTAAGTATTCCATTTAAGAATGATATTCCATTTAAGAATGGTTATGCTTTAAAGCCAAACAAGATTTTGTTTTCTTGCAGTATATAAAAAGTTATCATTGAAATCAATTCCTAAGAGACATATTACAATATAGTTTTTAATCCCAATATCAAATCTGGTAAACAACTGGAGCTGCAAAATATACTGCATCTAAAATCCTGTCTATAGATTTTTTGGGGGGCAAACAAACCCTTTCCTTAATGTTTATAGTAAATAAGGTGTCAGAGTCAACTTTTTTTTTTTAATCATGGGAAAATGTGTGCATTCTTGTTTATACACCTCTCTGTGCTGTGTTAGGATAAATTTACATTTAAATATTATCTTTTAAATATTCCCTGTTTAAATGCTCCATCTCTCTTCATCTACCACAACACACTTACAAATGGATCTGCATGCATAATACATTTACGACCCACTGTCCTTTAAATTGGTTTGCACCAACAAAGTTGCTGCTGCAATAAAATCCGTCTTATTTTTCTAGAAGTGGATTTGCAAATATCTATGAGGAGTTATTATGTAGACTACCACATAGAAAATAGTGTATGAATGTACAAGAATATCAGAAAGAAATTCTGCATTGAACAAATCTCAAACTATCAGACCTCTGCATGAATTATAAATAGAACATAATTTTTAAGTATTTGTCTCTCATTTGTCTTCATCTGGATGCAAAAGCATATGGTGCAAATGCTAAAACTACCAAGCTATCGTGAAATTTACAAGCTCATGAGGATCATGAAGGTGGTTTAACAAGGTCAACAGTCTGCATTTAGAGTAAAACCTGGTTTGTTGAGTTTGCCACAATGACTTCCATAACCAATTTACAGTGTCTTAACTTAATTTAATTCATAACTTGAGCTTATAAATGCTAAATACACAAATAGGTTTAAACTAGACATTCCAGTTTTTGAGTTCAGGGTTTTACTTTGAATTTGAGGACAACCAAATACTGATAATGGTACAAAAAGTGGTGCACACAAATAGGGCTTGTGCAAAGTAATCCCTCCCTTCTCACTGCTGGTGAAGTGTTTACCTTTCCTAAACTGAAGGCTTGATTCCATAGTTTCTCCAGGTAATACTGTTTCCTGGACATCAAACCCACAATGGTTCATGGGACTTCAGGTTAGGGAAGCTCAGACATGTTAAAGTAATGTAAGTTCAACCAATTAATTTTCCAGTGAGCCTAAGCTTTTTCAATCGCTTCCCATCTCCAAATATTTACGCATTATTGATTGTGATTAAAAATTAAGCCACTACCTGTACGTTTACATTGTTGACGCCCTAAACTGGAGCAACATTATTTGTGAACAAAGCCGTTAATCAATGTGGAAAAGGACTGTGAGCTCAAATACTGATCTTTCGTAAGCCACTTTACACTGGAAGGATCCTTCTGTCATTGACAAATGCCTTGCCTCAGTGTGTGATTTGAATACAGATGATCTCTTGGCCTTCTGTTTTTTTTTTCTTTTTCTGTGACTCTCCTTCACCCCATGCTGTAATCTCAATTTTAACCCCCTACTCTTCTTTATACAGCATATAGAACACTGTTAATCTTCATACTTAGCTAGAAGTCGTCTTGGTGGTGACAATTCCATGCTGCAACTCTAGTGTACTAGTACTAATAACTGATTATGAAGTAAATTGGTGCCACATTTGAATTAGTAGGTCAAAGTTTTCTGTAATTTCCTTATCCTTATTCTACAGTCACTACAAATATGGCAAATGTGTCTAACAATATGCACAATGTCCATTTCATTGACTTTTCTGGCATGAAAACAGTACACATACACACATAGCACACATCAGCCCCCTTCAAAATTTAAAAACAGACAAAACACATGTAAGTAGTGATTTTTACCATCTCCTCAGATGGATTTTTACCATCTCCTCCTCAGGTCAAAAGCCCTTGGAGCTTGGAAGCTCTCACATGAACTGAGATACTGAGACTCTGAAACTGAGATATGATCAAAAAAACATGATCATATTTTTGAAACATTTTAAGGAAAATTGTTACTGTTTGTTAAGAAAATTTTGTGAAGCATTAATGCTCCTTAATTATAGTGTTTTAAATGAATGCACACCTGGATATAATTAGAAGCATAACCCTCATGCACATGGACGAGGTGGCGACGTTGCTACCATTTATGATGTGTCGTTTGGCACTACGGAAAAAACACAGTACCGGTTTAGGTCTTTCGAATTCTTGGTTCTTAAATGTTACTGGTTTTGCTACTTCCAGAAAACAAAATTTATTCACACTTACTACAATTTATAGACCTCATGGGCCGTACACTGACTTTCTAGAAGAATTTTCTGAATTCTTATCCAATCTCTTTTTGTCTACTGACAATGCAGTAATTGTTCTCCATATGAAAAATTCATATGGAGAATGAAAATGGCCCTTCATTCTCCATATGATTCCATTGGTGTTACTCATGTCTTAAGCCACACTCACAAGTTTAATCACACCCTAGATCTAACTCACTTTTGGTATCAATATTAGCTCCCCTGAAAGAAGCTGTATCCGATCACTGTCTTATCTGTTTTGAATTTCAGATGAGTATGAATTCTGGCACAAGATCCTGCCTACGTAAGAAACGTGTACTTACACTACTCACAGCTGCAGCAGTCATAGACAACCTTCCAGACCTTAGTGAACTATGCAGTGTACCAGGTGATAGAACCTAGCTTAACCAAATGATTGAGGGGTTAAATACATCTCTAAGGTGCACGTTGGACAGTATAGCCACCATCCCATGTGAGAAGAACAATAATTAGAAGATCAGTCCCATGGTACAGTCAACAATTGTGTGTCCTCAAACAAATCTCCCTACAGTGTGAACGAAGATGACGGAAAAATAAGCTGGAGGTCTTCCGAATAGCATGGAGAGAATCTCTCAATAATTACCATCAGGCCCTTATCTCAGCCAGAGCAGCTTATTATTCAAACTTGATAGAAAGCAACAAGAACAATATTAGGTTCTTATTTAACACAGTATCTAAATTAAGAAATTATCAGGCCATTTGTGATTATCAAATTCCTTCAGATCTTAGTAGCAATGATTTCTCAGACTTCTTCAACAAGAAAATAGAGACCATAAAGGTTCAAATTCAGCAGCAGGCTGCCAGCAATTTGTTATGTGCTACTCCATCCTGTCACGGTCCGTTGGTGGCGGATGCAAGTGCAGACTTCTGGCCCGTAGGCACGAGTCGTTGAGCACAAGGGGGCTTGGCAGTCTCTTGGTCTGGGGGCAGGCGTTAGGTTGGGCGTGGGAAGAGTGTCGGAGGCAAAGGCAAGTTCTCTAGTCGGATATCCGGGTTCAAGGTCAGGTCCAGAAAGGCAGTCCGGGAAACACTTAGTATGTAAATGGGCATGTCTAGCAATACTGAGCACCGAATGTTAGTCTGCGGCGGTATATGTAGGTGAAGAGTGAGTGTCTTTAGGTGTGTGTTTGTGATCACACTGAAATGATTGGGGACAGGTGCGAGCAATCAGAAGCTCGGTGATCGGGAACGCGGAAGTGAGCCGGCAGACTCGCCGCGTGGTGCAGAGGTGTGTGGGGGATTCTGGGATTTGTGGTTCTGAGAGGCTGGCGTGTATGTGACACATCCTCTAATGTTGATAGCTCAGGAGCTGTCGTAATCTAAGAATATCTTGATGAGTTTAGTTCTATTGGGTATAACAAGCTATATACCATGATGCTGTCCTCTAGACCACTTGTGTACTTGGCTCGATACCAAGTTACTTTTGGAATTGTTATCAGTGATTGGGAAGCCTTTACTAAACAAGCTTTTTAAGACCGCCGTTGTTATGCCACTTCTTAGGAAACCACATCTTGACCCCTATGATCTACCCAATTACCATCCAATCTCCAACACGCCTTTTCTCTCTAAGATTTTGGAGACAGTTGTTCCCCAACAGCTCTGTTCTTTTCTAAGTAGGAATAACAAGCATGATGTATTTCAGTCTGGTTTCCGGAAGTATCATAATACAGAATCAGCGCTGGCTTAAGTGGTCAATGACCTACTGCTTGACTTGTGGATATGTTTCTCTTTTGGTACTGTTGGTGCAGCATTTGACACTATTGACCGTGATATTTTAATGGACAGGCTTGAAAACACGGTCGGATTCGACAGACAAGTTCTTGCCTGGTCTTATTTGACAGACCTTTACCTGTTTGTTAGCATAAATGGAAATTCTTCAGAGCCCAAAAATGTGCAATATGATGTCCCACAAAGTTCTGTTTTCGGCCCTCTATTATTCTCTCTTTATATCCAGCCCCTTGGACATATAATTCGCAAACATAGTGTAAGCTTTCACTTCTAAGCTGATGATACACAAAAACATACTCGTTTAATTTAGCCTATTCATAGCTGTTAGGGCTTTTATCTTGTTAAATAGACCTTTCATGATTCATAGAGATTCATGATTCATCAATTAATTAGTGATTGTACATTGGTTCTTTAATGTTTTACCATAAATACTTTGTTTCGACTTTCTGAACTTTTAGCGCTGCTGCAGATTTACACTGAATTTGTTAAGTACCTTTTTTCTTCCCCCTCAATTCCTTGGTTAGTTAATAAATGTTAATATGAATATAAATATAAATGTAGTATCTACTTCTTCAAAAGATAAATCCTCTAAATCAGGGGTATCCAATCTTATCCACAAAGGGCTGGTGTGATTGCAGGTTTTCATTCCAGCCATGCAGGAGCTACACCTTATTCCACTTGCTTAATCAATTAATCTTGGTCTTCAAACGACTATTAGGTGTGGCTCCTATCTGGCTGGAATGAAAACCTGCAGCCACACCGGCCCTTTGCAGATAAGATTGGACACCCCAGTTCTACATCAACCACTGTAAACAATGTGGTTCAAAAACCCTGTAAAATGGCATGCCATGGCTGTAGTCTTTCAGGGCACAAATGCCTGGGTGATACCCTCAGGAGTATGTCTTTTGTACATTTATTGAGCTAGGAAAGACAATGTAGTGTGCCTTTAAAACTCATTTAAGGTTGATAATTGAACATTAAGAACCACTATTGTACCTTTGAGGGTATATTTACCTTGGGGAATGTACCTGTACGGTAATGTACCTTTTTGTCCTAACAGTGTAGTCTTTTCTTTGCAAAGAAAAATGAGCATTGTATTTACATTAATACTACAATAGATAGGATATCTCAATAGCATACTGCAAATCTGTGGCCTCCCCACAAGCCATGAGACAGCGCCCCTCCGACAACGGGTGTCACGCGAAAACTTTTGTAGTGTGTATGGCACAGGAATGAATATGTCTACTGACTGCACACTCTTAGATCTATGTGCATTAACATACAAAAGCCTTGTCGCATGGAATTGGTACACAGTCAGGGATCAAATTGTGAAAGCATGGCGGAATCTGGCGGGGGTTAACAAGCCAACATTGCTAAGTCTGGTTTGCATCTCGCCTTCATTTCTAAGCCTTATCTCATTGCTCTTGTTATAGTTCATTTTTGTGTATGACCTGCCCTCGTTTTCTAGTTTTTGCCCTTCCTGTTTTGCCCTTGTCTGTTTTGACACTGTGTATCAGTCTTGACCAAAGCTTTGCTTTATTTTACTTGCATACGTTTTCAACAGGAATTCTTGTTTGCTTAAGTAAGGTGCCAGTATACACACCATGGATAAGCAGAGAATTGTGTAGCAAGTTTATAGTCAGAAAGGATGAAGCGCTTTGCATTCTGGTTGCTTCCAATTGATTACATCCACTATCTGTTTGGAACCTCTGAGCAGATTTGCACATCAGGGTCTCAATGAGAAAAAAATGCTAATCTTCTCCATAAGGCTGCCTCATGCCAAGACTGAGAATGCTGTGTGGGTGTGGATAAGGATATTTTGTGAAAATATGAAAGTTGAGAGGCCATTTTAACTCCCCTCTTTCTTCATGTGGGATTTTTTTTTTCAAGAAGGTTATTGTCATTTCTAGCAGAAAACGATATTTACATTACAGTCAACTCCAGAATTATTGGTACCCCTCCGAAGAATGGGTAAAAATTACTCTATAAAATAAACATTACACACAGTGGTTTACATTTTCCACTCAAACAACTGGAGAAACTACCTACCTTTCCTCTATCAAAAAATAACTTCCTTTCTAAATAACAGTTTTGTTTTCTTAAAAAAACATGACTCCCCTAAAGAATGCAACACACTGTTATTCTTAAAAAGTCTCATTTTTTGTAAATTGCTCTCAGTCTCTTTTGTTGCCTTACCAAATATGAGGCTGCACACATGTAAAATTTACCATGGGGAAAACCAAAGAACTCTCAACAAAAAAGGGACAGACTGATATTTAAAAAAACATGAACAGTTAAACACGATCAGGGCCACAATAAAAAAAAAGTCAGCCTAAGGATTCTTACTGATGTCAGCTAAAGTTACCCTCTTCTTCCCCCACTCCCAACACACACACGTAGTATATCGTACAGGAAACTATGGGGGGACATTGCTGCCTTTATTGACATCCTCTTTTGTCATGAAGATATGCTTGCAGAACATGCATTTGTGGAATGAGGATATGCTCATGCGGGATGAAGATATGCTTGCGATACAGGACACGCTAGTATTCTCATCATTTGAATAATTTAGTTTTTGTATGATTACAAAAAAGTTCAACTTTGGGCTCATCAGATCATAACACATTTTCGCACTTTTTTTGATAAATGGTTTGACATCTAAATAAACCGTGTTCAACCATTTTATCCTACCACAACATTTCATCTTAAATGGTCCTATAGGTTTAAGGGTAGTGAAAGTTCGGGCTATGTTGGTAGCACGTTCTGATAACCAGCATGATCTGATG
>JAOUQW010000038.1:6429650-6443161 GCA_028565825.1 Olivaichthys viedmensis | reverse complement strand
TCATGGACTCTTCACCCTCCTGCCATCTGGCAGAAGGTACTGGAGCATCCGTGCCACCACCACCAGACTCTGCAACACCTTTTTCCCTGAGGCGGCCAGACTACTCAACACAATGCTGGCCTCCAACACCCACCTGGTCTGATCAAGATTCCTTCCAACACCCACCCTAGAACAGTCACACACACCTCTTTGGCTGTCACTGCACACCTGCACTTTTATCAGAGCTTTTTCTGGACAGTATTATGCCCTACTGTACAAGAATGTACACCCTCTCTTGTGGTGAATATAACAGGTGTAAGAGAGATTGGCAGGGGGCTTCTTCTCTTTGCTCCCATGCTACTGCCTATAATTTGCTTATTGATGTACTTCAAAATTTCTGATTCTGTGATGACCCACAGATCCACTTGAGAATCATGGCTTATGTACTTTTCATCACCAATAGTCACATATTTTGTATTATAAACAAAGTCAAATGTGAGATAAAATAAAAAATAAAAAATATCTCTGCGAACTAGTTAGATTGCAATCTTGCTGGCTTGCTGAATAGCTAGCATGCTAGCTCACTAGCAGAATAAAGTAAAAAGTTATGTCAGCTGCAAAAACCCAATGTGAAAGCATTAGTTCAAATGTTATATTTTTGGAACAAAATTGTTTTTTGTCTACCATTTTGTCTATCATTCGTATTTGTAGGTGTGATCTTTTGCAATTACTGTGTAGTGAAGGAGTATTCGAGTGACACATGAAGTTTGTGATGAGGCTGTGTCCCCCATTCTCCATTTTTAAACCCTTGCATCCTGAGGACTGGCGCACCAAACGTTTCCAAAGTGCACACTTGGAGGAGGACTGCAGGGGCTAGGGTGCCATTTGGAAGTGGGCTTTGATCACTTGGGCCATCTACCAAACGTAACTTTTGCTAATTAAGTATTGAAACAGCACAAGAGCTGGTGACTGGAGCCCAATTGTCAAAGCTGTACAGATTTGGTGACAGTATGGAATTTTAAAATGAACGATTTAGGACATCTCTTTTTTTAATAAGAATCTTTGAGGAAAAGCTAACACTTATTAGGCATACAAAATTCCTATGATTTCTGTAAAATATGTTTTTAATATTTATTTTACGATTAGACTACTGCTCCACACTTAATGCATAGCCTATGCACATGTAGTTATAGCAAACTATTCTTGTGATTCTTATGATTCATTTTTTTTTTTTTTTTTTTACATATCACTGCTGATATGTTTACTTATTTATGCATGGTATTGATTAGCCTGATAAAGACCTTGCTCAACACTTTTGAGCAGAGCAGAGCAGAGCACTGGATCATGTCGCGCTTTCGCCTTCTTTCGCCTTTTCGTTGGAGCCTCGCGGGCTGCCGTTGCTGCCTGCTTTTGCTCCACGTCGGCATCTGCGCACTGTGCGAAATGAGAAACGACATAGCAGAGCAACCGAGACTGTAAGCCGGATGCAGGTCCAGACAATAATATAATAGAATAGACATAAAAACTCTCGCAAGTGGCACCTATTTGGCGCAGTCATGTTTAAGAAGCTGAAGCAGAAACTTAATGAAGACCTGTCACCACAGCAGGCCCAGGTTAGTAGTGAGATTAACTAGCACACACACACACACACACTTAGCTCATACTGCTAGCTGCTCAGTAAACTTCCACTCTTCTTATCCTGACGTTTGGGTCGCAGCACTGTTTCGATCAGTCGTTTCTATTAGAGAAAAACGTGTTTATTTATTAACAGAGGCTGTCTTTAGCAGAGACATGTTTCCTAGCGAGGCTGTATTTTGATCTGAAGCCTGTCAGATGACATTTAAAGGTTTAAAGCTTAGTTTAGGTGTTTGGTTGAGTCTGTCATGGATGACGGGCTAGACCGCAACCTGCCACGGCCGAATGACTTGGCACAGCAGCGTTATTTTCCCCCCACCTGTATTCCGACACACATTACATGTATATGGACGCCGGACTGCTTGTGAGTACGAACTAGTGGCCGATCCGAGCGCAGGGGACTGGATTATAGCCGCCAATCCCAAATACCGCACAGCACACCTGCTGCCCTTCCCCACAGCACATCCCTCATTCCGGCAAGGTCAGGCCCTGCTTATTGATCCTCACGTCCAACGAAGCACAAACCGGCCTGACAAGCCGAAGCCAACTGTTGCTGATTACGAATGTCAGCAGTTTCGTGGTGAAATGTACACTATGTTTGTGATTCATTGGACTTAAAGTGAAAGCTTGAAACTGAATCATGTTCTCAAAGGAAGTAACCTGATTTCGACTCTATATCAAAACCTTTAGTGTTCAGTTGCTGTATTTTGCTAGTTGACATAGGTTTGCTTTAAAAAGCAAGGTGTACAGAGTTCATTTAGGACATCAGGTGTATTGAGGATGCAGCGACCCACTTTTTTTTTTTCATTTTCTAAACGATGCCGTATCATAGCTCTTGAGTATTGGCTGATATCTGAACTTGATCGATACTGACATGCTCGCAGTAAACGAGCTTCTGTTGCCAATTATGTGAACCGTCAGAGGCACAATGGCAGTGTGCTGTAAGACGGTTTGTGTCCTGTGTTCACATGCAAGATCTGCGTCATGCCAGTCAACGTCACATGTGTTCACTGGATAAAATATGTCAGTGGATCAAATCAGAAAATATTTCTAATCTGATAGTGTTTCAGGTCGGTATCGGCCCCGATACTCAGTAATTGATCTGTACATTTTCATCATGTATATACATGATGTTTGTTGTTAATACATTTATGCCAGATATAATTGTCCCTAACTAGGTGAGTTCAGGTGAGAGACATGGTAAATCGCCTGGCCTGCACCAGGATGCTCCCTCCCCACCAAGTGACAGAGAGGTAAGGAATTTGTTTCACTTTTAATCATTTAGGATTTAACACTAAATGCATTTGAACTCTCAAAAACAATTTCGTCATCCTTAATGCCCTGAACACTATATAAAAGTTTGCCTAATTATGCTTTTGCAGATTTACCCTCCTGCAGACTTTCGTTCTAGCCCTAGTCCAACACACTGATTCTGTTCATATAGTGTTTTCACATCCCAAACCCGGGACATTATCAGCATCTCTTTACTGGTAATGTTTAGGTTTTGTGTCATTCAGACTTGCAGCCTTTAAATGGTGTTTTAAAAGGATGCACATATTTACATTTGCCATGAAAGTCCTGTTACACATGATGCGTCCACTACAAATCCCCCCTGTGGCCTTAATTATTTGGCTGGAATTTACGTTTCAAATACTTGAGTTTGTTTATCACTTGCTTCTCTCTCTTACGTCGTATTCTCTGAGTCTGCTGGTGATTCACTAATAAATCACCGCATGCTGTAAATCCGTGGCATGCAGTGCATAAAGCGGGTTCTTCCCCTTCTGTAAGCCAGACATCAGACTTCTGTAGTCCGTCTTAAACCGAGTTTACACTGTGCTTTAGACACGATATTGCCGTCGCCAACAAATTTTTGGATCGCGGCTAAATCGCATGTGAATCTCAGTGTAAGAGGTTAAAGGATGCCCGATTAATGCGTTCGATCGAGCTGTCGGAGGCCACAGCGGATTTCTGACATGTCGTTAAGCAGTGTCACGATCCAATACACACATCAGAAGCCTAGTTAGCACCTTCAGTTAAAGTCTATCTGTGACTTTGCTTTCATCAGCTCGGTTATTTAAATCCATGGGTCCACACTTTGCCGATGTCACCACAGTGTCGACTTGGAGGGGGACTGCAGGACTCATTTGGGACAGGGAATCAGATTTTCCACTTTAGAAGTTTAATAAGCAGTGTTAGATTAGGGTGGGAACAGAACAGATCTGCAGGTGAGTAAATACCCCCAAAAAGTTTGTTCACCCCTGGTTTAAACTTGATGATTGCTATTGTTATTTGGTTTCTTTACCAAGATTCTTAGAGTAGTTAACAGCAGTATGTTAATGTATTTCACAGATATTTGCTAAGTGTGAACTTTAGCCTAAGCCTAAAAAAATAGTGCAACACTTAATTTTAAGGAAACGCATCAAAACTTTTGAGATTGCATGATGTTGAAGATGCATAGGATAGACTTTTTTGTCCCTTCATGTTCCAACAGGGAAATGGATAACAAAGCCTTAAAGCAAATTAATCACATCTAACATCAAAATACAGATATTTCTGCTTTTTGGAAATCTCACCTTAGCTCACAGCATTTGTCCTAAAAATATAAAAACACTGTATATTTGTGTAACGGTGCACAGCATAGAAAACTGAGGTCTTGTTTTTTCTTAGGTTTGTTTTTTCTGAAGGTTTCCATAAAGATCCACCACGTTGCCTCAGCATTTCTGTTGTCTCAGCAGATTTACCTTTTTGATGTCTCTATTATATCCAGTGAAATAATGAATATGAATACTTAACCTCTTATTAGACCGGGGTCATTTGGATTGATCACAATACAAACTAAAACAAAAATTATTTGAATGCAATCATGAGACAAATTCTATGAGACAAATGAGACATCAAACTGTGTAAATGAGAACATATGGGTGACTTTTTTTTATTTATTTTTTATTTCTTCTGCCCTTATTTCTCACCTTCATGCCCTCACTCATGGTGATATTTTCTCATGGCTCTCTGTCTCCCTCTCCCCCCACCTCACTGCCTGGCCCCTTCATTAATTCACTGTCTGATTTTTTTGGGGGGGTTGGTCAGCTGCTGGCCGGGATGATAGCAGAGCCTGCTTTTCTCTCTGAGTATACTATCTTTGCTCTGGACCATTCAAAACGACCCAAAGCGGCCCAGGTGCCCAGTGCGGTGAGTCCATCCTCACACATCGCCTCCTCTTGTCCAACCCAACCACCCCGACTAAACCCCAGCAGACTTGCTTCTTTTACCTGCCTCGCCCTCTTAATGCGATGCCTTTGGAGGTTTTGGCCTAAAGGAGGTCTCTGTACTTCCAGTTATCACCTGCTTGCAGCCTTCTGTCATTTTCTCCTTCCATTTTTTGCTATCTCACATAACTCAAAGGCATTTAACTCTTGCATCTAATCCCTTATAGTAGTATTTATTTTTTAATTGACAGTTGCTTGTGTGCTCTTTCCAGTTTGCCCTTTGATTGTCATTTCTGAATTGTTTGTTTTTAATATCTCAAGGAATGGATGGGGTCTTGTACACTTAAGTATTTCCCAAGTATAGTACTTGAGTTTCTCTGAGCCCTGCTTGCCTACTCATATTTCCCACAGATATGAGTAATTGAATATTTGTAATTTGTTGTTCTCCCTCAAGAAAACTTTTTGTTTGAGAGCTTCTTCAGTTGCCAGACAAATGTCCTTGGTGAGCTTGAAGTAAATAATACAACTTTGCTTTTTTTAAATTGTCTTACTTAAGATTATTTTCACTGATCAGCAGTTTTTCTTGTTCTGGCCAAAATGAGTAGGCGTGAAGGAGCTGTATTAAGAAATCCATCTTAATTAGGTTGCTCAGTACCTCTGTTTCCACTGAGAGACAATACTGGTAGTATCAAAAGATAATTTTTTCAAAACTGTATTTTCATATGGAGGGACTGCGGTAGGTTTTCCACTATGTGATGTTATAAAGCATAAGCCTGACTGAAGACACATGGACAGACCATTCATCTATTATTATTTATAAAAAGTCTTCTATAGGCCATACATAGAAGACTAATGGGATGAGATGGCTTGATCACGTTTCCTCAGGTATTTAAAGAAGTAGGATTCAAAAAATTTCTGGAACCCAAAATAGAAGATTAGTATGTCCCTGCTAATAAGTCAACTGAAAATTTGAATAATGTCCCACTCATAATGTCAGCCATTCTCCTTCTTTCCCTGGCTCCAGTCAGAATTTCTGTTCCATCACACTTTTAGATAGACAAACAGTGTATTTTGTTTTTGTGCATTTTGATTGCTGTTTGAACTATTAGTGTGTGACATTCTGCGATTGCTGTGATTCATCTCAGGTTGCTTAAGGGATTGTTTTCTGTATTTCAGGTGAATGCCTTTGCCTAATGGTAGAGCTCACTTGACCGTAATACTAGCATGAATCTGTTTGGTAACTTTTGATAATATACTTAATATACAGATGGTAATGATATTGGAGGCTTTTCCATCATTTCCCCCCCCCCATTACATAAATTTGTCCTACACTATGTACTTTGTTATAAAAAATCTTTTCAGGCAGGCATGTGAATTTCAGCCTGGCCGTGAACACGGGATCTCACAATTGAAATTTCTCAGTCATTTGACATGAACTGGCAGTAGAGTGTTTGTTTTGGCAAAGCCTACTGCAAACCTGACATGTAAAAATATGATGCAGTATTTCAATATTTGATTTGTTTTCCACTTTATGCTCTAAACGTTCTGGATTGATACGTTTAATATGTTTTAATTGTGTTGGAGGCATAGTGTCATCCTTGGCTCATTGCTATATCTAGTCCTTTAGTAAACATGATTACATTTTTAACTTTACGTTTTTTTCCGTCTCCCAGGGTTTAGTTTGCTGTGTGTGAGCACAGCAGTGATCTTAGGTGTCCTAATTGCTTTTCTTTACTGTGGTATAGGCTAAATAATGTGTGCGGTTTTTTTTAACAATAGAATGTGTTGATCTACTCACACACTAGTCATTGTTACACTGCATAACATAATGAATCTGGCCAGACCCTCTCAAGTGACATTTCTCATAAAGAGAACAGTGTGCTCTTTTAACCTCAGCTCAACTCTGGCAAGTGTTCTGACTCTGTCTAACTGGGACAGTTTTTGACCTTGTGGTTACACTGTGGACAATGGAATTGGTGTAGTGTTGTCTTTAACCCAGTTTCATGGCGTTCAAATTGCATGTGGGATTAGCCAGAGGCCCTTGCATTGCTCATTGCAGTACTACTATTGCACCTAGAGTAATCAGGGTGCAGCCAGCTGTATTAATAGGATACTAACAGGACCCAGTTCTTAAACCTTTTTCACTAATAATTTCTTCATTTCCGTCGTGTGCAGAACTTGACTAAAGGAGCAGTTAGCTCTCCCAGTGGAAGTGTGAACGGAGATGGTGCCACCTCTCCTTTGGCAAGTACTACATTTCTGGCAACACACAATGATTTGATATCACTAAAGAAGCCATTTAAACTAGTTTAGGACAGTGGTAGGTCAGTGGTTAAGGTTCTATGCTATTGACTGGAAAGTTGAGGCCTGGAGCAAGGTCCTTAACCCCCTGCCAATCTTGGGAGCAACATAACAAATAATATATATACATTTTGAATCTAACCATGTTCTAAATTTTTACTTTGTTATGGATGATTTTTTTTATTTGCTCATGTCCTATTACCTATCCTATATATACATATGTATACTGTATATAAGATTTTAATGGGTACAAGCTTTCATACTTTCTCATCTGCATTTCTTCTTATTCAGAGGGAGCAGTCACAGTCTCTTGCTCAGAAGCTGCAGCAGAGAGTGTCCTCAGTTGAGTCTCTCTTTCGGGTTCCAGGACGTGCTGAAGGACTTTTCCGCTCCAGCTCCAGGGATAGTCTGGTCCGTAGCGCATCCCGGGAATCTCTCACTCCACTGGGGGAGAGCGAGGTTCCAGGAGCCCCTGCCTACGACCCCCCGTCTGACATTGAAAGTGAAGCTGAAGATGCACCTGGCAATGCAGAGGCTCTTTCCAAAGAGCAGCTTTTACATCGCCTGCACAGGGTGGAAAAGAGCCGAGCAAACTATAGAGGGAAATACTCAGAGGTATTGGCAAAATTCAGGACTGCTGACTGAAAAGCAGTTTTAGATAACTGTCATTGTAAGGTCATTTCTTGTGAAATGTTGTAAAATGAAATGTTTGAGTTATTTCAGACTGGTAGGGCAGTTCTATCAAAGGGGATTAATGTTTTACAGCTACATCAGGTAGCCTATTGATATGCTATTGAGGATACTACAAGAGGACAGGTCAATGATTAGTTTTCCCCTGACAATAATGTAAGTAATGGCCACTGGGGCTTTGTTGATAATGTTTTATTATCCTCGTATACCTTCATAGTTGAAATGCCCAGATTATTATGCTGCATACCAACTGCACCAATTGGTGTTTAGTTTAATATGTGCACTACGAAGTCTTTTTTCATTTTGCCTGCACTTATTTTCCATGCTAAAAATAGCTGATTTACCCAGTAGGGTGCATATCTATTTTTATCATTTGTCTTTGGTCTAATTAGTTCTAATTTGAAAATGCAGCTAAACACCTTAAAACATGTTTTTTCGTGTCACCCACATTTTTTTATTCTGTCTCTTTTCTCCACCAGCTGGTAACAACCTACAGGACAGTACAGAGAGATAAAGAGAAAACACAGGTAAGTTTCAGAAGCATTCGGTCGTCCTAATCTGAATTTGAGCTGCTATGTTGTAACAGCACTTCTCTTCATATCCCTTTACCAGCAGTAGGCCTACATCTGTTCAGGTTGATAAGTTTGGTTTTCTAGTTAATTATAATAAACAAAATGACATGCATACTTCATGACTATAATAATAACTGTCACGAAATAATCTAAAATACCACTAGGATCTGGGTTTAATTAGATGTTTATCTATACACAATTTTATATTTCCTTGTCAATCGACGTGTCTTTAAAGGAATTTTTATCTTCTCTCTGTCACAGACTATCCTCAGCCAGAGTCAAGACAAAGCACTACGGAGAATAGGGGAACTCAGAGAGGTATGACCATATACAGTCACTCGCTTTCAAAATTTTGCTCCTACATTTTTTCCCTTAGCGGGATAGTGGGACACCATTTGGATTTTGTCTTGAATAAGTTCTTACATGACCCAGTGATTAGGTCCTGAGCTTATGGTTATAGTAAAGTTCATTGCAGCAACTGCTCAGATGTTATCCATTCCAGCCATCACACCATAGACTGTTACATCTTACATCACTGTGTCTGTCAGGAGCTGCAGATGGACCAGCAGGCCAAGAAGCACCTGCAGGAGGAGTTTGATGCTGCTCTGGAGGAAAAAGACCAGATAATCACGGTGTTGCAGACCCAGGTGCGTGTTTCTGCATATGTCTGTGCTAATGTGAGAATGTGTACAGACACCTAGTAACGCTGATGCCTTTTTTTGGAATTAGGTTGCTCTTATGAAGAAACGGCTACACGGTTGCCCTGAGGCTTTGGTCTTACCTGAGGCAGAGGTCACCCAGACCGCTGATGCAACGGAGACGACCTCTGACCCACAAAGCATCACCCAAGGGGAGAGCTTTGACCTAAATCAAGGTACAGCCAACACGCACACACTGATACTACTCCTATTTATCATTTACTACATGCACAATCAACTTTGTTTATACTGATCCTGTTATTTAGTGTGTACTGTGTAGTTACCCATACTGTTCTGTGTATTTATTTTATTGTCAGATTACTGTAGTTTTCTACATTGATGTTGTCTTACACTTGTTGCCCTATTGTTGCTTTTTATATATAGATCTGTGTACAAAGCCCCTATCTTGTATGTTGCACTGTGATGCAGTAATAATTGTGGTGGAAATTCTGAAATATCAGAAAGAGGCAGAATTACTGTCAATTTTGAATTGAGTGAATCAATCAATTTTTATTGATCACGGCCGGGGAGACAGAATTTACTACCAGATATAACCTCAGTTCTTCTCCAAAAATCATCAGTCTTTATACAATTCAACATCGGGAGTTTCTCATCCCATTGGTTATTTTCAAACAAAGAAATCACATTCTATTAGCTCGTGATTTGGGCATGGAAGGTCATATCACAAAGTTTGCCTGGTAATAGTCTAATTAGATGCAAAAAAAACATATTATTGTCCAAAGATGTTAAATGTCAACGCAACCATCTCCATGCTAAAACAAGCTTAATCAAAATATGATTGAGTTATTAAAACGTCAATATGTTTTTGCAAAACTCGAAAGGTCTCACAGAACTCGGGCCTCTTATCACAAACCTGTTCTCTTTAGTGAGACTAGTGTCGAAGGCCATGCCTGCAGTTACTGAGACAAAAACATTAGATGTCTTTGACCTTCAAAACACACACACATACACACACACACACACAGTAATCTTCCACTCTCACTTAGCTTAATTCTAAGCAAAGTCAGTCTATAAAATGATGACTTAAATCACACAGAAATGTGAATGGGATGACAACAAAATTTGTACTTACCTGATACCACTCTAATGGACTGCATTCACATTCTCTTTAACACATTGGCAGCGATGATACAGATCCAGCCCTTAATAAGAAAAATATATATATTTTGGCCACATTGTCAAAATTCATGTAAGCAATAGGACCCTCAAGCATAAAAATTCCTAGTGCTTGTGGCAGTTAACTGGTGCTGCAGTAAACTCTGTTGGCTGTGTTTGTGTGTCCAGCAGGGGGCAGTGGTGAACCAGGCATCATTGCTGACTTGGAAGTTTTGCAGAAGCGAGTGCGGAGGCAGGAGACACTGCTGCAGCGCTGCAGGGAGCTGATTAACACCAACAAGGAGCGCAGTGCTCAGCTGAGCAGTGAAAATGAAGCCCTGCAGCAGCAACTGCAGGAGAGACTGCAAGAGCTGGAAAAGATGAAGGTATAGATTTAGATCACTCAATCTTGTGAGGGATCAAAACTGTACATTATTAAATAGGAAGTGCTATGAAATTAAGGGCCTCAAAAAACGTGTTTTATTTATCTTATTTTATTTTAATTATGAGAATTCAAAGATAGTGAGCAGTTGTTTCTTTTCTTTATGATCGTTATCACATTTTGCTGGTGTTTTTTCCTGATTTCTGATACTGGAATACTTTGACAAATACTGTATGTACTATACAAGAAATGTAGAATGAAGAAAGAGGAACTCTTGGTTTGTTTCAAAAGTAAGTGAAGTTTGTTTGGAAAGGAATACTGCCCAGGCCAAAGCTAGTAGCACAGAACGTCACACAGAAATAAATGTTGCTCAACGGCTAAAAAAAATAAAGTCTCTGTTTTACAACTTGAAAATGAAAGCATTTCTCTATAAAGAAGTGCAAGAGTGTATTACATTATTATTATTATCACCATTATGCCATGCTATATATTGCTCAACCTTATCTCAGTTAATGACATTCTATATTGTTAGGTAGGCAGAATTCTGGGCACCTCTCTCTGCATGTTGTTTAGTAATCTGACTTTCCTGTCCACACCATTACTGTCACGGAGCACTCACACAGATGGGTTGAGGATGCATGTGCTGGGTTTATTGACAGTGCTACAAAAACATAAAGGGCTGGGTGAGAATACAGGTCAAAAACAGGCAATGGGTCAGGCGCTCTACAAACGGGCATATACTGGGCAATGACAAACTCAAAACACGGATAAACAGGCAGGGTATCAAAACGGTAAATAGCAATCTGTGAAACGTTCAGAAGTGCAACTAGTATACTAGAGGCAAGACTTCGCAAAGTCCGGGGTATATATGGAAGTGTATGTAATGTGGAACAGATGTCTGTGATCAGCAATCAGGTGAGCGGTGAGTCAGGTGACTGACTGTTCATGTGATGCGGAAGTGTGCTGGGGATTCTGGGAGTTGTAGTGTGTGTTCCTTGGCCGATGTGTGACAATTACATTAGTTGGGCATGGCTCCTCAGCCATGTAGAGTTTGATTCATTTACCTAGTCTTTCCCATTGTGCTTAAGTGAGTTAAATAAGCATACAATTTATGTGCTGATGGAAATGTTCAAATCACAAGAGTTACCTCTGGTATTATACCAGGTATTCCTGTACCAGTTTGAGAATGTTTAAGAATGTGTTGCTCATTAAAAATCACAAGTTGCTTAAATTTGATAAAATGGAATGTTAATTAATACTAGTTATTTAAACATTAAACAGCTTGAGATAAGATATATATTATAGCCAGACTGGCTGGATCATTAGCACAGGAAATATTTTGGGGTCTCCAAAGAATCTAAACATGCATTTGACATTCAGCAGAACATTATTTTTCAATCAGTGTTATGAAATCCGACATTCCTGATTCAGGAAGAATGTTGCGTTGATATAGGTAGACTTTCTTAACTAGAGCTAAAAGGTCTGCAGCTGTAAAAAGCACAGTAAAAAAAATTCAATCCTTGAAATACTTGGTGAAAGACTAATTTCTCTGGTAATTTTATTTTACCAGGAACTTCACACCAGTGAGAAGACCAAGCTGATCACACAGTTGAGGGATGCCAAGAACCTCATTGAGCAGCTGGAGCAGGACAAGGTAAGAGAGACACAGACAGATAGAGGCCTCATGTGGGCCCATCAGTATGTGTCTGCCATACACCTGTTCATATGAGCCATGAGACTGGGAACAGACGATTCAACAGCTTGTCTAAGTAAAACTAAAGAAAGAATTATCACTTTGTTCCATTTCTTTCTTTCCATTGTTTTTTTTTTTTTCTATTACACCTTGGGTTTAATAAAGGCCCTATATAGACTATATAAACATATAAACTTATTGTTTATATTTGAGAATGAAATCAAGAAATGAAAATGTAAATGTTGTACAGAATCTCGGAGTGTTAGAGTTTAGTCATGCTTTAATTCCTGCTCTGTGCACCTCTAAGTGTAATCTGAAGAAATGTGAACTACGCAGGTTACCTGTGAAATTGTAAGAGTTTTTGCTACTGTGGTGCAGTCAGCCCTCTGTTAAGCTTTAGCCTTCAGCTTCTTCTCTGAAGGACAGCAATAATTGCGTGGCATGCGTGGCATGTTTGTGTTCACTGCAACATGTCAGAAAGGATTAGAATTTCAGGTTACGATACTAAAATGAATACGGGAAAGTCATTGTTGTTGTGCATAGCTGTGGCCAGCACATTGTTGTTGTTTTTTGCAGTAATGATCTGCCTATTATGCAATCAGTAGTATACTGCTTTTCTCTACACAATGAGATCAGTGCCTTAACTTAGAAAAAGGATCTAGGCTGTTAATTAAAAGCATATTATTAAACAGTGGTGGGTTTGGTGGCTAAAGTTAATAATTATTTTTTCTCAGTTTACTTTCCAGAATAGAAATTGGGAACTAAATTTAAAGTACACATCTCTAGTATTTCCCAGAAAGGCATCACTCCTGATGATAATTAATTTTGACAGTGAATCAGATGAAGCATAGGTTCTCCATTATGTTATAACTGCTCCTTTCTGGTCTGATTTTTGTAGGGCATGGTTATTGCTGAGACCAAGTGGCAGATGCATGAGACTCTGGAGATGAAGGAGGAGGAGATTGCTCAGTTGCGCACCAGAGTCCAGCAGACTGTGGCCCAGAAAGAGGAGCTGCAGGAGCAGCGGGAGAAAGCAGAGAAAGCGGGTGAGTGAGGTCTAAATCCCCTTTCAATTAAATTCAATTGAATTTTATTTGTATAGCGCTTTTAACAATGGACATTGTCACAAAGCAGCTTTACAGAAATCTGGATGTAGATCTACATCCCTAATGAGCAAGCCAGAGGCGACAGTGGCGAGGAAAAACTCCCTGAGACGACATGAGGAAGAAACCTTGAGAG